>CM060900.1:353838631-354018631 GCA_030762935.1 Hymenopus coronatus
ATGTAATTACGCAATTACCTTTCATTTAAGCTGGAACTTCATACGATGACCCTTCTTGAAGAATAATAGTAATATTGTATGCTCCTAGCAGTTGAAAACTCACTAAATTAGCTTTTATTTAAAAGAACCATCATGGTCTTTTATTTTTTTCCTGCAAACATTTCAATTCACACACTCTATCTTTGGTCCACACATCACCACCACGCAACAAACAAATGAAACAGAAGAGCACATTTTTTTCTTCTTCTTATCCACACAGCCAGGAGACTTTTTCGTACAACGAAATATCAAATTTTTTTAGTAAAAAAGGCTCTACTCTTACACTGGAGCTGTACTTGAGCAGTGTTAAGCTCAGGCTTTGGTCCGCCAGTTTTTTTTTTTCAGTTCTAAATTTTTTGATAAACTTAACAAACTTAACACAGCATTTTTAGTTCAAAAACTTTCAATGTTTCATGGCTGTATCACATTGAAACTGAGCACCAAGCCAAATGGTTACTGCTATTGGTCAAAGAACTGTAAACCCTAAAATAGCCATACAAGGAAAAACCCCATCCCTTTTCCCACTTCAGGTAAATGTGTCCTTGGAGACTGAAATCAGAGCAGTCATTTCCTTTATTCATATTTCCAATTTGAAGCCAGAAAATTTCAACTGTGGGTACCCCTCTATGTTCTTAAAAATAACATTTGATTGTACAAATTTTCTCATATTCTCTAAACATTATGGGAAAAATCGTACAATTAAGTAATTTACAATGTATTGAACATCAATCTTGTCAATGCTATAGGAAGAATAACAAGAGTTTCCACTCCATACATTCCATGACACCCAGGCTGATTTTTCTCAGCCCCAAGCTGGCCTTAGATAAGGACAACCTTACAACTATGCCATTGCCATGTTTACCAATGAAAACATAACAGAAAGTGCCCGGGCTGTCAGAATCTCTGCCGGGCAGACTGTCATCATAAAAATTAGCTTTGAAGCAGGAGAAAAACAGAACAGTTTTAAACGCATTTTATGTACAAAATAATATACCTATATAAGGGATAATATTAAGACCAACTTTCAATTTTAATATGGGGGCGCCGCTGCCTTTGAACCCCCCCCCCCTTCAATAGCCGCCACTGATATATAGATAAACATTCTTTTTATTATTGCAGCAAAAAACAAATGGCCACTCAAGGAAGAAGCTGCACAGATGGTGATGGCGGTCACTCTTCAAGGGCAAGTGGCACAAATTCCCACTGCAATCCTAGCATCAGCAGTGGTAAGTCCCCCCCCCTAAATATTTAGAATCCACTTTAAAAACTCAAGATATTCAGTGGGAGCAAAAGTTTAGTTGCAACAGATACCCAGGGCCTATGGAAATGCCTGGTACCTGTCTTATGAGGTACCATAAAAATCCAGAAAAAACATTCATGTAATCACCTCAAGCAAGATTCAAAATTGGGAACTTCAGATTAGAATGCAGATAAGTTAACCCCACTCTAGAAATGTGAGAGCAGCAGATCTTGGAGGTGCTCATTAATGGTTGTGAAAATTGTCAATTAAGTAATCTACAACTATTACTGCTGACATACAAATTTAATAATTATCATTAGTTTGCTGCCACAAAGTTCCCCTTCAGAATTTAAACACAAACGTTTAATTCTTTTAGTGCCAACCACAATCTAATAGTGATCCAAAAATTCTGCAAAAATTGCCAATCACGATCTAATCGTTATGTAGTTTTCATACGTTTTAACTCTTTCCAGTGGGAAAGTCTGCGTATTTTCTAAGTCATAGCCATAGAGAAAGATTTTCTGGAGTGTTTCCGGACCTTATCTTCACTTCAAAATACTAAGTTATCTCCAAATATAGTTTTTCTAGTCGATGTTTGTTTATCCTGGTTGAAATATGGCATCATCTAGCTGAAGGTTATAAACCAAAGAGAAAATAAGAACTTCAGTTCGTGATGTATCAGAAGAAAGCAGGTGATTTTGAATTTTCAGACCTTGTTGAAAGAGTTTCTGACATTAACATAAGAGAGGAAGATGTATATTCTAGCTGCAATGATGAAAATGCATCCGAAAAAATGGCCCTCATACGCAAGCAAATAATCAGTGATGAATACAATGTGAATCAACCATTCAGCTATGCAACAACACAAGTGCTAAACTGTACACTAATCTATGTTACATTTTTATCCCATTACTATATGCCGTTTTCATTAATAGGGGTATCTTTGCGTGTGCGTGCGTGTGATTGTGGTGCCTTTTTTTCAGTTTCAGGTTAGGTGAATTCATTTTTTGTATTTTAGAAATAAAACGCCAGACCAAAGCAGGTGCTGTTTTAGTAAAGAGATATCCATATTTTCATTTAATTTCTCTGTAGTGAGGTTTTGTATGCCTAATTATTGATTACTTTGAGATTTTTAATTTTATTTTCAAAAATGTCTTCTGTTTTCAATTTTTTAAAAATATTGAAGAGACTTTCCATACATATAATACATATTATTTAATAGACAAAAGGGTTTACTGAAAACGAAAAAAAGATTCAGCTCTGTCATTTGGTATTCATTTTATTACTAATAATTTAAAACCCTGCATTTTCCTCTAAAATTGCTTGGCACTTTTCAGACAGCATTTTGCTATTCGGGCAGGCACTAAAAGGATTAAATTACTTGAGTATTAGAAGTTGAATTTGGGATACATTCCCTTTACTTACAGTGTCATTATACAAGATATGTTAGAAGCCTTTGCTTCCATCATCAGCTGTAAGTCAACTGGCAGCACTGGTGTCATTTTCATTCTGGTCTCGGATGTGTGTCCTGATGAATTTGATAGATACTTGGAGGTAGGATTTCAAAGTTCATAACTCACTGCTAGCATTTAAGGGTGAAAATCTTCTCACATATGGTGAGGCTTAGAGGATAATTTACTTCTAACAATTCTGAGTTTGTGTCTATTTTGTGATTGGCTTTCCAAAAGTGTGCTGCTACTGATGATTTGGCTGTTTATATTTTATGTTCTTTGGTGCAAATGTTTATGCTGTGTTTGGTTTTTCCTTTGTATACCCTATTGTATTCTTGGTAATTTATCCTGTAAATCCCAGATTTGGAAGCTTTTGGTAAGTGATCTCAACAATTTATTTATTTTGGGGGCTAGAGTAGTATCACAGTAGGTTTAGGGCACATCAACTGCTACAGTCATAAGCGCTCATTAATAAAATTGAATTAAAAACAGATAAAACCAAAACTGCCTCAGTAGGAGATGATCAACATTCAGAGGAAAGTAAAACAGTGAGAAAGTAAAAGATGAGACCATGTAAAATCAGATAAAAACCATAAACTCCACTTTCACCTAGGAATAAAATTAGACATGCTACAGCATCATTCCATCGGATAAAATTACGTGAAGACTGGGAGACGACCGGTGTTTACTGCGACTAGCAGTGAAATTTTGACAACAAGGAGGTGTTGGGGAGCACATTAAAGGAACACAGCGGTTGATCCTTACTTTGTACCAGAATCATACAGTGAGTGCAAATACATTACACCCTACATAAAAAAAAAAAAAATTAAAAAGTGCTTTTCTCCTGTAAAATTTCATTTTCAATACTTACAAGGTGTTGCACTTTTGCCATTATTATATTGGTCAATGTATTAAATAATAATACAAAAACTCACGTCACATTTTCACTTACGTGGGATATCCAGTGACATCATGTTCTGAGCAGAGAGAGGTGTCCTTTGTGCAGTCCACTTTAGCTATAATTACTGAACTTTCACTCTTCTTATTGAAGGAATTTGCCAGCTGTTCCCATGTTGGTGCTAAACGATTACAGTGTCCACACCTAGAGCAAAAAAAAAAAAAATTGCACGCTCTTATACATGGGGAAATGTTACACTTCTGTTCCTGAAAAGTAGGAGGAAGAAATACAATCTTTCTTTATAATAGTGTAATGCTCAGTCTTACTAGATGAGTCACCATAGGCGGTGTACACTTATAATCCAAGAAATGAAATGTTATTTGGCAAAAAAGAATCTGGGAAGCGAGTATTATGGCATGGGCAAGAGTTTTTGTTTTTAATGATAAAAAGTTTTTGAATTGAAAAAACAATGGTTTGTATGAATTTGACATAATATAGGCTAATTTTTTTCATGAATTTTTGAGAATTTTTCATATTTTCAAGAGCAGTGTCTTTTTAGCAATAAATGAGTAATTGTATCTCTATTTTTTTATTCTTCATGAAAAAATTAACATTTGTTTCAAGTTGCAAAAATAAAACTTTACTTTAACATTTGCATATTTACACCAAGGCTGGAAGTTGTGAAACATTGTTTGGGATTTCAACCAAAAGAAGTTAGCAGTTATAACACTTACAAGATACTAAAATACCAAGTAAGAAAGAACTTGCTTCTGAAAAGTGCAAGTTAATAATAGATACAGTATTAGAATTTCAATGTAAAGAAAAACCTGTAGCTCACCTTGTTTTATACCAAATTAACTTACCGTAAATCAAATGTGAAATATTAGATTGCATGTTACTTTAATATCTATCAATGCTCATTACAGTCATGTCATTACTCATTAATTCTGCCTGAAAGTTAGCATCACATTGTTGCAAATTTTTAAAATAAATGTCAACACAAAATCTTCCCTCTGATAGTAGGCATTTTATTATCAACAATTAAACATGCTGAAGTAATAAAGAAACAAAAAAAAATGTAGTCAAAGAAAAGTTAAACATCAAATAAGCTAAAGGAATGCTAAAACTAACTAAATGGCATATTGATTTTTATCTTGACTCTCATAACTATGAAATGAAATATGCCACTAAGTAGATCACTGACAAAGAAGGCTACATTAATTACAAGATCTGAAACACACTACAGGATGCTTAATGGCTTGTAAGAGTTTTGGGAGCACATTCAAGAAGTGGGAGAACATAACGATGCCAACTTAAAAATGTGGTGCAAGCTTATCAAAGCAAGGAACTGCAGCAGGCTCTGAGACCTGAAGTTTGAAACATGAGAATTTGAAGTGACATCAACAAAAAATTACAGAGTGCAAGTCTACTGTGAATGATGCATTTTCACTTCTAGTTGCTGTGGACAAATTTATTCAAGTTGCAAACTACTTATAAGCAATGGATGCCATGTTTCATTTAAAAAATTTTGTCAGTAAGGAAACTTTCATTTTCTATCTCTTTCTTGGGTTTTTCTGGTTTACCCCTTTGATTTATCTGAAATTTATTTGTATCACATCCTATATCTCAGAATTTAATGGTAGTGGGCCCCATAGTCGTGGGTTAAAACCCAGTAGATGGCAATGACTTTTTTGGGCATAAAAATCCTTAACAATTCCATTTAAAAAAAAGGGGAAAAAAAGTTGGCATGACTTCCTTCGGAAGAGAAGTGGGCCCATGTTGTAGATTTATGGAACACAAAAGAACCTCAAACATGATAAAGAAGCCTGTGAGCAAAATTAAGTGGTCTTTCACACCCAATATAGATTGGGATACTGAGAACTACAGCTGTTAAAGAGCATCCATAAATACTGAATTTCATTTTGCATTTGTTCCAATTCTATGGCTCTTTTAGAATGAACATACATACTAATACTTTAAAAACAATATCACATTTGAACTAAAGCACCTTTCATTTGTAGACTGAAGAACATATATTACTGAATTCCACAGTTTTTTGCTTGTCTCCCCAAATAAGGAATACCAAACTCCTAAAAGTTCATAGTCATCTTGTCTTTGATTAGGTCTATTTAAAAGGACATTTAAGTTAATATCCATATCAATTCTTGAAAATCATGCTCATGGAAACTTATTTAATATTAAACAGATATTATGCAAAATCTTTTCTGTTTATTTCCTTCTGCCACAATTTGAACTGTTGCAGCAAGTAATTGGTGGAGTATCTCCAGAATCTTTGCTGATTATATTTAATATGAGGAAATGCAATACCACAACATTTTAAACTCTCCAACTGTTGTGTGACACACTTTTTCTTTACTCTACCACATTTAATTACATTGTCATTCATAAGAGTAAATCACTTCACATGGTATTCTTATCAATGCTTGCTCCAGGAGTTTTGCAACCCTGTGAGAAAACATCAAGTGCCACCCTCCCTCATACTTTCAGATATAACCTCATTTTTACCTGCAATGTCAGTCCTCCATGACTACAAGTAATCTCACCAACATGCAGGTCCATATAAAATCTTTATATTGCATAAATGAACAGGAAAACATGATGGGAACATTTACCATGCACAAGATGTTTTAATAAAATCAATGGGTTGCATCCAAGGTAACAAACTCTAGTGCTTCATTAGTCAGAGAAAAGAAAAAGTTGCTATCTTTAACATAACTTATAATTCCACCACATTTTAAGATATTTTGTTCATTATTTAAAACCATGCCACCCTGGGCAGTGGCATAGCTTGATGTTCTCTTAAGCCAACCCTGGTCAAAACTGAAAGCATCTACAGGACTCTGCTCTCCCAGAGGTTAGTGCTACTCTGCCATTTGGGTTCTCTGCAAGTGCGTATAGCATTAAGGGAAACTTGAACAGAATCTTAAACATTTAGGTTAATTTACGATTTAGATAAAGAAATTTGTAGAGCTGTAGTTTATTTATCACCAACTTTTAGGAACCCCCAGCTCCTAGGAGTCCAATAATCTTGTGGATTACTACAAGAGTAAAACCCTCTAAATATTGATTGGCTGTGACTCCAATGCCCCACAACAGCATTTGGGGTAGTATGAACATCAGTAAGAGATTTTGGTTTTTTTTTTTGGTATTGTTTAATGCCTGCTTTTATTACTTGTGGCACTGCAGGCAATGACACAGGTGATACATGAAATGAAGATGGAGCACCGGTGGAATGTGATGGTGGGGGAGAACCTGGATAAAACCCGCCCCTGCGCCGCTTTGTCCACCACAAATCTCAAAGGCAGTCACTTGGAATCGAACCTGGACCGTCTAGATGAGAGGCATCAATAGGAGAGAGAAGGCATTACTCAATTTCCTGAGCTTTACCGATCTGGAGAACATATATCAGGGGGGCACTGCAACCTTTGTTAATTTTCAGAGGGAAGAAGTACTAGACTAGACTTGACACTAGTGCCCTTTGGGATCCTAAAGAATGTGAAGGATTGGAGAGTTAACCTGGAGCCCTCCTTTTCTGTCCACAGGCATATCTTCTTTGATCTTGGGGTAACAGGAAAGGGAACCTTAAGAGGACCAATAGAGATTCCTACTAGGCTTGAGAATGGACCCCAGATCAGGCTGAGGAACAAGGAGGACCTGGAGTGTTATGTGAACTTTTTCACTAATACCTTGGTATCTGCTTACAAAAGGAACTGTGCTCTCTGACAGGAGGTATGGGCAAAAGACAGGCTGAAATAAACTTCTTTTGAAGGGCTATCAAGCTGAAGATGTATAATGCTTACAAAGCCAACAAGTGTCAGGCAACCTGGAATTTCTATAAGGAATCTCAGAGATGGTACGAGAGAGATCAGGAGGGCTTCCAAGGAATCTTGGAGACACTTCTGTGGAAATATAGAGAAGCAATCGAGTGCTGCTTGATTGCAGAAATTGCTGGTCTACAGGGGTGGGGGCCAAGTTGGCCTCTTTGGAGGACCCCTCCAGTGCTTTTGTTTGAAACCCACTTTCTGGGGACCAGCATTATGGATCAAGAAGTAACTTCGTTTGAAGCATACAAATCTTCGCAAGAAGGTTGGTGTGTGGCTTCCAAGAAAGTTAAATGGGCTGTCTTCACTTTTCAGCCCTATAAAAGCACGAGTGAGGATGAGGTCTTCCCAACTCCCCCACAAGAGAGTTGGGAGATTGTTTCTCACGTAGAGAGAATTTTCAGGGTCTACCTTGCCATGAGATATGTTTCTAGCCTCTGGAGGTAGGCCAAGGTGGTTTTTATACCTAAGCCGGGCAGACAGACGTGATGATGATTACTGAGTGGCTACTCATGAGGCCTCACATTTAGGCTCCTAGAGCCCTTTGTTCCTCATAAGTTGGGCTTTAATCAAGTCTGATGGTCCCATTAAATTGAACCACGTCCCTGATGTCTGCCTTTCTTATCTCCCTGTGCTCCAAAAAGAAGGAACCCAGGTTTACATATCTGTGAAAAGCGAAAGTTTTGCATTCACATAAAATATGCTGGGAGGTTTCAAAATCCAATCCACATTTCCTACACATGCAGTTCTCAATTAGTAGTCCAATTATGTATAAGTATCTTCTCAGAAAGTTGTCCCCAGTGAGTTAGACAAC
Source organism: Hymenopus coronatus (assembly GCA_030762935.1). NCBI lineage: Eukaryota > Metazoa > Arthropoda > Insecta > Mantodea > Hymenopodidae > Hymenopus > Hymenopus coronatus. The sequence goes on from CM060900.1 coordinate 353,846,916, forward strand.
AACCACTGTGTACCTGGTTTCAGTTAGGTTAAAAAAACTGACTTAGTTTGCTGCCTGGCCCAGGAATAAAATCATGGGACAGTCTGGCTGGAGTTTTCATTTTCCAAATCTAGAGAACAGCACTAGCTGTAAGCTGGGTTATTTCATATTTCACACTTATGAGGGGACATGCCGCAAAAGGGCTCGGGCCCTACAAACGCAAGACCTGCTCCCAGCTTAGCCATCCTGTCTGCCATTTCATTACCTATGATGCTCACATGACCTAGAACCCAGACAAGGGTAACCTGTCTGCAGACACAAAGTCTGTCCGACATCATTTGGTACTCCTACACCAATCTGGATGTTATTTTAACCAACCACTATAAGGCTTTAAAAGCTGCTTGACTTTATGAGCAAATATGAATATCTGCTCATCTGCCTGGCATGTTTAAAACATATAGGACACAGGCTAAGATGCCATATATCACAGCTGGAACTCAGTAGCAAACCTTCCAAGTAGAACAGCAACACTGGTCTCAGGGACCCAGGTCTCCAAAGTGCAAACTGTTAGTGTACCATGTCATGCCTGGCTATCAGCCTTCAGAGGAAACCTGGTCTATGGGTCCCATTTCTTCCTGATCAGAAATGCCATTATATACACTGGGCTTAGATTATATCTGGCCTGCATAAAATCTTCTGCCATCAGGGAGATACAACACCTCTCCTGAAGTCTATTCACAATCAGTGAATGTCCTTTATAAGGTAATTTGAAACCCCAACCCCCCAATTGTCCAGAGGCAGTGTACACACACCCTCACAACCTCCAGAGGAGGAAGGTCCACCAAATTTCTACGGCAGACTGTGGGGTGGTCCGCACCACCTTGGTTATCATACATATGAATATCTAAAACACTAGTAGCCACTGCCTTCATTTCTGAAGTGGGCCACCAAATAACCACTGTATAGAATAATGTAGGCCTTATGACTGAGGTGTAGGGCCATCAGACCATTTTTGGTCTTAAGCCCCACCTCCTCATGCTTCTTAACTTTGTAATCTACATGCTTTTTCCAATTCAGCCCAGTATCCAAGATAACTCCTAGATACTTGATCAAATCAAATACTTTTAGCTTCTTAACTTTGTAATCTACATGCTTTTTCCAATTCAGCCCAGTATCCAAGATAACTCCTAGATACTTGATCAAATCAAATACTTTTAATCTCTTCCAAAACAGGGCCCTCCTCCTTGTGAAGACCATGATCTCTGTCTTGTCTGGATTAACAGACAAGTCTGTTTCCATAAGCCATTCCTCTATAGCAGCATGAAGCCCTGAATGAGCTCCAAGACCATGCTAAGGAATTTTCCATTTGCTATAAGACATGTCATCTGCATAACTTTAATCCAAATGTCCTCCAACTCTGAGGTGATTTAATATTATGAATGAATGTTTAAATATGCTTACAATTTGAGCATATTTCGTTTTATCTTGGTATCAGAGTAGGTATATTTAAAATGAAGTAAAGCTTAACTACAAGTGCAATGGGCACAAAGTGTTTCTATCATGTCATAAATTCCCTTTATTCATAGCTTTGTAAGATTGCAGCAATGGATGGGAGGAAGTTAGAATAAATAAAAAGAGGAAAAAGAACATAGAAGAAAGAAATGAAAGAACAGTCACAGAAGAAAAACAGCACACCTGAGAGCTGCTATCACACCCATTTGTAGAATAACTTATGTTCAGCCCATGACAGATACTGTTACAATCATGGTAGCTCTTAAAAATAACTCATGTTCAGAACACAAGGTGCTGATATGTCCATGACAATGCACAGAAGTGACTCACATTCAGATTACCAAAGGTACTGATACATCCATGCCTGTATCTTATGCTCTCTACTACCATTTTGTGCACTCTTCAGCAGGTCCTCAGAACTAAGAAGCTATGATAGAGATTCACTCTATAACACTGACATCATAAATTGAAACTGTTGAGGTAAATGCCAAATAAATTTGATCACTCAGTAAAAGCCGCATACTCAGTTGTTTTGTGTATCATGGTAATATATTGATATTTTACTAAATGCTTAAGCACTGCTTTGTTTATACGTGATTTCCAAGAGATAATATGATCCTCTGAGTAATACAGAAATATTTTATTAAGTTAATGTAAAAAAGTAATCAAGAAAACTTATGTGTATGTTCAACAAACTTCTTCCAAATGACTTAACTTTTTGCTGGACTTTACTCCATAACAATGTTTTAATTGGAAAAAGAGCCCGTGAGTTGCCTCCATTTCCTATATATATATATAACTTATGTATATAATTTTTGCATTTTCAATACAAATTATAAAGTGATTTAGAAAATGAAAATGCAAGAATAGGTTTTGTTAGCATTTAACGGTGCATTGTATTTGCAAAAAATCACCACTTCTAGTAATCGATAGGGACAGTTTATATGGGTATGATAACTGCATTCCTTTAAAATATATCTCTATTTTATATATAATTGCTGTATAGTCCAGTTATTGTTATGATATCAAGTGGGATGGGCCTGGTGATGGTTTCATACTAGTTACCTACTGCACCATATGCTCAATCTCGAACATTGCTCAAAATGGGATCAAAGAGCATAAACAATTTGTCCACTCTACAAGGAGCAAAGTAAAGTTCCATTGCCATTCCTGAGTAGAATATTCCTCTCTTTCATTCAAAAGAATGTTTGTGTGTTTAAATGTTTATTTTTAATGAAGAAATAATACATTTGACTGTTTAATTCTTTGTAGCACTTTATACAACTGATATTTGCTTGATGAATCTTGATGTTGTAAATAACTGTGCACACACTTTTTCTTGGGTGCTAGTTTCACAGGTAATGTGCGCCAGGGGAGGGAAGAGAGCTTGCCCACCTGTCTTTCCAGTGTTGTCAACCAAAGAAAGTTTCTTTCTTTGAGCCCTCAGCCATTATGGTGTACAGGTTACCTAATCTACCATGAACTAGCTGAGCTATTAAACAGACCACAGCACACATGCATGAACTCTGGGATTTACAGAGAGAATGAAACCTTGGCAGTGAAACCACTATACATCAGAGTGTATAGTGTAGTTCATGCCTCAATGTTGTCACTTTGCTCTGCTTCTATAATTTTGCAAAACATACCTAATGAAGATTAGGGAGCCGAGCACGCAAAAGAACAGTCCAATATTTATATTGGCCCTAAGTACTCCTCAATGTCTTTGCCATGGTAGGTAGAAGTATGGGATACCTGCTCATCTTCTTTCAAAATGATATATGTAAATAATACAAACACATTGTGTTATGTATACATAATGTGAATATCTCACAGGAAGAATGAGGTTGTCACTCACACTAAAATTTTCAGGTGAGGAATTTTAAGGTTTGAAACCTTAGTTACAAGCAATTAATGATACACTTGCAAAATATTTAGCAGATTTTTATGAGTTTTAAGTAAAGTGAACCTAACATTTCAAGGCAAAGTTTCACTGCTGTTAAGAAATAAATGGAGTGGGATCATTGTATCACTTTGTATATGGAAAAAATGAGGTCATTAACTACTAAAATAATAGCGTTCTTCTAAATCTTTAACCATTGTTACCGATGTATAGTAACTAAATAGAAGTACATTCATTTTCTTCTTTATGAATGTTAGAAAGTTTTTCTTCCTCCATAAAAAGACCTTAAGACATACTAGAACATACATACATACATACTAGAATTTCCCACATTTTGCTACTCCTTTTTATGCATTACTTATATTGGAAATTAGCTTCATCTCCAACTTAAGAGGCCGCCTCTTGTTAAGAGGTAACACATATTAACCCTGTCAGACAAAATTGTTCATTTCATGATTGTATTGGTAGATTCCAACCTCTAGAGAATTTCTTTCATCTGCAGTAATAATACTAAAGATTAACACCTTTTACACCTGCTAACTTCACTTGGTTCATAGCTCTGCACTCTTTAACTTATAGCAGCTCCTGAACTGATCTATAGGACTTTCTCTTTCTTGCTATGTGGCATCCTATGTGGTCTAGGGGTAGCAAGTTAGCCTCTGGTTCCCAAGGTCAACCCTTAGCATATGGCTTCCTTCAAAAAAAGCAAGTAAAGCTGTTGGTATTGTGTTATAGATTTACAACACATAAAAGAACCTCAAGCCTGATGAAGAGGCCTCTGAACAAAATTAAGCAGTCCCCCACGCCCAATATACAATGGGACACAAAGAACCACAGCAGTTAAAGAATGTCCATTAATAAAAGTTCAATTTCAAACTTGTCATTGTGTATGTAGTAATTTTTCCTTCTGACTCTGACGAACTCATGTCTGCCACTAAAATAATGTCCACAATAACATCACATAGCAGTATTGCTAATAATTGCTAAACATCACTGTTGCAGGTGCACATATTGTTGCAGAGCACTAAGAAAAGCCACAGCTTTAACTTACCTCGTTCTCTTCATTTCAGTCTTAACATTATATGCTAATAATCACATAATTTATATTTGCTACACAAGGATAGAGTAAGCTTTAGAGAACACAATAAGCACAATATCATAATTTCTTCAAAAAGGTGACTTCCTCGTTCTACCTGTGTGGTCTTTATATGCTAGTGTAACTACTGTGAGTGATAAAAAATAACATTTTTATAAAATGAACTAATACCACCATAAAATAATTAAGCATTCAATCCCTAATTCAGGAGAAAACACATGGTTTTAATTCATGTGCTTTGACTATTTAGTCTTGGGTGAGTAATTCAAAACCTGAAGTTGTTTCATTAAATCTGATACAACTACTTATCTTCAAAATTAATTAGTATTCTTTTCTTTTATAAAACTGGTTGCAATTTATACTGCAATACAACATGAAAGCCTATGATGGTTCTAAGCAACATAAAATTTACAATAACTTTCTCTGTTTTTAAGGCTTAACGTGATTACTACTAGATGATACTTTCCACTAGATCTTTATTAGAAACTATATTTTTTACTGTTGATGTAAAACTCATCACCTATTTAACATAAAATATATTTTTACATACAAAAGCCTTACACCCATTATATGTGAAAGCTGACATATTTGGCTAACTCATATTTTCTTCTAACCTATACTTATTATACATCAAATTAAAGGGAAAATGCTGAGGAATTTAAAAACACCAATCAATATAAATGTATTTTTGATTTTAATATAGTAATGGTGTTTAAAAATGTTGTAACAAATTAATTTCTAAATTTGCCAAGTTGGGTACCCTGGTGTTTTAGTGACTGAATCAGCTGACTTCCTGTTTCTGTTGTTTTGGCTCTAAAGGATATTGAATTGAAGAAATTACTTAAATTAAGGTATGTGAAAGTGCACTTAATTGTATAGTTCAACTCTGAGTACACACTTGTCACACCCACGTCTAAAATCATGATTTATGTACATAAAACACTTATATCTATGGTGCAAAACAAATACATTGTGGAAGTTACGTTATGCGTATGATTAACATGTGCCAAGAGTAGTATTTAAAATTTGTTATAAATATGCCTAAATTTGAATGTGACAGGTGTGACAGTTGTGATGTGATGGGTGTGACTCATTAAAAGCAGACTTTTTTTATTTGTATCTCTGTAACTATAGCAGTAGGGGTTATGAAAGTTTGTTTCTAACGAGTACCTTATTCGTGAAGGGTGTTCCATTGAGAAACACATTCCTTTCCTAAAGGGTGTAGGCTGTGAAATCTGACTAGAACATTATTATATATTTATAGATTCAATTCACAAATTTTGTCTTTAACTTTACAATCAACTTGTTAAAGCTATTTTCTTTCAGGTGATGGCTAAAACAGCATTGGAGAGAAAGAGGTTATCTTGTGAAAAACTCAAACAAGGTGAAGCACAGTGGAAAGAACATCTTGAAAGGGAAGGTAAAAGAGAGAAAATTAGATGTGAAAATAAGAAACAAGAAGTAGGCAAAAACAAGCACAAGCTGAAGTTGAAAAGACTTCATGACAGAGAAAGACAAAATCAATGTCGCTTGAGGAACTAATTGGCTGCTGAAAAATGTGAACCACCATCACAAGCTACACCATCGTCATTAGTCTTGATGTTGAAAATCACTATGAAAAAGTTCCAACAAGAAAGCTGGTGTTAGATGTCTTGCCTGATGCAGAAAAGCTATTATTGAAAGGGACGAAATATGGAACTAATCAGATATCTCAAGAAGTGGAAGATAAAGTATTCAACTTCTATTATATGGATGACATTAGTAATCCAGCTCCTAGAAAAACAGACTTTAAGTCTGTAAAATACAAAGTTTCTGGTAAATGGGAAAGGATCAAAACATTGGTTCTATCAACAATACTTTTAGTATATTTTTTATACTCATAGATTCCATTTTTAATGAGAAGATGGTTAAATTTACTATGGTCCTGCATGAGCAATACTTGCTGAAAGAGTAGCTGGTACAGGTTGAAATGTGCCTGACCATTAGTGAAGCATATCAATTGTTCAAAAATGAAAATTATACTTCAAACACAAATAATTCTGCCGGCATTAAGAAATCAAAATGTTATGACCTTTGTCCGGTATTTGTTATTCCAGTAAAGGAGACACCTCGTACTGTATGCATATGCATGCATCATGCTAATTTTCACTTCCTGATCCAAGCCGTGAGATCCTTGGTTCCAGAATTCCCTGAAACATGTGTGAATCTCCTATTAAAGTTATGTTGTAATCTTGGGGATGAAAAATGCATGACTGGACTCTGCTTGGAAGTTCATTACTTAGTTAAAAGTATTCAGTCTAATTATCTTAAAGAGCAAAATGAATGCATACTTCAAGTTGACTTTGCAGAAAACTATGAGACACTCTATCAGGATGAGACATGAAGTACACACTGGAGTCATATGCAAACATCTTCACTAGCTAGGTCTGACTGAAAGATGCAAAAAGGCCAATGGTGGTTTTAAGTGATGAACTTTCTCATGATAAAGTGGCTGTTTAAGTTTTCCTGAAAGCTATTCTTTCTAAGCTGAAAAGTGAGTTTTCTGTGTTGGAAAAAGTTTTCATATCTTCTGATGGGTGCCCTGCCCAATTTAAGAACTGGTACATCCTACAGAATTTGTGTTTTATGAATAAAGACCTTGGTGTCGCAGGAGAGAGGAATTTCTTTGCCATGTCGCAGGTAAAGGGGCTGTTAGTGGCACTGTTAAGTGCAAAATTTTCTCCAGGTGAAGGCAAGGAATATTGTTATTAACTCGGCTCTTGACTTCTACTGTCTGTCTCAGAAACAAAAATGGAAATTAAAATATTGTATGTTCCATCTGACAAGATCAGCATGTAGAGACCAATACTGGAAGAGAGATGGGGGGGGGGGGGGGATATAGTCTGTCAATCCCTATGTAACAGTCGAACCATCACTTTCAGGTAGGAGACTGCAGCCATCTCCTGGTGGGGAGGTCGCCCTCTGTGGTGTAGTGGTTACCATGCTAACTTCATATACCCAAGGTCGCAAGTTCAAACCCGGCGGAGGACAATGGATTTTTTCGGGCGTAAAAATCTTAAGCATGGCTTCCTTCAGAAGGGAAGGTCTCGTGTTATAGATTTTTGACACGTAAAAGAACCTCAAGCCTTATAGAGAGGCCTCTGAGCAAAATTAAGCGATCTTTCATGCCCAGTATAGAATGGGATGCTGAGAACCACAGCAGTTAAAGAGCATCCATAAATAAAACTCCATTCATTTCCTGGTGGAGAGAACAGCCAAGTCTACCTCGGAATATGTCAAGCTCTGTGATAAATCAATGCAACATTTGATTGCAGCGGCCAATAAAAAGGACTTCACTATCCTATGAATGACTTTATACAAGTTTGTCTTCAAGTGGAACCACAAAGATGCAGCAAATCCCAGCCAAATAGGCATATTGGTATTGACATGGAAAGACATGAAGTTCAACTGAAGTACATGCATTACAGTGGCAGTTTCTGCATTTGGCAAGAGGCAGATAAAATTGACATATCAACCGAAGATTTTCTGTTATCATTAAAAGGGTTTCTGCCCCGCATCCAGTTAACAATAAGGGCCAATTTAAATTTTAGTAGTTCGATTCAGAATGATGTTAAAGATCAGTGTTATTTATGCCCAGATTATGTCAAGATTTCTGTCATATCTAGCATTGAGCTTTCAATTGGTTAATTATAAATTCAGATGAAGTCATAGCCTATATTATTAATTTAACTCTTGTTTTAAATATCTTATAGTCCTACTGTGTTATTGTAACTAAATTCATAAGATTTATTGTCTTTTTCTGGATTAGATTGTATTGAAGTTGTCAGTGTCACACCCGTCACAAGTGAATTTATCTTTACTCTATACAAAATAAATATTTCTCTAAAAACTATTTTTGTTTCCATCTTTGTTTTTCCTCTCTCTGCCTTAAAAAAATAGGTAGAGCTGGTAAGACTGGTACTTTCACAGAATATTCAGAACCTCTAAAAATTGTCATAAACCTCTGTCACATCATAGTCACACCCGTCACAGTACCTAATATAAACCATGCTGTCACTCTGAAGTATAAGTTTGAAAAAGATACAAGTACTGTAGATACAGTAATAGAACCCAATATAATTTTGATGAATTCAAATGGAATAGTATTAATGAAAAAAATATAATTAGGTACATACATTTTTTGAATGTCACGCCCGTCACTATGAAATGGATATTAATTTATTTTCCAAATAGGTTCATTTTACATGGAATGACCCATAGATAAATCTTAAAGCAATTTCAAATTGAATACATCAGAACTGAAATTCCATATCAACAATATAAGCATACAATGGTTTTAGTTGCGCAGATGCCTCGGCTACGCTTTGCGACTTATAACTCTTAACAATGAGCTAACTTTAAAAAGCATGTGCCAAAAGGGGTGATAAGTATGGGAGATTGTTGGAGCACTGAGCATTTCCACCATCTAAAATGAATGCAACACTGCTTGCTAACTACTGCTGGGGACTCATTAGGAAATCCCTATAACTTCAATAGAAGAGGGAAGAAAGGAGAAAGCATATTCCAAATGATCATGAATATGTAACACAATATAGGGTGAGTGCTCCAGAACCAGTAGTTGTCCATTCTGCATTTAACGTAAAAATACAAGGATTGGCAACCTTGTGTTTGAAATTCACTTTTGGAAATATAATTATTATTTGGTACCCCTTACTATGGTCACTTCCTGTTGTTTAGCTAATGTGGGTGAATGCATGTTCACTATAAACTTTATCTGGTACTTGAAGTTCCTTCAGAGCCTCTGAAAGCACCTAGTTGACATTACAATGCATCACAACTTGCATCTATGTAATCCATCTTCCTATTCATATTTTTTGGAAAAACGGAAGCATTACTAAACACCTTAAGCACACGTACAAGTTGATTTGAGGTTAAGCATAATTTTAATAAAGGTGTTCAATTACTGGAATTGCATGATAGCAAAATTCCATTAAATGACCAAAATGTTCAACTACTGGTGTTTCTCTTTACATAACAATAATGATACATTTGTAAGACTGAAGTGTCTAGAAATGATTATTGTTTAATCCCTCCTAACAGAAAGAATTTAGGGTGGTTATCTACTAGTTTCACACTTGTCCAGTGGCTGTCCATCCCAGAAAAATTTAAGCTCCAGGCAGAAATTTACGATTTAATCCTCACATAAGTTTTATATTGCAGATTATGAACACTGAGCTGGTCTAATAACTAAATTTTTCAAAAATGGGGAACAATAAACAAAATAGCCAGCCAAGTAGGAGTTTCTTCACATACAGCGAGACAGACCTAGAATCTGCAATTAATGCTTTTATCATTCAGGCCTGAAGCTCAGACAGGCAGCTAGAGAGTATGGCATACCATATTCTACTCTTTTGAACAAAGTTACAGGGAAAATCCCTATGAAATGGAAAATGGGTCCAGCAACATATCTGAAGCAGAGGAACAGCTTTTGGTTACCTGGATTCATGCTAATGCTAAGAAGGGGTTCCCAATGAACCATCAAACATTTTGACACCATTAGGTATATCACCTCAGAAGATCAGAGGTCTACCCCATTTAAAGAAGGTGTGCCTGGCAAAAAGTGGTCCTATTCTTTCCTCAAAAGGCAACTTGAGGTATCTGAAAGAGAAGCACAAGTTCAGCTCGTGTTGTGGTAACTGAAGAAAATATTAAAAGCTGGTTTTGCCAGCTTCATGATTATCTGAAAGAAGAAAATGCTCAAGATGTTTTTGGAGATCCAAGGCATATATTCAATACTGATGCGTCAGGATTTGAAACTTGTCCAAAATCAGGAAAAATTTTGGGCCCTATAAGTTTTGATAATTTTTATGAAATTAAATCAGGTAATGAGAAAGAAGCCATAACTGTGACAACAAACGTCAATGCTATGATAGTATATCCACTAGAGGATTTCACATTAAATCAATAAAAATTTAAATGATATATTGGGCATCAGTAGATCTGAAAAGGTCTAGATGACCAAACCTTTATATTATGAATATATAGAAAATATATTTCTTCCCTGGGTGAACAATCAGAACGTAAAATTTCCAGTTTTGCTGCTAGTTGATGATCATAAGTCACACATGACATTAAAGGTGGCTAACTTTTTCAAACAGAAAGATATTCTTGAATTTGCTATCCCAATGCCACACATATTCTACAAACAGCTGATGTCGCAGTGTTCAAACCACTAAACACAGGTTGGAAATCAGTTGTATACGAATGGAAAAGAAAAAAAAAAAAAAACTGAAAATAAAATTGTCAAAAAAATTATTTTTGGAGTTTTGCTGGAGGCTGTTTTCAATGAAAGAGCATCAGCTGAAATCATAAAACACTGCATAGATTCAGGAAGTGTGGAATATTTCCATTCAATCCAGAAGTTGTTGATTATGGCTGATACATGGGACATAAATCAAGAGTTTCTCCACCTATTTCACTGATTGATAATCCCTCTAAACCAGCAAAATTTGGAGTTGAGCATCTCCTCTACCTTGAATCACTCTTCAAAAGTGGTAGAGCAGAAGAATTTCGAACTTCTGAAAAAATGGATGGAATGGGGATACAGAAGCCTTAGAAATATTTGAAGTGTGGTGTAAAATTTGTGCACGCTGTATGTCAGGTGACAGATGCAATGAGGCACCATCTCCCAGTTCAGTAGGAAGTGTTGATAAAGAACACACAACAGACCATGTTGCCTGCTGAGAAAGAAACTTGTCATTTGAAGCAAACATTTTCTGAAACAACACAACAGGACACTAAAGTCCCTCACAAAGTGAATGCTCATTCTGCAGGAACAATAATAGATGTGATTTAAGCTGATGGACTTCAAAGCAGTACTGCAGAACAACATCCAGCAGAACATACTTCAGAACCATGAAGATCAAAAACACCAGAACCATTAACCCTTCGTTACTCGCGCGGATGACACCCGTCATCCACGTGTTTTTCGCGCCCTATTTTGTCTGACTGGGCTGAATTGAGTTCGCGCCATTTTCAGTACCTTTCCGTTAACTTTCCATGCATCAGTTTTAGCCATTATTGGCTTTCAGTTACACAAGTTACATTCTTGATGACACATTATTATAGTTCGAAGGACACCTGTTATCCGCGTGAGCTTTACTGCTATAATCTGTAACCAAGTAAGTGTATGTTACTTTATTGCTTTCCTAGGTTCAATCCTAATTTAATGTGTATAATTTTAGGCTTTTCGAAATTAATTATGGATATTTTGCTTATTATCTACTAAAAGTATCTATTCCCTTTACTTTATAGTTTGTGGAAGAAATGTTACAGGTAAAAAACCTAGGTCAGAGTTTAGCAAACATCCTGATGTGTGGCTCAAATGGTTTCATGAGCTCAGTGATGAAGATGCTGACGGTATAACTCTGACTCGGATGATGAGGATTGTGTGAATGAAAGTGCTCATGATTCAGGAACAGAGGAAGAAGTGTCAGAAAATGATGAATTCCAAACACAGGAAGAAATAACACAAGAAGACGCATTTTTTATTGGAAAAGCTGGAATTTCTAAATGGAGGAAATGTAAATACCCTACTAATGTTACACAAAGATCGTGTAATATTATTTACTCATTTACCTGGACCCAAAATTGAAGCTTATGTAACAAAGACAGAAACAGAAATTTTGAAGTTATTCTTAGATGAAAATATAATACGCATTATTGTAACATGCACTAATATTTACATCAATGAAGTTCGTTGTAACTTTTCTAGCAAAAGGGATACGAAAAAAACAGATGCTATAGAGATCAGAGCTTTCATTGGTTTGTTATATCTGTGTGGATCTCTTGAGATGTTCTAGAAAGAATGTATCGAAGTTGTGGGATAACTCAAAGGGCAACGGACTGAATCGTGTTATTTATGCATGACTGAAAACCAATTCAGGTTTTTCTTGAGATGTCTGAGATTTGATAATATTCTTGATAGATAGGTTTGCCGAGAGATTGACAAGTTAGCCCCTATCAGAGAGGCATTGGAACTCTTTACGAACAATTGCCAGAAATATTTCTCACCTAGTGAATACCTTACGGTTGACGAACAGCTTTTGTCATTCAGAGGAAACTGCCCATTCAGGGAATATATTCCTAGCAAACCTGCAAAGCATGGGTTAAAAGTGTTTGCTTTGGTTGATGTAAAATCAGCCTACACTCTCAATTTAGAATTGTACGTCGGAAAACAACCAGAGGGACCTTACAATGCCAATAATTCAGCTGAAGATATTGTTCTTCGCATAGTGGAACCAGTACAAGGCACAAATAGAAATATTACTGGTGACAACTGATTTGCTAGCTTGAATTTAGTAAAGAAGCTCCAGGCCAAGGAACTGACGTATGTTGGAACAGTATGAAAAAACAAGAGAGAAGTGCCGAAAGAATTTCTACCAAAAAAGGAAAGGGAGCCAAAATCATCTATCTTTGGATTTCAACAAGATTGTACATTGGTGTCATACTGTCCAAAGAAAAATATGACAGTGTTGGTGCTGTCAAGCATGCATTTTGATGATGCTATAGACCCTTCAACGGAAGAACAAAACAAACCTGAAATGATTAGTTTCTATAACATGACAAAAGTGGGGGTGGATCTTTTGGATCAGCTATGTCAAAAAACAATGTATACTTAATGCAAGAAGGTGGCCCATGGTACTGTTTTATAATATTTTGAACATTGCAGCCATAAATGCTTTGTGCATATATAAATGCTTTGTGCCAGGCTTCAGATCAGGTTGCAAAGCAGGCTGATTTAATATAAAAATTCAGTTGGGAACTACTCAAACCTCAAATTGAGCGACGCCGCCATATCGAAAGCCTCCCATGTGAAATTCGTAGAGGGGCTCAATTACTGTTAGACACTCAAGAAATTGTGGAGCAGACAGAAATACCTACTGGATCACGTGGAAGGTGTTACATATGCGAAAGAGCACGAAATAAATCAACCCGTAGATGGTGTACTTCATGCAACAACTGGACATGTGTAGATCATTCGAAAGACATCTGCATTATGCAGTCAAATAATCTGTTCTCTATTTCACTTTGTTTGCGCCTTAACATTTACATCATTGCTTTTATATGCTTATAAGTTACTTATTTAGAAATAAACATTCTTGTTCTTTTGATAAATATTTTCAATGCTACACATACCTCTATGTTTATATGGAAAACACAGTATAAAGTTATTTTTAATTATAAACTTTTTTAAATTCACGCATAAACAATTTCAAATTCATAATATATTGTTTTATATGTGCATATTAAATGTAATATTCTTAGATTTAAATAAAATACTCCTAAAATCATTCATATATACTGTTCAAGTATCCAAATATAACGCGAGTAACTATGTCATGAATTATCGCGTGAGTAACGCAGGGTTAACCAGTAGTGGTGTCATGAACTACAACTGTAATATTTCATCAGTGAGCCTAGCTTTTGCAAACCATATTGACTGGCCCACCAAATCTGCAGTTAAGAAGATTAAAAGCAAAAACATCTTGCATTTGCAACAACTCTGAAACAGTGGATTGAATGGAACAAAAATAAAGAACTGCAGAAGATGGAGAAGGAAAATGCAAAAAAGGCATGTTTAGAAATACAACAGAGCGTTGCAGCAGAAACATATGAGAAACAAAACAAAATTGAATGCTTACTGATAAAAAACAAAACAAAAACCATAATAGGAAAAGATGCAAAGTTACAAACACAAGAAGAGTAACAAATCATAAGAGAGAACTTGAGGAATTTTCAGAAAGTAATAGTGAGGATTGGCAAGGGAGTGGGGACAGTCTTGATGTCATTATTGTCATCTGAAGAAGAAAAAATGCCAAGGAAGAAATCCAATGATATGCAAGAAAATAATTTGAAAAAGGCGGACTTTGTTTTACTATTTTTTCCTGGTCAGAAATACCATTTTGTATAGTACAAGAAGTTGTCAGTGGTAATGAAATTGAGGTAATGGCACCTAAAGATTGTGATGACAGTAACACTTCATCTAAACAGATGAATATGACATTACTGTAGTGAGTAAGGACCAAATAATAAAAGCTTTTCCTATACCTAATGCAAAAGCTGGCATTGCAGGTGACAGATTGCATTTCCAGTTCATGTATACAATTATAACTGGTAATCATAATTAATTGTTTTAAAAATATTGTCATTTGTTTTTACACGCTGGAAAATCTAGAAATTGTAATCTCATTTATTGAGCTCTTTTATTTCCTAAGAAGTTTTATTTTTAGGAACAGTAATGCTAACTATTGTTTTTGTTATTTCATAGTTATGAGAAAGAAAAAAAACCATTGCAATTAAGTTGAAACTTTTCAAGATATGGAACAGTATTACTTAATTGGTTGTCAATATAGTAGTCAGTTACCTAACTTGCTGCAGATAAGAGTAATAGTTAAAAAGAAAGTGGTCAACTACTGGATTTTTGCTCGCCAAACACTAGGTGCTGCTGGCCAATTTCTAGAGTTTTAAGCACTTTTAGAAAAAGAATTCATAAATTATACTTCAACTTCATTTAACCAATATATCACTATACATATAAGAAATTCTGGTAAATTCCTCTCAGATTACAGTAAAGTGCTTTGAGTTTTCAAAATACTTAAATGGCTTAATTATTGTTTGAAAAATTGCAAACCTTAATTGGTCAACAGTCACCGTATTATTCAAACTTTTAGAAAAAAAATATGACCAATAATATGGTTTTATTCCTGCGTGAAAGTTGGGGGATGGTGATGATCATGGTGTTCATTCTCCCATGCTTATCACCTCATTTGCCTTAGCTATGCTTCGTGATTTACAAATCTCAACAATGAACCACACTTAAAGAGTGCATGCCAAAAAGGGTGACAAGTATGGGAGACTGTTGAACGTTGAATTTCTGCCAATAAAGTTTGTTAATGGAAAAATGATTCTATGGGAAGTGACGCCATTACTGGACAGTCATCAGGAAAACTCCTGAATGAATAGCAGAAGCGAAACAAAGAGAAAGCATACTCCAAGTGATCATGAATATGTAATACAATATATCATGCATATTTTTTTAAGAATGTATCTAATATTATAATTATCCTAAAACCAGAGCAGATGTATAAATTTTCACTGTTATCATTATGTTCAACACAGTTCATTTCTTAAGCAAAAAGAGGTTTCATTAATGTTACAAACACAGGTAGAACCTTTCAAAGGCTTAGCAACACTATGCTGAAATCTAAACCACATTCAAAGCTTTTTAAAAGAAGAATGCAATTGCGTAGAAAAGTAAAAGTTGTAAGACATGAACTACAGTAAAATTCATAATGAAGAATTTCACACTATGAAATACAACTATATTTAATGCAAAAGAGAACTGATTTTATGCAGAAAGTTTTCTATACTTCTAGGTTAATATCTGGGCCACACCGGCATAACACAATAACATTCTTTCAAATACACAGGTTCCCATTTCTAAATTTCTATCTAAGGCATTATTTAATGTAAGCTGCACAACTGTTTATCTGTTAAAGAACAGATCACCATTTACATAGAATGCTGCACACAATCAAATTTTAATATTATAGTATGATTTTAATTTGTTTCACGTAGAAATTACGATGCCTGATAGCTGAAATATTAACCTAAACATGTTTATTTTCTTCCTAAATACTTGTCCTTTACTGAGTAAAACTATTACGGAATAAGACACTGTTGCACATTAGGCTTCCAGGAACAACTGTACTTACCAGGGAGCGTAAAACATAATAAAGTGGTTTTTCTTAGGTACATCGGAGAAAAAGTTGTGTGTATCATACTGCACGGTGTACGTATCGTCATCGTGTGCTCCAACCACACAAATAAGCATCAAAATATAAATAGCATACATGATATTTACTTCACTGGGAGCTACGTATACGTGATTAACGTCATAAGGGTGTAATTTTAACTATAGGTGTTCAGGAACCCGTTTTAACTAGCATATATGTCATCCAAGTTTGCGCTTACAATAAGCAGTTATTAGATCCTTTCATATCACCACTCACACCTCGTCAGCGTATTTATCTTCTATTAAGCAGTCACCAAACGAACTAGCTTTAGCTGCACAGCTAATATTTTGAAACAAAAATTCCTTCCCCTTCTAATTTAACCACTCGAGCACTGCTGCACTGCAACCGGCTCTCTTTCTCACGTTCAAATTTGCCTGTAGCAGGTACGCTGCAAACTGCTACAGATAATATCTGGGGCAAACGTGGGGCAAACCCTGAAATTACAAAAATCATCCCCAAAACATGAAATATATTAAAATCATTCCCCATTTCCATAGGGTGACAAGCACTCTGTACTTAATGGTTAGGCAGTTGTATATTATTATTATTATTATTATTATTATTATTATTATTATTATTATTATTATTATTATTATTATTATTATTATTATTATTATTATTATTATTATTATTATTATTATTATTATTATTATTATTATCATCATTATCATTATTATTATTATTGTTATTATTGTTATTATTATTATTATTATTATTATTATTATTATTATTATTATTATTGTTGTTGTTGTTATTATTATTTATTATTATTATCATCATCATTATCATTATTATTATTATTATTATTATTAATGCAAGCTGATAGGTATTTCTCGAGGCATTTAACAATAGTATTGGATTGGTGACGCTGTTACCATGTTTATGTTTCAGCAGCCTGTACTACCTATACGCAACAGAAATAACTGATGCGCTACCCCCCCCCCCCAATTAGGAAATCCAGGGGCACCTCCCCCTTAACAATTTTAATGCAGAGGCCTGGCCACCCATAAAATTCCAAGCTGAATTTCTCATAAAGAAAGGAAGTAAACATATTTTTAAATAAACTAAACGGAGTCTTAAAGGATCATGCCAGATTCACAATGAGATGCAAGCGCAGACATAACGTAAGCGCAAGAATTTGGACTCATATTGTTTAATGTAAGCATTCACATAAAAACACGCATGATGCAACGCAAAGAATGCAACGCGAGAATTTGCAAACTCCAAACTTTATTCTTGCATTATGTGCAAAGAGGATGAATTCTGCTTCTTTTCTCTATGCTTTCCCTATAGATACAACAACAGATGATCGCATTGCAAGATTTTATAGGGCATGCCCTTCTATTTGACAGTGCAGTGCTACGCCATCTCTAATTTCCCTCAAGAGGTTATGACAGTCTCCTTGCGATTCGTTCTTTGATTTAATGGTTGTAACTATCATCTGCGTCTACATTTTTTGTTTCTCATAAATAAAAGGCGCACAGAGATACTTCTTAGTTCATTAAATGCGTGGCTCTATTACTTTCTGCAGTCTCTATGCTTGTACTATTTTTATTAATTTTGAATGAACAATTATTGTGACGTCACTTCCTGAGCGTCAGTTGTTAGTACGTAAGTTTTTATAACATTTTATGTGAATTTTCTTATATGGTATTGTTGATTCTGTTATTCAGTTTGTAACTTGGGGAGCGCTTGGAAGCTATCTGCATGTAAGCAATTTACAGTTCTAGAAACCCGTGCCAACTTCTTCCGTTGTGCTTACGACTGCACTGTGAATGATCTTCCCTTGCGCTTGCGTTTATGCTGTATTATATCTGCGCTTGCATCTCATTGTGAATGTAGCTTCACTTTTACTTCAAATACAGAGTTCAACTGTTAAACAAAAGCAATGTTGACGCAACCTAGGTTTCAGTTTCGGCTATCATTGGATCAGAGTCGGAACAAACAAACAACGAATTGCTCTTGAGTTGAAACATCTGTAGTTTCATCATATAGAACATTATTTAGCAGCGCTAATATCTACGATCGGTTTTCGAAATGAGGTCAGGGTTTGTTCCTTAGTTGAAGTTAGTGAAGCGCCACTTCACCTGTTTCTAACTAGGTGCATTCGAATGTAATTTTATCTCTATTTTAAACATTCAACTGCTCACAAAGAGGAAAATAATTATACGAATCACTAATTTAAGAGCGGAAATCTCCTATTCCGAAGTAGAAAAGAACAAGAAATAAACAGGAGTGAAATGGTCACATATTTTACAGTGTTTAACGCCTGATTTTACTACTTGTGGCAGCCTTGGGGGCGATGACACTGGTGATGCATGGAATGAAAATGAAGTAAAGTTGGAATGCGATGGCGGGGGAATCCGGAGGACCTGGAGAAAACCCGCCCCCTGCTCCGCTTAGTCCACCCCAAATCTCAATTGCTTAGGATCGAACCTGGGCCGTCTAGGTGAGAGGTGGCCCGAAAGTCACAATGTCCATGGAGAGAGTTGGATGCAGCTACTTTCAACTACTCACATAGAGGAATATAATTATACGAATCAGTAATTTAAGAGGGAAAATCTCCCATTTCGAAGTTTTACTGCGGCAGTAGAAGAAAGAAACAGAAAGAAAGAAAGAAAGAAAGAAAAAGAAAGACGAATGAATTGGGAAAGCCACAATATCCATCAGGTATGGAGAGGGTTGGTTACAGCTACTTTCGGCTTTGGAATATTCAACTGCACTGTTTACATCTGGTTGCCATGGTTGTTGAAACAATATACCCAGGAGCAGCACATTGACCAGAAAACAGTTAAACTTAACCCATTACATTCCACCGTGTCCACGGTGCGTAGAGCAATATTAAAACATTATTTTAGGAATTTTGTTACTTTTAATTGCTCAGTATTGATGCTGCACTCAAGGAAAATGTTTGCTCTTTGTTTCCAACAATGAACTATTTGTTATTCATTGTCGCTTGAGTAACTGCCAGTGATCATGAACACAGCTGAATTGTAAGTATATTATTTCCCCATATCTAGTATCATGCAAGGCAATGGAGTATTTATTAAATGAGCATATGAAATGTAGGTTTAACCTATATATTAAGCATTGTTCTCATATTGTTATAGTTTGAATCTTGGCTCCTAAATCGTAATGTGTCCATAACAATGTAAACTCAGGTTTAGTTAGGAAACATACATCTTAGAGAATGGGGTTACGGGGACATACGAACCATTAGGGATCAAAGAATGCCACGAAAAAAAATGATTTTCAAACAAAAAAGTCCTTCTGAGGAAAATCCATGAGTATTTTGAAGGTGCAATTAGCAAAGAAGATGGAATAACAGTTGCAAAACGGAAAGACAATTCAGTTGCGACTATAGCTAAGTAATATCAAAGGAGTTCGTCCAATATGTGCTGCAAAATATAGCAGACAAGAGAAAGCAATTGTACAAGTAACGTGCACCAAAGTTTTCTCAGAGTATAAAAAATGTATGGGGGCATTGACAATTTATACGAGAACATTTCAAAATACAGAATTCATATTATTAGAAATCGCAAATGGTTCTGGCCTATTTTATCTTGGTTGATTGATATATCAGTATTCAATGTATGGATGCAGATAAAAAAGATGACCCATGTTAACTTCTGCCGAGAGCTTGTATAAGTGTACATGACTAAGTACCAGAGTCTGGATAAATCTGCAGGACGACCTAGTAAATCGCTATCTTCTGTTTTGCGTTTTAAACTAGATAAAAAAGGAGATGCCAAGGATAAAAGTGCAAAGGAAAACAATCTGCTGAAGAACAGCATGCCAAAAATATATTGGGTTGTGCATTGAATGTTTCCAAGAATGCAGTAAACACATCATTTGATAGTGCAAGATAATAATGGAGCAACTAATATTCAGAATTTGTGTTTATGTTACAAACACATACAGTGATTATATATCACACTATAATGAGACGTTTTGTTTATAAGAAACTTCTATTTCACATTATAAAGTGATGTTTCTTTTAAAAAACAAACTTGTATTTCACTCTATAAAGAGCTATTTGGTTCATAGCATACTTGTATTTCACATTATAAGGTGTTGTTTTGCTCATAAAAACGATGTATCTCACACTTTTCAAAACACAATTGTTCTTAAATAAAATTAGAAGACGGAGAAATATTGTTTGAAATATTGCTTGTATTCCCATTTTTACAGCCTTATATCCTGGACATGGTTCATTTTCAAAAATTGGTATAAGGGATAATTTTAACTAGTTTTCTTAGTTACTCTAGAACATATGGGTGATATAAAAATAGCACATAATAAAAACTTAAGCAAAAAATTAATTCGGGCACTAAGGGGTTAACAGCCCCAGCATTAATTTTCTTCAAACCGTAAATTAACGAAACACACATTTAATAGTTTGTAGGCAATTGAAGGCACCTGATAAAAAAATAACAACTTTGATTTAGTAATTGCACAAAATATGTTATTAATACACGATACTATTGCATAATTTTGCCCCCTCCAAAGGTGTGAGAAATCAGCGCCAATAGCTAAAAATATACTACACCATCAGCATAACCCTGAGTCGCTTTAGGGGAGAGTATTTGGTGTTTGCAGTGAGCAATAAACGGAAGGGTGACAGACACTGCCTCGAAGGAGGGGTAAGTATAGTTAGTGCATGCCTCAAGTTGAGAATTTCAACTTATTTTTATAATGGTTCTATGCATTATTCAATACCGTTGCTAGTATTCCATTCAACCTCATCACCACTGTTATCTTGCGACGTTCTTCTGCCCCTCGTTACCTCCGATTATTTTTTATATTGTAAATAATATTTTCAGTAAACTATTTATGTTTGCTCCGGCTATTTGTTTTCCTAAGTTGAGCAAGTATCTCATAACAGGGCATGTACGGTAAAAGGAATTATTTCAAAGATAATAATATGTAACTTTTAAGTTAAGTAATTTACTTAAACGATTACCAAGATATTTCATAATTGATGTACACGTTATATTTCTAAGCGTCATAGCTAAAACTGCCTTACGCGTTCATTACACGTGATACTTAGATTCCGCGTATCATGTCTCTCACGTACGTAATCTGTAATAACAAATTACTGCGGGAGAACCACTAAATCCACCTAAATGAACTGCACTGTACACTAAATAAGAACCGACTGTCTTTCATAATAAATGAGGACGAACTGTCTTGTGTATTTTGCAATTACTGAGAGCGTATTGTTTTGAGAACTGCGTCTCTGTAGAATATATTCGAAAATCCTTGACTGACCAAGCATTAAAACTGTACTCTAATTGAATTTCTTTTCCGCTTCCTGTAGCATCTATTTTCATGAGCCAATAAAAACTATCCTAGTATCTCACTTAGGCTGTTAGCTACCCAGTAACTTGCACGTTTTTATCGTATCATCAGCCTTTCTAAGACTTGCTGAGTCTTTTTAACTCACCGGACATTTCTTTATACCCCCTTCCCCAGCTCCCTGGCCATTGTCCACAAAAACCTTGCGAGAGATTGCTCTTTTATGACGTATACAGTTTCAGTTATATGTCCTCTCTTGTAATTACATTTATGTTAACACCTTATAATGACATAATCTTATTTCTATTATTGCTTTCATTCATTTACATTATCTTGCTTCTTAATTATTTGTGCCTTCTTCCAGTCATTATTACTGTGTCAATCTTCAGCACTGAATACTCATCCGATTTCAATTATAACTCATTCTGTTTGTTCCTCATCCAGGTTGTCCTTTAGCTGGTATCCTGCTGGAATTTTCGAACATGTTCAAATGAAGCTTTCCATTCCTCATCAACTACTGGATTTACTGCATCCACTGTGAGTTTTTCTATTTCACTTGCAACGTATGTCACTTTTTCTGTGCTACATTTCTCTTGACGGCGTTCCATATGCACTCAATAAGATTTAAATCGCAGTGATAGGGCGGCAGTCGCAGTACTTGGTGTCCATGGAGGTGAAATAGTATGCCTATTTTGTACGTTGTCGAAACGTTGTGAATGAATTTTCAGCTATTCCAGTAGGTCGACATCCCTCATTCAATATCCCCTTTTCTGTAAGCCAAATTTTATTAATCAGTTATTTGTTGTGTGGCTTGCTTTGCGGCTTATTTTCTACAACTCTGCGAGTAGGTGCATTATCTATGAGATAAGTCCATTAGATTGCAGCTTAGATAATAATTTCTGCCTTGTTAATTTAAGAAAATTGTTGCATTTCATCTCCTTGTAGTAATTCCCAGTTTTTTGTTTGGTTGTGAAAATTAAAGTTGCATTTGGAATGAAATCATTCTCTCCATCTGCAATCTCTCCATGAGTAATAACGAATAGCTGTCCTGCACTTTAGTTGTTTTTCGCAACACATTCACTTCACTCTGCCAGTCACAGGCTTCGTGTTAGCACCCGATTTCTCATTTTGTTTTATCGTTCTTAAATAACACCTCCATGGAGCTAATTCGTCTTCACGTGTAAATCAGCGTTTCTTAAACCTGAAACCAACGCTTTTTCACAATTTTTGAGACATTACCGACCTCCTTTAAAGTCACGTTTCTGCTTGGAGTTTAACGTCCTTTAATTTAGTAGGTCATATCGGGTGATATATGAATAAAATAAGTAAAATTATGCTCAAATGAGCGTGGATCCATAGAGCTTAAGTTCTCGTTTCATCTATTTTCTCTAATTTGCTTCCCATTTATTTCTGCTAGCAGAACTTTAAAACTACCTCCTGTAATATTTACTATCAGTTCATTACTGTTTTCGGTGGTTATATCTAAACCCTTTTCCCCTGAACAACTTGACTAAAACATACTGTTTCCATTCCTACCTGTCCTAACAATTTCCCTCTTTTCTTATCTTGTCCTACCAATCTCGCCTGAATTGTTCCTATTTAATTTTTCACTGTGGAGGAGCGTTTACCTGACACTTCTTCTTCTTCTTCTTCTTCTTCTTCTTCTTCTTCTTCTTCTTCTTCTTCTTCTTTTACACTTACGTCTATTCAAGCAATCCAATACAAATTAATACTACACTTATACATACACTTACATTAAATATAACGACATTTTCATTTTTCTTTAAATTATAGCAATCTGACTTTTGTCCCTGTTGTGGCTCTGCTGTCGCTTATTTGGTGCAATTTCCATCCTTCGTATTGTTGTTCGTCTTGCCGAAATACGTAAACACTGTGCGCCGTTCCCCGAATCTCGAAACTCTCATTGTTGCCTCTTCCATCAATTGTTGTCATCTGCCTCCATTGTCACTTCCATTGAGCCCCACGGTTGGAAAGCCAAGCTTGTAACCTCACCTCACCTATTTGGTCACCACATACCTGCTCTGGTAAGTACTCCGGTGTCTATATCCATTTTTGCTGTCTGTCCCTCTCCAGGGCGCTGTGATGCCCTCGTGCCGTTGCTGAAAGACCATGAGATTCATCTCTTTCTCAGGGGTGGAGAAATGAAAGGATCCGAGACATTTTTACTGACTCCAGTTTATTCGCTGGATTTAAATAATTCACAAATCATCTTGATGCACAATCCTGTATATATATATATATATATATATATATATATATATATATATATATATATATATATATATATTACTATCAGTCTTTTAGCTTTCTGCTTCCTGTAATTGACTAAAAAGAACATGCCATTTATTTGCTTTAACATGCCGCAGTTTTATTTCATTTAGAAAAAAAATAATTATATTCTGGGATTTATAAGAAGAAATTTTCACTTTAGTGATACAGAGGATAGAACATGAGAAAATACCTTCAGAGCCTTGAGGAGGAGGGTTATACCCTCCAATGTAATATTATCAACCTTCGCTTCCCACCATATTCTAGATAGTACTGTGTGGTGATACCGACGTCCGTATATGAAATGCTTATCTGATGCTACAGTTAAAGCCAGTGAATAACACCAACAGAGGTAAATAATTATGCTAATTTAGAGTTAAAGTAAAACCAATAAGAAATAGAAACGCCGTAATTTAGGCGGGCGTATAGTACATACGTAATGATATTTTTAACTAATAAAACTACTTAACAGCCACTTTGAATCGGGCAAGTGATATATCAACTAGTATATATGTTGGTGTGTAGAATGTGAATCTTCCTTTAAAATGTTCTAGCACGCAACATGTTTTAGTTTTTAAGGACTTTTTTCTTTTTTTTTTTTTTTTCGTTTTCAGTATTTCGCATTTTCTGTTCTTCTGATTTGATGTTTATTTGTTTGCTTTTTTTTTGTACAGGGGAGCTAGAAGATCTACATATCATCAGCAAATGTTTGGTCGGGCAATCCTTAGGTGTGAAAGAGATCCTCAGTGAGTGTTTCTTGTGAAAGATAGTGCAATTTTTTGTGTTTAAAACTTACACTACGAAAAATGGCAACTAGTAAATCTCGTTGCTGTCTAAACCACCCCTACAGTTTTTGTTATATGTATGGAAAATTCACCCCAAACGCCCAAATAAAACCAATCACTAATTTAGTTAAGAAGGCAGAACAAATGTTTTTTGATTGTCCTGTTGATGATCAAGATAAAACTTTTGCACTTCACATTACCTGCATAATCTGTACTACAACCTTAACCGAGTGGTTGAAAGGAAAACGCCGAGCCACGCCATTCGCTATTCCTATGGTGTGGCGTGGGCCTAAAGGCCATATTTCACTTCTGTCTTACAGATATTTTGGGACCTTCAAGCAAAACTAAACATAAAATAATGTATCCAAATGTTCCTTCTGTGATTTTGCCTGTGTCCCACGAAGAGGTGTTACCTGTTCCTCTCTGTAACTTAAAAGCCACGGAACCAGACTCCATGTCACACGAATCAGAAGGTACTGAGCACATAGAAGAGAACTGCCATGAATATAACACTTCGCCTCAGCTCTTTAATCAAAATAATTTGACCGATTTGGTTTATGACCTAAAACTTTCGAAACAGCAAGCTGAACTCTTGGTGCTGAGACTGCAACAACGAAACCTTCTAGCTGCGGGACAAAAATTTCCAGTTTTAAATCATAAGGTGCTTCCTACGCTCAATATTTTGATATGCAGAATTCAATGTTGGTATGTAAAGGTATCAATGGTTTGATGATGCAGTTAGGAGAACAATGTAATCCCCAGGAGTGGCGACTATTTATTGACTCCAGTAAAATCAGCTTGAAAGCAGTACTACTGTATAATGGCAATGCATTCCCATCGGTGCATTTGGCTTATGGAGTAAACATGAAAGAAACTTATGAATCCATTGCTTTGCTGCTAGGATTAAACAAATATAAGGATCATGAGTGACAGCTTCGCTGTGATTTAAAACGTTGTTGCACTCCTTGCAGGTTTATAGGCTGGATTCACGAAACACTGCTGCTTTTTGTGGCTTAGGGACAGCTGTGACTCCAGGAACCACTATACAGTCAAGGAATGACCTATAAGGGAATCATATGTTCCTGGAAACGAAGATATGAAAAGTACTCTATTGGTTGATTTTACCATTGTATTCAGAACACCAAAATTAGGTAAAGTCACCCATTTACAAACCAGATACAAAGAAGAACTGTAAATTGGTTGACGTTCAATTTACTGGATCCAAAAATAAGATAAAGTTTCCATAAGTAGTCGCTATTTTAATCCCCTACTGAGTACACATAAAACAGGACAACAAAGGAACTGAGAAACGTACCTCCTCCTGGAATACCTGATCACTATTTCATTCCGAAAAGAACGTTCAAATCAGGTTAGAATTTGTACAAGCTAGAGACTAAACTTGCAGAGAATTCGCAATTCCAATGGACTCGAAAGTAAACTTCTAGTAATATAGAAACGCAACGGCACTGTAGTGTACAAGTAAATGCCCCATCTAGAACTATTAGTATCTACCAGGAGTGAAACAGAAGGTAATATTGAAGAAATTTCAGAATTGGTGAAAGAGAATGTTTTGCCATTATTGAGTAATACCCCATAGGAGGATAAGCGATAGGAAGATGCACGTTTTTAAATTAAAATAGTTGTTAAGTCACTTAATTTAATTTCATATAAATATTTTGTGTTGAAATAGAAAGCATTTGCATCGCCTCACAGACGTGGCTATGGAAATTGTTTTCGCTTATCTTTAAGGTTGAGACGTTCTGAGGCGATAATTCAATGCCTGCAGTAGGCAGCGTACACACAAACACATATACACGCACAAACGCTCGCTTGCGATACCATTTGTAGTAAAAGCGGGCGCTAAAAACCATAAAAACACACATACGCTCAGATATCGAACTTCACTCCAGCGTTAACCTTTAATTTCGTGGGATATTTTCTTTTTATCTTCCCTTTCTGGGTTAAAGATAATATACTGACACATCTAAAATGTTCTACTTATATTTGGGATATTTATTTATACGTTTTTCATTTCAAAGTTCATAGTTTTCTATATATTTATATTTAAAATGACATTTTGTTTGAAATGACATCCATTTTATTAATTATTATAACAAAAATTGCGCAGAGGAATGACATTTCACAGGAATCGTTAGATTACACAAACTATCGCTCATTATATGTACAAAAATACGAGGGAAATTTCTTTTGTTTGTTGGCTGTTTGAGATAACGAACTCTAACGCCAACGAAGTTACATCAGCACATCCAGAAATTCTAAAAAAGCGCTCTCGTTTCTCCGTCAGGGGTTTTATAGATATAAGTGTTCAGATCCGCTCAGATCGAGTGTGTACCCAGGATCGAAGACTCCCACTCTATGCACCAGGAAGAATTGAATCTCCGTGGCTTTTTCTATTAGGGCAATACCTTGTGTTTCTAGAAAGTCCCACCTCGGTATGGGGACATACCGGGACGGAAGTGGATACGACGCTTACGCGCGTCAACCCCGAAGGGCAGACTACCGAATACTCGGTGGGGCCGACAGTTGTCTAGCATACCGTCTACTAGCTATCCAGAATAATGTCGGAGGATATTTAGGTGTCTCAAAACCCCACCCAGGCGTCACCGCCCATACTTGCACAATCTCCTATGGGTATTGGGACCACCGCCATGTAGAGTCCAACACAATCCGAACAGCTCCCTTCCGGGAGGGGATCGAATGTTTGGCCCGACTAATTCTATCTTCTCTTACGAAAGTGTTTTATATTGCTTTAGCCAGTTCAATCACAAGCTTTTTCTTTCATTACTAATTAATTGACATGGCTAGGACAATATCCCTGAATGAGGACATACACACAATTCAGTCCCTTTCAACATACTGCTCGTGATTGAATGTTCTTACACATGCTTTTGTTTGTATAGCTTGAGGATCTTTTAGTTAAGTCGTTGGACCCCCTGTTTCAACTACTTTTCTTTACCGAGAATTCCAAGGAACCAGATTCACGATTCAAATGTATTTAATTTCATAAATATATGCTAAAAAGGGTATTATAGAATCATGACTGCTACTCCACAGCGCTCTAGGACGCACTTGCCGTTTGGTCGACCCTCTGGCCAACACTCCATATGTGTTGCCAGATCAAGTATTGAAAACACCATATTAATATAATATTTGATTGCAAAAACACCTTTAAAGTTGAGGCAACATACCTGTTACGTTGAGTATAAATAGGACTTTATTGTAGGACACACGTTAAATTTTTTTTACAAAAATTACTAACGGTGAACACAAAGCACCTTTAGGCTGTAATGATAGAGAAACATGCAAGCTTTGTGAACATAGCCTATAACGCAATTATGCTCAAATATTAGCTATTCTGATAGAAAATGTCACGTAGAATCGAAAAATAGTATCAGAAATAAAAATTAATAACACCAAATGTCATATTACAGTTTAATCTGAAAAGACATCACTTGAGAAAATAACGTATACTGCTTGGTCTGACGTCAACGCTCAGTACCAGGAGGTTAGTGGAAAGAATTTAACAGCGTTATTTCGTACAAAACGGTATTAATTTCCTTTTATTTTACTGCATGGTATAGTTAAGTGGAGTTTTTGAGTAAGGTACGCAGCTGAAAATTCATTTCCGGATCAACATAAATCCTGATCAGATGTTGAAACATAAACTATAAATCGTGAAGTTTTTCTGTTCGCCAATACATTACAAACCTTTAACAAATTGTTTATTCACGTGCTTTAAATCCTGAAATCGGGTAATAAAATGATTTTGCCGTTGCTAAGGAAACTCAAGGGTATATCAAAGAAATCTACAGTCTGTTGTTGGTAGGTTCATTGTGATAAATGATAAATGTATTGTGGCATTTTGTTTGCTTTTATGTTCAACTTCATTTTAATGTCTTTATAAACTGAATTTATCGATTCAGATGACAGTTTATTACGTATATAATAAACGCTAGTAATGAGGCTAATATTATCCAAGCATAACCTATCTTTGCGCGTACCAAATTAAGAAGGGGAAAAATGTCTTCATTCTATGCTAAGCAATTGGCGTTTCGTTATCACTATCATTATGAGCATCATTTTGTAGGAGCAAAATAATCTAATTAATTTATTTTTTCTTCTTATACTATCCTAAAATGCAATATATACAAGCAAAAAATATATATATAACAACCGTTGTACTTTAATTTTAACAAATATAATAACGTATTCCATGTAGTTAATTATGACCATCTTTTCATTTCCTCTTCGTCTCGTATTCCTACTCTTTTCATTCTCCTCTTCATATACCCATGGTCACGGGTTCAAATCCAGCGGAAGACGATGAATGTTTTTCCGGCGTAAATTTTCTTAGCAGTGCTTCCTTCGGAAGGGAATCGAAGCCGTTGGTCCCGTGTTGTAGATTTACGGCACGTAAAATTACCTCGAGAATTATAAAGAGGCCTCTGAGTAACATTAAGCTGTCTTTCAAGCCCAGTATGGAGTGGGACTCTCAGAGCTACAGAAGTTAAAGAGCGTCCATAACTGAAACTACATTTTTATTCTAGCCACGCTATTCTCCCCAATAACTTCCTTACCTCCATCTTTTGAAATTTCGACTTTGTCGTAGGTTGCTACATTATTAAAAGCCATTCGACAGCGCGGGTGCATGCATTTTCTAATTTAGCAATTATCTGCCTTATTGCCTTAGATTCGTCGTACATTTTAGCCACAATTTCTTATAAATATGTTGGGCCAATTTCCACTGCTTCGTCAGATTCTGATTCTCCTCTTGCAAGTATTTTTCATTATTTCCCTTATCTATTTCTTTTGTCATTCGTTCATTTTCTTATTGCTCTCTCTTCGTCATGTCAATGACACTCTTTACTCCCTTCATTTTGCTGTCATGTTAGTTTCTCATCTTTTTCATCAAATTCAAACCATTCTTACACATCTTTAATGCTGCCTTTTTAGCCCATCTATCAAAATTCTACCATCTATCCCGAGTTGTTCATTGCATTCCGAGCTAATTATCAAATTTCCCTTCGGCGGCCACCTTTTAATCCTCCACTACTTAGCCCCTTACACTCTCACCACGACTCCACTCTAGAAACACACACACACACATACACAAACTCAAACACATTATTTTTCGGAAATGTTCGCATACGTCATTTGCTACGCCGAAAGTTTAAACATTTTTGCTTTCTCGGTGTCTGTCTCATTCTAAGCCTTCCGGGAAATCAGTCGTGTCCATTAGCACCTACAATCCCGAATTTCCACCAAAAGCTAACTGCTGTCCGTAAATATGGTTACAGGCTTTTTATGAGGTTTACGGTGCTTTATTATTATTATTATTATTACTATTATTATCATTATTATTACTATTATTATTTCCTCAACTACAACTTCTGTTTAGCACGTAATCCACCTTTCCCATAATGAAATTTGTGTATTAAGTTCACCGCATTCTTTTCCCCTGTGCTATCTAGTTACACGGTTTTATTAATTATTGTACGCGTTCTTCGACGAACCCATGTTCATACATTCACTGACTTAAGCCTGTGCAGTAGTAGCAATAGTAGTAGTAGTCGTAGTAGTAGTCGTAGTAGTCGAGTAGTAGTAGTAGTAGTCGAGTAGTAGTAGTCGTAGTCATAGTCGTAGTCGTCGTGGTCGTCGTAGTCGAAGTTGTAGTACCCTTTCTGTACATGTAGTGAAATTAGGCAATCATTCCCAACCATTGCTGCACCTCGTCATATTTAACCCTTTCATTATTCATAACAACCAGAACTAACACAGCATTCATCTGCATTAAATATCACCGATATTATTAATATTATAGTTATTGGTAACACCCTGCCGTATTTTTATTTTATGCCCATGCTTCCAGCTGGTACACAAATGTTTTTGCAATTCGTATACCTTCATTACTGTTTTCCACCAGTCAATGATCTATCTGTTTCCACCGGTTATATCCGGTTATTCCATCTTTTAATTAATAATTTTCATGATTTTCAACCTAGCTCAACTATATGCATCATTTACTACAGCCAATTGATCACCTACTTTACTCATTTCCTTCATGTTGCTCGCCGAACCCTTAGCTGCTTACTTTTGCCACATTCCTCCGTATGCCAAAGTCACATGTTCTACCTTTATCTCAGATTAAACGGTTAACGAAATCTCTCTGTACTTAAACACTCTGCATTACACAATTGGAGAAGATTCTGTCGTTTAACATTTTTCTACAGTAACGTTATATCCGCTAATTCATGCGTCACCAGAGTCTCGTAGTGGTAGAATGTTTGTTAAACCAAGTGCTTAATCCGGAGCTTTAACTATTCTGACGTTATGTATGAATTTTGTAATGGCACGAAGGGGATTTTAGTGTGGAAACACTCGTGGTGAATTAGGTACGGCATTCTAACTTGGTTAAAACCTTAGTGCTACTAAAAGAGGAAAACTTTCTTCTTAAATGAAGTGATCTGACGTCCCGTTATGAACGGAACCTGCCACTTTTCAACCAGGTACCCTGATGTACCGATAGATTTTGTGGGAACGGTTCTTTTTCCGTTTAATTAGAAATTACAATGTATTCTCTATTCTATGGTATGTAATATTGCATACATTAAATATATAAATCGCTATTGTCCATAATTGATGCGAAGGATTTTTCTGGTTGGTGCACAACATTCATTTCGGACAAAAATCACTATTATGCAAATAATATGATGTCTCATTGCCAACATTTTTTCACACTTTACTTCAATAATTCTATTCCATTCTCTCATCGATAATCGTAGTGCAATGTAGATTCTTTCAGCAGTTTCAGTGGTATTTGGTTAATGATGAAGAGAAGATATGATTGTTAATCCATGGTTGGCTACCAGCTATTGTTTATTCCTTACCAGCAAATAAAGAAGCTATAGTTAATTGTGAGTGTAGAGAGAGGAAAGAAAATATTTAAAATACAAAGAGAAGAAATATATGTATATAAATTTATATAAAGATTTTAATAAAAAATAGAAATAATAGACATTAAATATGAATTGATGAAAGAAGTAAGCAACGAAAACATTAACAACAATAGTGATATTAATAATAACAACAACAACAATAATAATAACAATAATAATAAGGAAAGTGAAATTTCAGCATTGAATAATATATTCAAAATACATGTATGTTTAAAATGAAACAAACATAATATACCACAAATAATAATGTAAATAAAACATTATAGAATAATGTGAACAATGTTGTAGTGTTCGTTAAATATTAAACTTAGTATTTAAGCTCACTATCTTCCAAGGATGTGACAACAATTTTCAAGAAAATACCTCGTGCAAAACTGCTCTTTACATGAAACGTTTTTTCGACATTTTCGAGAAAATGGCTTTAACGATTTTGATTAAAATGCGGTATATTAAAGATATTAGCATGATACATTTTTTTATTGTGAGTTTATTGGAAATATTCCCTAGGTTCTCTTCATACTGAATGAATTTTGCACAACTGGTAAACCGTAGGAGATAAACGAAAATTTACTGCACAAACAATGTAGATTTTCTCAAAACACACACTTTATATCTTATTCAGTTTTGTTGTGGAGCTTACCATTCTTGAGATATTATTTTTTACTGTTTTCAATTTTAATTACTTATACTTTTCTCAAACAACAAGTAATCGTCCGTCTTGCTTTTGTTTTATTTCTGGCCATGAGAAGAGAACCGAATCACAACGACTATCGCATAGTCAGCTTTTAAAATACATTATCAAGCTTTAGCCTTTAGTGTGTCCCCTATTTCCATTATGCTTATAAGTAACTAAGTAATAAGATCACTTCTGCTATAACTAACTAATAAGACTATTTCTGCTACTGTTTATTTCGATGATGATGATGATGCCTAGGGTTTAAGAGCGCTCAACTAGTACTCAGTCATTAGCGTTTTTATAAAAAAACTGAATAGAACCAGATACAAAAAGCATGAGGTAGATAGAAGAATAAGCTTTTGTAATATGTTGGTTTGCAGAACAAGTAGAGAAAGATATGGAACAACCAGATTTTCCCTTCGTAACCAAGGCACAACTCTGCACCAGGCAGTTCTCAAGGTAGAGGGTGAGCTAACAACAGGCGTTGAATTTTCTAAGTTGAAAGTAAATATTGTTGAAGAGCAGGAGAACAATTCTATCCTACGTGTTGTAAAACGTGCTTTACATAAATTCGACAATGAATGCAAGGCGAAAGTAGAAGGTTTTCAAAAAGCAGCAGAATGGTTTCTAACATTCGTCTAATTTTCTGGACTGGCAGATTTTAAGTATGTGACAAATTAGTGTGCAGCTTACTTAACGATGTCCTAAAATGAAGTAATGTTCAAATATCGTATGTATAATAATGCATCTGTTGAGTCAAATGTTGATAAAAATGCTATTTTAAAAGCATTTGTTTGTGTTAAACAAATTGCTGCTGCGGACAAAATTACTTAGTGGAATGATGAGGGAAAAGAAGTCCAACTGAGATGGGCAGAAATGCTTTAGTAGGTATTTCTCCTTTCAAATCTTATCCCTCAGTATAATTGTACAAATTCACCGTTATAAAGAATTTTTACAAGAATGAACAAAACATGGGCATCAGAAAAACGCAATTGAAGGTTGAAGTGCTGAAAGTATATTTTGGTTCCAAAGTAAATTTAAAATATGTTTGCCTTAAATTTTTCAATTTCTGGAAACAATAGAGTAGCCAACTTCTGATGAAAATCCTTCTTCATTAAAATATGTCCAGTAACCAACATTTTTACAAGATATATAACATGATGACTTTATTTGGTGACATAACAATAAAGTTATATGTTGAGCTTTGTTATTAACAATAACATGGCCTTTAATTATAATGTAATATGTGGAGAATTCTTATAGCCATACTTCATGTTTATATTAAATAATTAACAGGCTATTAGATTTTAAAATTAAATTGCATTAACTTGCAGGCCTAAGGCTAATAACAAGAAGTGGAGAAGTTTCCATCTTTCAGCTTTACAGAAATTTGTCATGTTATCTTAAACTAGGTAATAAAGGTCAAAATATGACCATATATTGGAAGAAACTGGAGACAAACTGAAATTTTAGCAATTATTGGAGCTCAGTTAAAGGTACATTTTCTCAAAAGTTCCAGCCCTTCCTCTCCCCCAACCTGTTAAAGAAAAACTGGAAGCGTTTGAGTTTCCACTTATATGCTCGTTACCATTTATTGAAATTTTCTAAATGTGGTATGGTTTTAGTCCTTATAACAAGGGACGTTCGATAAGTAACGAAACACCTTTTTTTTTTCTCGGCCAATTTGGTAGAAAAAAATTGAAATTTTGGGCATGACATTTTTAAATATACCCGCTTGACCTCATACAATTTCATTAATTTCCGATAGGTGGTACCGCTACAACTAACCTTCAAAATAGCGTCTGTAACGGAGGTTTGTTCCAAACACATAGCCGTTATTGAGTTTCTTTTGGCAGAAAACCAGAGTATCATATGCGCTTGCAGAATGTCTACTGAGACCAGTGGATATAAGCACGGTGAGTCATTAGGCAAGGCGTCTGTCGTCATTAAAACAAGGTGGAGCAAACCTGTCTGATCTCCTGCCGGCCGCACACAGCTGTCACTCCTGCTATGCTGGAACGTGCGGACTCTCTTATTCAAGGTGACCGACAGATCACAATCAAACACCTCGCTGCTCAACATGGTGTTTCTGTTGGTAGTTGTCCACCAGTTGGAGTACTCACTGTTTTCTTCTCGCTGGGTTCCTCGACGCCTAACTGAAGACCATAAAGATCACAGAAGGATTATCTGTGCATAATTGCTTTCTTGTTATGAGGCTGAGGGTGGCAAAGTTTTGTGAAATATTGACACAGGTGATGAAACATGGGTTCATCACTTCAAACCCGAAACTAAACGGCAATCCATGGAGTGGCACCATACCAACTCTCCTTCAAAGAAAAAGTTCAAAGCCGTACCCTCAGCTGGTGAAGTCATGGCTACGGTTTTCTTCGGCTCTGAAGGGGTTATTCTGTTCGATGTTTTCCCTCATGGTGAAACGATCAACTCTAAAGAGTATTGAGCTGAATTGAAGAAATGACTTCAGCGTGTTCACAGCCACAAAAATACATATGAACTTCTCATTCTGCATGATAGCGCAAGGCCCCACATAAGCCTGCGCACCCGAGAGGAGCTCACAAAGCTTAAGTGGACTGTTCTTGATCATCCACCCTATAGCCCGG
This sequence comes from Hymenopus coronatus, assembly GCA_030762935.1. Taxonomy (NCBI): domain Eukaryota; kingdom Metazoa; phylum Arthropoda; class Insecta; order Mantodea; family Hymenopodidae; genus Hymenopus; species Hymenopus coronatus. The sequence continues at coordinate 353,881,904 of CM060900.1, forward strand.
ATCTCGCTCATTGGCCCGTTGAAGGATGCATTCAGGAAGTACTACGTGGATGATATCGAAGATATTGATGCAGCAAGACGTTGCCTCCGACTCAGAGTGGTAGAGTAGAGTAGTACCATACAGGCACACAGGCCCTCTCAATCAAGGTGGCGTAGGGCTGTAACATTGAAGGGAGATTAATTTGAATAATAGGGATTTGCAGTCAAAACATTATGGAATAACATATTGGATTTTAATCCTGAATAAAACTAACCTGCTTTAAGGGGAAAAAAGTGTTGCATTACTTATTGAACGTCCCTTGTAACATAAAAAAAAAAAAAAAAAAAGAGACAGCTCCACATGTTTTTTGTGGATTTAATACGTTATTCGTGATTCGATCATTTATATGACTTGTTAACTTTTAAGTTGCTATAACCACGCAATCTCTATGATCGCTACATTTTTTTTATCCAAGTTGGCAAACAAATAAATAAAGAAGAAAAAAAAACTAGAATTATACTTGAAGAGCAGTTCTTAAGCTTTCCAGCCAGAGGTTCTTAAGTTTTCCAAGGTTATACCACTCACCTTTCACAAAGGCAACCGCACATGAGATTTGTGGTGGACAAAGCGGCGCAGGGGCGGTTGTTTTCCAGGCTCTCCGGTTTCCCCCGCCATCGCATTCCACCGCTGCTCCATCTTCATTCCATGTATCATCAGTGTCATCCCCTGCGGTGCCATAGCAGTAAAAGTGGGCGTTAAACACTATCCAAAAAAGAAAGGGGGAAAAAAAAAGTTTGCAGCACAATACATATGGACGGTCGGGAACACGTAACCATATGAAAGCGCGCGGCCAACAACTGCTACTCCGCGTTGCCCGCCTTGCGTCAATCTCGCAACTACAGATGGCACCAGTGCTGTATCTAGTCTAATCTATGACCTAGTCTGATGTGAGATTGGGCGCGTGATTCGAGCGGGAATTGTGGTATGATGGCTAATTTGGGCAGGAAATATGATGTTATGGTTTTGTTTACGTAGTGCTATTATCTTCTGTGCTTCTCAAGCATAATAATGACTACACGATTAAAGTGTTCTGTCTGTTACAAATACTTTCAAAGATACTTCAACTTAAAGAGAGATTCTGCTAAGTTGCTAATAGGACACGCATTTGAAAAATCATGCCAAAAGTCTAGTACAAATACTGAACTGGATTTAAAGGAAATTTATATCTCAATAACGGAATAATAGTTATTTATGCTACAAGTGGGGAAAAAGGAGAATTGAATTGAACCGAGTGGCATACTCTTATGCTTTAGACAGTCCTGAATACCTATAGATGTATTATAGATTATAAATATATATATATATATATATATATATATATATATATATATATATATATATATATTTTGTAGCTTAACGTCCTTTAACTTAGTTGGTCATATCGGACGATGAATAAAATTGGTGAAATCATGCTCAAATGTTCTCGGGGTCCATTGAGCTTAAAGTTACTTGACATTCGTCTTCTCAGTAAAGGAAAAACTCCGAAAGAAACGTTATCCGAGTAACTCACCCTAAGCGAGATTCGAACTCACGACCTGTTGAATGTGAGGCAGACACGCTACCGCCACACTACCCAGGCGGGCTGTATATAGTTTGTTTTACCTATTTCAAGCACTTGATGCTCAATGTGCTGCGATGTTCAGTTGTTGCGTTGCTTAGCATCAGAGTAGATAAGGTAATGAATTATAGAACCACAAAATTCTAATAACGGATGCAGTGAAAATAATAAAACGTTGGAAATAATGTAACAACATTTTCGCTTATTAATAAGTTACAACTTCACTAATATGTTTTAATTTATTAATAGGTTACAAGCTTTACTAAACTTACTTATCTTTTGATGAAACTGCAATGTTTATTGTGCAATTATTGCAATTTGAAATTGCTCAGATTCAAGGCCTACCTAATTGAGGCCGTGGTCACATTTCGCAAGAAACGAAAGTTGGCTCCGTTGGATTGTTATAATTTTATATCACTAAGTGATAGAATTTTATATTTTTAACACTACTGACATCTGGTAAAAACCCTGCTTTTACCAGAAACTGTCAAAAAATATGATAAGGCATTTTATTCAATTTTTGCAAAGAGAAAGTTGTAACTGAGAGGTTACACCAGGAAAACTCAGTGCTTACAAACCCATATATTACACAGGCGCCGACTTGTTTAATATTTGGGGAGGGGTGGATTGTACAATAAAGTCCGGTATTAATAAAATATTATTTAGCGAAATTACTAACATAAAATGTATTAATCACGTTATACTAAAGATGATTTAAATTGCATATAAATTAAATATATGGTTCATTTATGTATGAAGAAAAATAATGCTAGATTTGTTGAGTTTAACTGTTTTCCAGTGAACGTGCTGTAACGCAATACTTTCCTATCGATGTAGACACGAGCGGCTAGGTCAACAAGACATGGACTCATACGGCTTAAATCCTTGTAGGAGTACTCCTGCCGTAATTAATTCCAAGGTCTTTGTCCCTGATTTTTTAACAGATTCTCCTCAGGCCTCATAAAAGGCAAATGCAAAGGGAGGTACATTAAACTGATGCCTGAAACGTTTTCTTTTCACATTTCCTTTCTGAATCATTTCATTTTAATCATCAGTGCCCATCGCCTGTGGTACTGCATGCAGAAAGAACGGTTTTAAACTCGTCTGCCAGTGAATGAAGATGCAAGTTGGTGGTTTCTTCACAGCAACGTATGACAGCATGAGTGCTTACATGGATACAAGGAAATGCTACACAAATGACAAACCAATTTTTGACATTTACATGACTGCTTAGATGTCAGGATAGTCTCAAACTCAAAAAAATGGAGCAATGGTATTCCTATAAGTGTAGGTTTGCCATAGTCCGAGAACCAAAATCAAGGATGTAGTCCAAGCATTAACGCTGTCTCTAAGGGAGTGTCATTAATAAAGAAAGTTAATGTTAGTTTGTGTCAAATAATTCTTTAATGAAAACATTAAACACAAATTACTAAAATATACAAATTTGCTTTGCTACAGTTGAGATATATTTTACTCTAAGCTTTATACCAGTCATATTTCTCTGTGAATTGAACAGAAGAAAGGAACTTCCTCTGCTTCTGAATGAATCCGTGAAAAACAGTGCAACCCATATTTTTCATGTTATACTGAATTAGGAGCATTGCTTTGACTGAAGTTAATGCCAGCCTGTTCTTTTTCTTCTGTCCATTGTACATTCACTAAAGAAAATATTCTCTCCACGTTAGCATTATGCCCTGGAATGGAGAGATAATATTACATAATTTCAAGAAGTTCTGAATATTACTCTTCAGAAAAATCTTCAAAAAAATGCACGCACTTTTTATTATTCATAATAGCCAAATTTTGATTCTTTGGCTTTTCTAGAAAGCGTTTCAATTTTGCTACCTGGTCAAAGAGCAAACTCTCGTCCACTTCGTAAGTTACGTTTTCTTGCATCCCCTTCAATGAACACTCTACATTTTCCCAATCAGGTATAATTCAACAGTATCCAGTCAAAATGTTCAAATTAGGACAAAAGCTTGATCCACTTCATCAGTTAATTTATAACTGTGTGATAAAATGCCATGGTTTCCTCTTGCAATTTTGACTGCTGATGTTGTGCTAGATCTGGCAATAATTCTTTAGCTTTATAAGTTATGAAGATAATTGTTTTGCTTTCAGCTAAAACATGCACAATGTTCATAAGCACCAACATGACCTCAATCACAGATATATAATCTTTCTCAATGCTGATAATTGCCTTTTGAAATGGACTCATCTGAGCACGCAGAAAATGTAAATACATTTCTCCATAAGGATGTGAAAAATGCTATTGAATAGACTTGGACACTTATCAAGAGATATGAACTATGATTTAAGAACCTGAAACAGGTATATGAACCTTTCAATTGCAGAAAATAAGCTAATTTACCTAATCTTTAATGCCTGAGTAGATCTTTGTGTGCCTATGCAGGAAATCACAAAAATCCTTTGGTGCTGCTACACGAACAGTGTAAATTGAAAAGAAAGCACAAACGTTGTCACTAACCTGAACTCGAAAATTACTTTTTATACAGAATCAAGCACTGCACTGGAGGTTTCATTGTCACACTCATCTATCTGTAATAAATTACTATGAATGCCTTCAGCGATATCAAAATATTGTGCCAGAACAGGAAACCTTTTTATATGCTTGTGATTACTGGCATCTGTACTGATCCAAATATAATTCACTATGATGGGCTATTTCTTACATTGTCTTTAATGAATGGTGATATAACATTGTTAACAATTGCCTCAGGTTTGATTCTGCACTTGAAAACTGAAAGCTACCTTTGAATCACTGAAATGCTCACATATGATTTTTTATGTGCATGAGGAAGAATTGCAGCAATGATGATATTTCACAGCACGAAACGCAAATGTAACTTCTGCTGAGCAACCTTATTCGATTCTGTTTGATTACCACTAAAGAAACTGGCAACTGTTTGGAAGTTGAAGCGGAATTCACATCTCTTGTGTGCTTCTTCCTTGTAATATGATCATTCAGAGCTCGTTTACCTGCATTGGAGATTAAAATGCAACAGCTGTAATGAAATAATTCAGGATTAGTTGGCATTTAACTTCAAGTATGTTTAAATTAATGTTAAAATTACGCGCTAAAATATTGCACGATAATTTCGTAAACGTTGGCAGTATATACAGGTGAAGATCACCTTTCGTGTTACACGTGCTTTGTCGTTTCGAGACGCAAGTAGAGGCCAAAAAGCTTATTTTACTTGAGTATACCCTTAATTTCAAAGAATACGAAAATAAAATTTACTTTTTAGTGTATGTATTGTACTTACTCACACTTTACAAAAAAAAACTCATGTTCATTTCTTCCACATTTAATGCTTGGAAATACATCCATGTATTCTTCTCGGAAGTGAACTTTTCGTTTCGACTACATTTTATTTTAAAATTCCTCGTAATGATGTCACCAATAGTGAGGATAGGGTTCAGGTTCAGAATTACCCTCCACGTTAACCCCATACAAACCACAGAACGTACAAGCCCGAGGCAAGCATTAGAAATAAAAGAACCGGAAACAGCAAAATCATAGAGAATCAATTATAGTACTGCTTCCGCTGTCAGTGAGTGCGAGATCGGCGATATATCGATAGTCTTCGTCCGCCACGGTATTGCCATCTAGAAACTTCTATTGTAAAGAATGGTGAAATACTTAAACGGCGTTTGGCGGTGAAACTCAAGCTAATAACAAATACATTTTTTTTAGCACTTTATCTCTTCGTCGAGGGCATTTGTCTTCCAGCATAAAATCGCGGATTATCCGTGAAATTCGCGAGGTATGGTAACCCTATATATGTGTGGATCTTTCACCACATATAGAATAAATTGTGTTTTGGACCACACCTAACCTGGAATACTGATCACAGATATTAAAAATGCAAAATAGGTTTCTATACGGGATAAAACTACGAACATTTCAATACAAGCGGAATTCATGATTTGTGTGCTCCGATTCTGATCCATTGTTAACTGCAACTGAAACCTGGTCGTGTCATCACTGCTTTTGTTTAACAGCTGAACTCTGGATTTGAAATAAAAGTAATATTTTACAACTTCGTTTAATCTATTCAAACAATTTTTGAGAAGTCCATCTTTTAATTTTAGAGAAGGGAAGGTCCCTACACTGGAATTGCTGTGAGGGGGTGGTGACGCCCCTGGCTTTGTAAGCTAGGGGTCAAAAAGCCTTGCTCCCCAAAGTCAGCGCCATGATATGCTATATAATTTAAATATACTTGAGTAGCCCTGTGATAGCATTTAAAACATAAGCTAGAAATCCCCGTCACCTTCTAATTTTGAGACTTCTCTCTTCCAAAAATATCCTGGTTACAGGCTAATTAAATGTCCAGTAACTAGAAATAGGAGAAAGAGTTCAAAAAGTATAAAATATGATGCTTGGACGCCACATCATTAAGAAGTTTGAACTATTCGTTGCTTTCTTCCTCTTTCCTTGCGGTTTGTTAAAAGCTCTGCGCTCAGTCACATTAGTTAAGTGTTTTGTAATGCCAAAAATGTAACCACAAAATGAATTCAAGGACTGTTTCTACGTTTAGAATACATCTTGTACATTTACTGAACGTATTTAATGTTGTGCAGTAAGAACTGTGGAGTTTCTAAGAAAAATATAATGCTTAATGAAAAGAATGACTTCCACCTGAATAAAACATGAAAGTATTTTACAAATATTTTTAACTCCCAGTTCTTCTAAAAGGTATTCTTATTATTTTCTCTACATATACTATGCAGGTACATAGCAGGTAGACATTTTACTGCAAATATATGTTTTGAAGTTCCCTGAGTCCAAAACAGCACTGTTAGAAAAATATCCGTGTGTGTTTTTTTTTTAAATTTATTTATTCATTTTGTTAATTACAAAAGGTATAAGCTATATTATAAATACAGTATATCAGTTCACCATTTTTTATATATAGTTATGAACAATGTTGTCTGTGCATTTAAATTAAACATGTGCAGGAAGATGGTAACAAAATGAGAAGGTTTTGTAATCGCTATAGAATGAGCAAGGCAAAAGCTGTTGCCGATTGCAGTGAAAGACGCCTATGTTTTTGCAGATCCTCTCTTGCTGCTCTAAGATGACAACGTAAACCGTCGACGCTGGGATGCGTTTCAGACAGCATATAATGCTGAAAGCCAAGTGCGAGCCACACCTGTGCGAAGCAGTCGGTGGTACTTCGAGTCTCTAGTTGTAGTAATGTGCGAGCATAATCGTTGGGATTTTGCGAAGGATCAAGACGGTGCAATTACGAAACAACCCAGTGCCAGATCTGTCGTGCTGTTGTGCAGGTAACAAAACGATGGCGTAGAGTATCCCGCTCACCGCAAATGTTGCATGTGGGGGTCCTCACCATGTTGTATCGGAATTTTTTATCCTCTGTAGCCACAACATCATTGATGACCAAATATGTGCATGTAGTCCACTCCGTAGATATGTTGCGCAAATGGATGTTCCGCCATACCTGGCACCAGGGTCTGTTGGGCATCCTATCCACCACATGAATTGGTGCAAGCAGCCGCTGTAGGAAAAGGTTGTAGAGCTCAGCTGATAGTCCTCTAGGTTGCTGAGGTAGGACATCGACATCAATGCCATCCAAAACATGGAGTGCTCTCTTAAAACCCGCAGGAGCAGCCTGAACTAGAGTTGCAAGAGAATTCTTGAAGGGTTCCCAAAATGCTGTTTCTTGTTCCTCTCCATATCCCCTAGTGGCAAGTATAACAGATTTAACAAGAAGCGCTTTACTCTTAGGTCCCACTGCAATTAAACCTAAGCCGCCTTCGTTACGTTTTCGCCACAATTGGGTTTTAGCTACACGAAAGGGCTGTGCTCTCCATAAATAGTATCCAATAAGTTGTTCAATTCGGGAGACGTGTTTTTCAGGCATTGGTAGTATCTGCGCCATATACCATAATTTTGCCAAAACAAATTGATTGATGTGCCACACTTTCTGTAGAAGATTCAAGTTCCGGCCAAGATGCGCAGTGGTATTCAATTTATTTTGTGATCCCAGTTGCGAGCAATCATCGATGTAAACGGCTTGGAGAAGATGATGCCGAGAATCTTGACACTATATTGTATCGGGATATCGAGAAATGTGTGATCAGTCGGCTACGATCCAAGAGGGAGCAGTTGCGACTTCGCGGTGTTCATTTTGGCATTAGAAGCTTCCTCATAAAGTGTGATGGAGGTATGTACCAAGGGTAAGGCCTCACGCCTACGGATGAGCAGCGTGACGTCATCAGCATAAGCTCTGGCACAAAATAATGGAGCTGGAGTGACAGTCCCAGTCAACTTAGCCTGAAGATAGCGAAGAAAGGGTTCTAAAGAAAAGGAGAAGAGAATCATTGATAGTGGACAACCCTGGCGTACAGAGTTAGTAAACTTTATAGGCTTACTGAAGTATCCATTGACTTGCACCTTCGAAGACATCCCACTGTAGACGGTTCTCATAAGCAAATAAGAAATATCATTCTGGTTGAATATGAACTGGTGTAACTAATGGATTTATAGTTCATAAAATTTTATTGGAATAAAAAAATCTGATTGCAGATATTAGCAACGGTGGAAGTTTGAATTTCTGAAGCACTTTAAACATATAAGCATGGCCAACTCTATTAAAGGCTTTATCAAAATCCAAACTGACCAACGCAGCAGCCTCCGACGGATTCCGTTCATAATGGAGAATTGTATCTCGGAGGACCAGAAGGTTGTCAATTATGGTCCTGCCCGGGATGCCACATGTTTGTCCGGAGGTTATAATTGTAGGTAGAATAGCCCTTAATCTGGATGCAAGTACTTTCATCACAATTTTGTAGTCGCTGTTTAAAAGTGTTATGGGTCTATAGTCCCAGACACTCATTGGAGACCTTTTCTTTGGGATTAAGATGACGATGCCAATTGCGAATCCAGGGCAACAGTTCGATCCAATAAGGATCTCATTTACCAACTCTACAACTTCTGCTTTGATTATGCTCCAAAAGGTCTTGTAAACTGAATATGTCAGGCCATCTTCTCCTGGGCAGGAATGGAGGCTAGCGGAATTAATGGTTTGCAGAATCTCGGTGGCAGAATATCGCTGCTCCAAGGAACGCTGTTCCTCGACAGTTATACCGGTGTCAACATATTGGAAGAGCTCCTCCATGGCGTCATTGCGTAGGTCAGTGGTGTCAAACATGGTGCTATAAGATGTATGGATAGTCTGTAGGATTTGAAGCACAGAGGTGACCTTGGCGCCTACCGGTGTCAGAAGAGCATGGATGTAACGACCACTACCAGCACACTTCTCCTTAATGGTATGAAACAATGAAGTTTTCTCCTGTGCCACGACGGTGTCATGAGTTCGCGAACGGGTCATAGTTCTCGCCAAAACATGTTGCTGTATTTCCACGAGCTTCCGCTTCACAGCTTGAAGGTGATGGGATACGTCTTGACCACTCTGTTGTCTAGAGAGAAGACCCATTAATGTTTCTTGGTAAAAGTCGAAGGTGTGACGTCGTTCTATTGCCCTCTCACGACTTTTGGTCTTGAAGAAGGTAGTAATACCAGGCTTAAATATACGTCGCCATTTCTCCACCACCGACAGCGGGGAGCGTCGAGCTTTACCCTGAAGACTTTGCCACAACTTAGCAAAATCAGCAGGAATAATGTTGTCATGTAATAAAGCTTCGTTTGATTTCCAATAACCTCTGCCATATAGCGGAATGCGACTCTCAGCGATTAATTGCAGTTTGACAGCATGGTGGTCAGTAAAGGCAACAGGTAAAACTCGCACTGTGTGAACTGAGCGCTTAAATAGAAACGATCTATTCTTGAGGCACAGTTCGCTCGACAGTAAGTAAATTCTACAGACGTAGCGTTCATATGTTCCCAAACATCACAAAGACGTAGCCCGCTTACCAGCTGATCCAATGCCAAAGACTTGTTATAACCAGGACGCTGATCCTTAGCATGTAGCACGCAATTGAAGTCGCCTCCTACTAAAAGTAGGGCATAATTCCATCTCAAATAATAGGGTAGAATGTTTGTTATAAATTCTTCTCGCTCATGGTGCCTATCACTCCCTGAAGGCAGGTATAGGTTAAGTAGCAGCATGTTGTCCATTCTAGCACTTATAACACGACCACTAGGATGCATCTCTGTCTCGGCAAACGTCAAACCTGCTCTGTACAAAATAGCAGTACCACGCATATGTTCTCCAACATTCACCAATCAACTGTCCTGTGGACCCATAAAGCCAAAGTCGGTTATGTTAACTTCTTGGAGGAAAACTATATCTAAATCATGAGTCCGCACAAAATCACGTAAAAGAGCCTGTTTGGCAGTGCAGCGTAGGGAGTTGATGTTAACAGTGACAAAGGTACGGAAGACAACCATTAAAACAAGGCCAGAAGTAAACCAGACCACGTCACCGTCCAAGATGTATCTAGTCATTTTCAACGGCATGAACATATGTTCGTGATACCCGTGGAAACTTTTTCGGTAGGCTTCCAGACCGAGAAGGCAAGTGCTTCCTGAGTCGAGGGTCTCTCACGGTTTCCCACGCGATGTTAGACTCCGTTTCTTCGGTGCCCTCCTCCTCACTAACAGACAGCGGGCGTTCTCTCCTAACCGGCACTGGTTCGTCGGAATCCATCTCACTCCATTTCTGGTGTTCAATTATTACAGTGTCTGGTGGATCGCAGCGGCCAACCATGTTCTGGTCACCACTATTAGGCACCACAACAACAGAAGATCGTGTAGGGGATGAGACACCCATTTCTGCTACTTCTGAGGGAGTATTGACAGCTACCGGTGCGGACACAGAAGTCTCCTGCACCGCCACGTCGTCACGCATACAGCTGGTATTCGGGTAGACTTCCCCTGTAGGTTTGACGTTACAAACAGGCTCTATTTCACTAGCTTCAGTAGCGGGCCCATTTGACGCACCTACTGTTTGTTTACATTCCTCTTCCGCCCGAGCGCTAACTTGACCTCTCACTACATCGCTGAGTAACACAGCCCTGCGCGAGACAGAGACAGGCAGTACAGACTTTTTGTATGGACAGTGTGAGCGAAAATGAGAAGCTTCCCCACACACATAGCACGTTTGCGGTTGTCCTAGATAGGTCACACCAACAGGAAACCCACGCATTACTACTGTAGATGGAATTTCCTTTTTTAATTCCATTCTTATAGAACGAACACCAGACTTGACCGGGTACTTATAACCTGCGTTCCATTGTTCTTCTTGAACCTCTAGTATTTTCCCATATTGTGAAAGTTTCTGTTCCAGAAACGTGTGAGTGATCTCAGGCACTAAATTGAAAACCCGGACATTTACAATGCGGCAGTCAGCGGGCCCAATATTTACCGTTAGTATTTCACCATTTTCATAACTAAACTTTGCCGCCCCTTGAAATTGCAGTAAATATCTTTCATAGTGTGTTACAGATATACATTTTATAAAAACTGATTTTTCTCTAGAATGAAACTGTAGTGTATCTACCTGATCAGGTGGTATTTTCATGTAGTCGTGAATCCAGTCATGCACTTCCATCGCGCTGGGTCGACGTTCAGCTCCTCGAAATGAGATTTGCAAAGTATTTTGCCGGCGTATTGCCTCCATCATTAGAAATTCTTTCCTGGTAGAACTATAGACTCACACAGAACAATCTATTTGACGTTCCTTAACGCCGCTCGATTACGCGCAACACAGCGGACAAACAACCTCTCGGTCCGCTAGCTGCAGCCAGACTGTGTGCTTTCGTGTGTATGAGCGTGTTTGTGGGCAGCATAGGGTAAAAACGAAAAGTACGTTAAATATAAAACTTGGTGCTTAATTTCAGTATCTTCCAAGGATGCGACACGAAGATTTTGATGAAAATCCCTCCACACCAAACTACCCTTTACGTGGAGATTTTTCGAAATTTTCGATTTTCTCAAAAATGGCTCTCACTATTTTTTTTTTAAAATACCATATACTAAACAAATAAAATGTATATCTTGAAATTTTTGTCGAATAGACTCTGAAGTCCTCTGTATTCTGGACGAGTTTCGCTTAATTGGTAAACCGTCAGAGATAGGCAAAAAGTTGCTACTACACAAAAATTCAGACCTTGTTAAACCCTACAACTGATGTTCTGTACATTTTTGTTGTGGAGCTAACATTTTCCGACATATTCCTTTTTATTGGTTTCAGCTTTAAAATACTTATACTTTTCTGAAAACGAAGTCATCCGTGTTTGTTTTGTTTCGGCCATCATAGAAAACCAAATTTCAATTACAATGGCATAGAGTCAGCTTTTAAAGCATTTAGCGCTTTAACCTTTCCCTTAGCTCCTTTCTACTTATAAGGAACTGAATATAAATATCATTCTGCTAATTTTCATATTGTTTAGCATTAAGAAAATAGAAGAATAATCTTTAGTAAGATTTTTTTTTGCAGAGAAATAGAGAAAGTCGTGTGAATGGAATGCATTTATAACTAAAACCGCCTGTGTTTATATTGCTTCTACAAACAATTCTTATGCAGACTAACTTTTATATCTACTTCGCATTAATGGAGACAAATCTTTGCAGAAGTAGTTTCACTACACATTTGTGTAAGACATAAAAGTGCTATAGGAAACCCAATTGATAATGTTTAAACACAGGCTTGCTATATGCTGGTCTAGAAATACCATATATTTTTCATTAGCGAGAAACAGCCGAATAGCAACAGCACCTCAAAAATGGTTATTGAAAAATGCAAATTAATAACGCATGTCTTGGGAATGACCGATACTACAAAAATGTTGATTGAAATAAGTTGTGCGGTTTATAGATATCTGTATTTTTTTCATTACCTTCTAGTTTATTTCTTACAGTTTACCAAGAATACAGAATTTCCTTTGAATGAATCGGACTACGCAGCTTGTTCCCAGAAAATTCAATACACAGGCTGAAAAGTGACCTATAATCATCCTTCAACAAGATAAATCTTTGTAAAGAACAGAGCAATAACTCTTAGTACAGTTTGCTGTTTTTAAAATTGTTTGGAGAGAAAAAAAATTGCTTAATGTAATCACTATTTTAAAATACCATTTTTATCACTACCATTTTTCGAATATTCTTAAAAGCGACTGAAGGCTAAAAAAATTGCATGTTTTTGAATTGTATGAATTCGCAATCTTTACTTTTATTGTAAGCATTCGAAATTTGTCTCAGTTAAACTTACTCGTTAGTCATAATATGCACTTTTAATTACACTTATACCCTTTCCTTCCATTGTTTTTTGTTTTTAAGCTTGAACTCTGGCTACAGCTTTTAATAGTTCTATTTCCTGGGGCTTTATCTGTCACTTTGGCTCTTCAATTTATTTTAATGGTGCTTTTATTTATTTCTGGTTTTTGCCCAGGTTCTTATCAGTTTTAATTTCATGGTATTTATATTTCTGATTTTTATTCCTAAGGGCGCTAATGCCCTTAGCAGCTGAGCGCCCTTAAACATAAATCATCATCATCATTAGTCATGATACCACATACAATAACAACACTGTAAGATCGCACGAGACCACACAAAATGGCAACACTGTAAGATCGAAAGAAACTCACTTCAGCCATTTGTTTATTGCACTTACAGCTTTTTTTCTCTAACCGTTATAAATAATTTCTTATTTATTTGCTGCTGTTGTGTTACTTTAATTCTTCACAGAGTTTTATAATTCACAAACAAAGGACGCATAATCCTGAAGCTTGGGTTTCTCCAGCTTTTATTTACCTTTATAAATAAGTGTTCATATTAATAATTGGCGCAATATTGTAAATACTTTCTCAGTTTTATATTCCATAAGATATTTATATTACGTGACAATCATGCGCCGTTTACTGTTTATAAAAATTTATATGTTTGTTACCATAGCAGATAAGGCCGCAGAACTAAAATTTAACATCATGAATGGAGTCAACCTGTTGAATTTGCTGTGTTGCAATATTGTGCAAAAAAGTGTAATTATTTCAATAAAGGAGAGCTGTACAGGCAAAGTTTATTACGGAACCCCCCACTAAAAGAGCATATTTTTCATAGTTTAAAAGGATGATCAAAGTTACCTTCCATCTGTATACTTCATGTCATGCGAACATCTGAAACATATTGCGATTTAATCACACTTTTAGAGCTATCTTTGAGGTAGTAAAGAGCTTGAAAAATGTTCCATGTTGAGGATAGTTTGGGGTGAAGAGATTGTCTTGAAAATGTTAGTGTCACACTCCGGGAAGATCCTGAATCCAAATAGTCGCTATTGAACTTATCGGATATTTCGCATTGGTTTATGTTGTCCTCTCTATTCTCACACACATAGGAACATTTTCTATTTTTAACAGGGGGCCTCAAAGCATGTATTTGCGGTGAAACCTCTAAATGGAAATTTTGGGAGCAATTGTATTATTACCGTCTCTACCTACTAGGTACATGGTAGAGAAGGTAAACCGTAGTCTTCAAGTCGTATTAACAGTTGTAACACAAGAAATACCGCACTTCTTACTTTCTCTGGCACATGAGTACATATATGTACATAGCAGCTAAAGAAGGTATTGTATTCTAACCAAAAATTGGATGTCAAGATTTCACCGGAAATATACGTTTTGAGGTCCCCTGAGTGCGGTAAAAGCATTTTTAGAAAAAGGTCCGTGTGTGTCTAAGGATGGCATAGCCAAAAACGAAAATGCCGTTAAAAACCAAACTTGATATTTGTGTTTAGTATCTTCCAAGGATGCCATACGAGGCTTTCCAAAATAATCTCCCACCACAAACTACCCTTTACATGGAACAATTTTCGAAAATTTTGCTTTTCTCAAAAATGGCTCTAATGATTTTGATTAAAGATTAACACATTAAAGATATTCACATCACAAATAAAATCTATATTTTGAATCTTCTGGAAATAGGCTCTAAGAACATCTTTATTCTGGATGAGTTCTGCAGAAATTTGCACGATGCTTAAACCGTACGAGAAGGATAAAACTCAATACACAAAAACTGTATCATTGTTAAAACACATCATTTATGCTAAATACGTTTTTCTTCTAGAGTTGGCCGTTTTTGAGATATCCCATGTTATTGGTTTCAGCTTTAAACTAGCTAACTTTTCTCAAAATAGACCATGCAAAGTGAACCGAACCTCAATTGCTTCACATAGCGACCAGCTTTTAAAAGATATGGCTATCGCTGTTACCCAGCATATTCCCTTGTTTCCTCCTCCTTACAAGAAACAAGTAATAAGACCAATTCTGCTAATGTTTATTTCGACTAGCATGATATAGGTAAAGCAATACACTTTTGTAAGGGTAGTTTGTATTTGGAACAGCTAGAGAAAGTTATGTGAATGGAACACATTAGATTTTTAAGATTTAATTTTACATGCTAGTTATCTCTTTGACTAAAACATAAGTAGACATAGGCGCTGACTTAGTGGGGGGGGGGGCCAGAGATATTCCATCCCCACCCCAAAATTAGGAAGGCAGGGGCATCGCCTCTTCAACATTTTCACTGAAGGGGCCGCTCTAAAATACCAAGCCATATGTCTCATTAGGAGAGAGAAAATAAAAAGGATCCCTTTATTTCAAATGCAGAGTTCAGCTGTTAAACAAAAGCCTAGTCATCACACACCTAGGTTTCAGTTTCAGTTAACAACGAATCAGAATCGTAGCACACAAATAATACATTCCTCCTATGGTGCCACATCCATAGTTTCATCATCTACGATTACAGAAAAATATTTTACGGCTTTAATATCTGCAATCAGTTTTTAGGTAAGGTGTGATGGAAACTACAATTCATTTTGTGTGTGGTGAGAAATCCACCTACAGAAATCACGGGTGGATCTATTTTTCGAGTTTGAAACTATCCTCACATCTAAGCAGTAGCGTGCTTTTAAAATTATTTTTGTCATTTGTGTGGCCGCCGGCTTAATTTCTTGTATTGGTCCATACACTGTTGCTGTCATCCATTTTTTCGGTTAACTTCAACCATTATTCAGTGGCAGACGAATTTATAAGCATAAATAACCTATTCCGGGTCTTACTGAATGCGG
The DNA here is from genome assembly GCA_030762935.1 of Hymenopus coronatus. Classification (NCBI taxonomy): domain Eukaryota; kingdom Metazoa; phylum Arthropoda; class Insecta; order Mantodea; family Hymenopodidae; genus Hymenopus; species Hymenopus coronatus. The sequence goes on from CM060900.1 coordinate 353,897,573, forward strand.
CACCACAGGCGGTGAATACTGATGATACATGAAATGAAAATTGAGAAGGAAACGTTTCAAGCATAATTTGACTGTGCCTCCCTGGCACTTGCCTATTATGGAGACTGAGGAGTAGGAATACCTGAAAAACAAACGAACTGATTCAGTGAGGGTGGTCCTGACCAGATTGTAACCGCAAATCTCCAGTTTTACCTTGACCACTCTTGTCGGTAAGAGTGTACTGTGCTACAACGCATCCACCGGAAAACAAATAAACCTACAGACCTCGCATTATTTTTTTCAACCTTTAGATTAATGAATCATATGTTTAAGTTACATATGATTTAAAAGATTTTTGCAATATGCAGGGATTAAATAACTTTTAATTAATAATCGCACTAAATAGTTTATTGATACCCGAATTTATTGCATAATCCTCTCCAAAATATATAACATGTCGGCGCCTATATAAGCAGCATTTAAAAATATGTACGAGCCGCCAGTTATCACCCTGAAAACATGTTCAGCAGACGTGCTTTTCTAATAAAGGTTCATTTTCATTTTTAGTGCCTATAAAGTTTGTAGAATTCTGCCTACATTTTCCCACACCTGCACCCTGGTTCCCCGAATCAGTAATTCGGTGAATGCTTTAGTGTCCAAATAATCGTTTGTTTCGCCTGGATTATATTGCATAGTGCCTGCCATTCTTTGGTCAGAGTCTTTTGAGACAGTGCAGTGGACAAAAGAAGAAAAAAAGTTTACTCATGTTCTAGTGTCTCAAAAGCTCTGACCAAAGAATGGTTCCAGTTTCTGTGCTTTCCAGAACGTATTCACTTTCGATCATGAAGTTATCTGAATAATCTAACTAAATAATAATAGTAATAGTAATATTATTATTAATTATTATTCTTTATTATTTCTGTTATTGTTAATATTATTATGATTATCATTATCATTATTATTATTATTACTATTATTATTATTATGCTCTTTTCATTCCATGACAGAGCACAGAGTCACAAAAGAAGCTCCAAACATTGAATCAATTTACTAAGATGCATCGGCTTTTGTCCAATTTATTTATGCAGAACTTAAGAAAATTGATTTTACACTGCACAAACGTAATCAAAATAAGATCTCAGCTCTAAACTAATGCGGAGGTTGGGAGAGAGGTAGAGGGAGATTTTCACAAGTAATGGAATATATACAGTGAGACCTGGTGATTTGTTCCTTGATATGCATTTTGAGCAATGTTTCTTGCGCCCAAAGACATTTTCAGAGGTTTGTTATATGGTAGTAGCATCGAAATTACAGTATCCAAATGGATAGGCGGAACCCCCTATTTTTAATGGATAGTTCTATAACGCTCACTAAATAGTATGTTGAATTCAGCGATTCAAGTTACAGGAGAGACCAACTAGATATACAAAAGTTTATTTCATGGCTTAGGAAGTTAATCGTTTATATCAGACTCGGGAAAACAAGTATCACTGCCATCTGGATACGTATCCCACGTGTCAGTAATTTATGGTAAGGTCTTTGAAGTAGGTATTGCAATGATGTATAACATGCTAGGAAAAGACTGCAATCAGCTATAGTTATACACAAAGGAACAAATGGCAGACACAGGCAAAGCCCGGGAAGGCGATGGTTCAATGAAAGAAAGTAATAGGCAACACTTAACAGCTTTAATACAGAATTCACGCATTTACAATAGTCCTAAAAGCATATATTCATATAGTTTGGCTTTTATCAGAGTTCTAAGAGTGTCACTCCGTCAAGAAAAAACGAAATCTTTGTTGATGAAGATATTTGAAAATGATTTACAGAAGTATGTTTATGTTCATATTATAGTATTTGTACTGGACGGAGCTCCTTTAACCTAATCTTTGACTTGTCCAATTGGTGCAACTTATAGGTAGGGAAATTGTAAATATCGAGTGTAACTATGTTATACTCATCAATGAACACAATCCTACACTCATCTTTGACGAATGTCCAGAGCATTCAGCAACTGAACAAAGTGGAAGAGCATCAGAGAAAAATTCTTGCCTCATTTACTTTGAACAAAACACCTAGCGAAGCATTTTTTGTAAGTAAAAAGGTGGCAAGATTTTAATTAAACTCTTTTACGGCATTATCATTTTGATCCTGCTACACCGTCAATTCAGAGTAAATGTCTTGCTTATGTCTGCAATGAAGAGATGCGGTAGTACACATTTCTTTTATGGTTTAGGAGCAATAAAAGCAATTGAAAGGTGATGTCTTCAGTAGATGCTAAGCAACAAGCTACGATATTAATTTTGCAATACAGCATATGTAAAGAACAGTTACTAAATAATAGAGAAGTATTTACAAATTTATGAAATTAGCACAAAAACTGTTTGGAGAACATTTTTCTCTCCTTCCCTTTCAATTACCAACCCCAACTTCAATCTACATTCAATAGCTGCAAACTAGTTTTGAACCATTTCTAGATTTAAAGGATACTCTTAGTAAGTGCTATTGACATGCCTCGGTTGTTGGAGATAGTTCTTAAGATCGAAATGTGATCGCAAATTTGCATTTTGTTTTGACCTCTTTGAAGACTTATGAGACACATGGTCTTTTACATTTAGTGTCGTGATCCTGTAAATCTTTTTGTGAGAATTATTATGAATACAAACAGTTAGGTTTTCTTTGTTCACATATGTACGAGGATTGTAGTGGCTATTTGTTTTATAACTAACCAGCAACAGACGAGTATCGACACAGAGTTCATAACGATTAAGCATGTATGTAATCGAAATAGTGATCAATAATTATTTCGTAAGATTCAATTTATGATTAAGCATGTATATAATGTAAATGGTGATCCATAAGTAACTTGTGCACAATTTTATTATGAACCATTTTATGGGTTATTTTTGAAGCAAAAACAAAGTCAGAAATGGAAATCGAAACGGAAAATATAAAAGGTTTACTATTTGTAATCGGGTGATCCTTGTTGCTTTGAATGATACTGATTACTCTTATTGAAATTGGTAAAAGTAGGCATATTAAACTTCACAGCTGCCGGTTTTTGCCAGTCCGGAACGACACTGATTAAAAGGTTATGCAGCGATCTTCAGGGTTAAGACTAGGAACAAAGTCCCCCGGACCAAAAATGGCAAAGACCAAACAATATGTTTTTGTCATAAATAATGTTTTAAATGTTTATATTTTACTAAAGACCAACAATAGCATTAAATGGTATAACATACAATATGTAATTGGTTCCACTTTATGAAACAAGAGCCACTACACCAGACTAGTGACGGACGCGCACTAATCTCTTGTAGTATGTACCAGCTGGGCTACACAAGCCGTTCTTTGTTGCAGTTAGTTTATCCCGCAGAGCGTGGATGTCAAAAGATTTGCCTATAGCGACAGAGGCGAGACCATGTTGTATGAAAAAACTAATGCTTTAAAATAAAGACTAGTTGCTACCAGTTGTCCCGTAGCTCAGTCAGTTGACTACCTGTTTGCTGTGAGAAAATCCAGGGTTCGATTACCATCTGTGTTCAAAAATGTTTCGTTATTCAAGAAAGTTTCACGAAACCAGGTGGTCCAACTGCCCGGTATTAGGCGCGTGCAGATATCCCTTCGTGCGTTAAAAGAGTTGCAGAATTTCAAGTTAAAATCCGTCAGTGTAGGACTGGAGAGAGCGACCTTCACTTTAGTCATCTTTTTTATCAGCGGAGATGGTATTCGGGTCGCGCTCATTCTGAGAATTTTGCAATTCTATAGCTTTGCAATTGAAACATAAGTGTCTTTTTATTTTGGTTAGTATTACAAATGTCATAAGTAATAATTAGTCATTTATGCACGATTTAAAATTTTAAAATTTCTGGATTTCTGTAAAATACAAAAATATAATAATCTATGAAATTGTAAAGGGTTTACTTGCTGCAAATGAACGCATTTTGAGGTAAAATGAAATAAACCAGCAAACTCATTTTAGTTCTCGGTACTTTACGCTGTGTGAAACTCTAGCAAGATTTTTAGTTGTTTACTATAATCGTTTTGACTTTATACAGTGCAAATACATCAATCTGTTGTAAATAAAACCTTTGAATATGAAAATCTGTAAATATTTGTTTAGTTATTCAAACCGTTTTGCTTTGGTTATCGTTCTATACTGTTCTGCACCACTGATAATGATTTCCTTGAAGTAGATACATTTTGAATATGAGCTTTTATTGCTGATTTGGTAGAATTACATTAATGCTCTATTCTACATGATAATTAGGACTGTCTAAACTCACACGTCTTTTCGGTATTACTTTCGTGCATCTTAATTGATCTGTACTTTTACTGCATTGCACTTTACTTGAGTAATACGCGATAAACTGAAACCATTAACTCCCTGAATATTATTGCGAGTAATTTTAAAACACCTGGATTAGGGTTGTTCTTTTAGACCATTAGTGTACTGCAACAGTTTTATACATTTGTGTGGTGATATTCTGTGACTGGAAATATTGAAATATGCGTATTCTTTAATAAAGGGACGTTCTCTTTGAGAAACTTCCCGTAACTGAGAAGAATCCAGTGAATGATTAATGTATTAGTAATTTCTGTACCATCTATAAAAATATTATCAGATACATCCATCATAATTAAATTCTTGTCTATTTAAGTAGAACCTGCAAATAAGCACCTTTAGGACTCCGTAATTAAAATAATAGGACTGATGTATGCGTTCATAGATATAAGACATATTAAAACTTTATTGGCCACAGTCATAAAAATTCTATCTGTTTTGCTTTCTGAAACAGATGTTTTGTTTGCATTCATTCATAATGAAATAAATCCTATAATAAAGATTAAATAAAGCTTATAACTTCCTAGATGATTTAAATGGTCAAATTCCTCAGGTTTAACAAAATCATAGACAACTTTCTGACTTATACAGCGCGAGCTTTTTATTTCTTATTTGGCTTATTCCTTTGCTATCTTCATCCATGAAGAATATCCTACTAAACCCCAAAAGACAACAGATTCGTGTAGCCTTGGTTAGAGATCCACGTGCAGGTCACTTTATTCCTTGCCTTAGGGAGCGAATGGGTAGGGGAGTTACGATGAAGGGAATCTTCCCTAAACCTCTTTGTTTATTTGACAGGAGCTTTTAGGAGGTGTGCTATAAAATGGTACATTTTAAGGCATAACTTCTGTTCATCGTTGGCGTATAGTGCTTGCCAGTTTCCAAGTAATCAGCTACGAAACCTTCCTTTTCCTTGCTTTCAGATACTCGTAACATCCATTCTAACTATTGGCATCTGCAGAGGCGTTGGATTATGCTGAAGGCGTAGAATGATAGAATGTGTAAGAATATTTATGATACTCTCTCTATAAATTCTTTGATATTTTTCTGTATTATGGTTATCACTGCTTAAAGTTCTGTCCATCAGTCATGTTTGTATACATCTAAAGTAAAACCGTATAATACACGAGTTTTCGAGTTTTATAATTAATAACTGAATTTGAATATACCCGAACTTTTAGCCAACAACTGAGGACATTTTTAAGGAGCAGGCTGCATGGTTACCAATATATTCTATGACTCAAGGCAATGTGATAAATAATTGGTGTTATGATTTTCTTCCCGAAAGCTTTAGAACATTTTTCTCAAAATCACGGCCAAAAAAAACACTATTTTCAGCTTTTCAACAGTTTGGCAGCCAAAAGTATGGCAGCCAAAAGTATGGCAGTTAAGAATGTTCTCCTTAGATTCACTTTACACTAAATGACTGCATTATACGTATATTTTAGCTATATCAACTCAGCGGGGTCGTCTTGTCATTGTGAGTGGAAGCTAAATGAAGAAAAAGTATGTTTATTCTTACTACTACTACTACTACTGGTGCTGCTCCTATTATTGTTTTTATTATTATTATTATTATTATTATTAATATAATTACTGCAATGTTTAGAGCAATAAAATTACCGCAAGGTAGTTGACCTAACCTCTTTCGTACTCAGTTCAGGAAATCATTGGTTATGTAATGCTAACAAGCTTTAAATGCAATTGCAATTGATATTCAGAATCACTATAGAATTTTAGATCAAAAGCGAACTAACAATACCGAGAAATAATTTATTATACCTAACCTGTTAAGCGTTATCATTTGACTCCATTTGGGAGGTAATGCTACCATAGCCTTAGTTTCACCTATATAACCTTAAACATTTAGCAAGCCATAAGGAAAGTAATTTTATCTTAATTTTACTGCAGTGTAGGCAATGATAAACCTAACCTGTTATATGTAGTAAGCCATTAGGGAAGTAATTTTTTAAAAAAAAACTAACACTTTAAATTTATCTAATCACTGAGGATATTAAGCTACCACAAGCTTAGAAAAATCTGTAGGTGATGATAAAACCTAACCTGTTAGTTTTAGCAAGCCATAAGTAATTTTGTAAAAGAATTAACAAGTTGAATTTAGCAACTCACCAAGTTATTAAGATAACATAACCTTAGAAAAACGTGCAGATGATAATAAAAACCTAACCTGTAGGATTTAGCAAATCATTAGGGAGGTAATTTTGCAAAATCTAACATGTTGAATTTAGCTACTATAACTTTAGAAAAACCTGTACGTGATGATAAAACCAGACCTGTTAGATTTAGTAAGCCAGAAGGAAATTTATTTTACTTTAAGGGAACGAATAGATGATCAAATCTGCCAATTTTTGTTTTTGGCATAAATAAATTCTCCATTGGTTGTAGATTTATAAAATATATGGCTTTAATGTATTTTGATACATTTAAGTTGTTAAAAAGTATATTTTATCCGCCCAGCAATGTTTCAAATCCAGCAGTGGCACTCCTCTCCACCGACAATCTTAATATCTCTTTTGTGTGCGTCAATATTTCATTGCTGTACATTTTTACTTTCTCCATACGCACTATGTACATAGTGTATAGAGAAAGTATTGCACTCCACCAAAAATTCGATACCGAGATTTCACCGGAAATATATGTTTTAGGGCCCCCAATATCCAAAAAAAGCATTTTCACAAAAAGGTCCGTGTGTGTGTGTGTGTGTGTGTCCGTGTGTCCGTGTGTCCGTGTGTCCGTGTGACTGTGAACACGATAACTCAAAAACAAGTCGGTAAAATATCAAACTTGGTATTTAAGTTTAGTATCTTCCAGGGCTGCGACACGAAGATTTTGAGAAAAATCTCCCCACCCCCAACTACCCTTTACATGGAACTTTTTTCGAAAATTTTGATTTTCTCAAAAATGGCTCTAACGATTTTGATTAAAATTTCGGATATTAAACACATTTACCTGAAAAATGAAGTGTATATCTTGAATTTTCTGGGAATAGCCTCTGGAGAGTAGTTTATTCTGGATGAATTTTACTAAATTTTGAATGACTGCTAAACCGTAAGAGATGGACGAAAACTTACTACACAAAAAATGTAGAGCACTTTAAAACACACAATTTATGTTATATACATTGTTTTCGTGGAGTTCGTCGTTTTTGTGACATTCCTTATTTTTGGTTTCTGCTATGAAAAACGTATACTTTTCTCATACAGGAACTTTCAACTCCTATCCATATAAACAAAGGAACTTCATTGACATAGCAACCAGCTTTTAACTATCACTTTAACCTACGGTTGTCCCTTATTTCGCTTCTACTTACAAGGAAGCGAGTAATAAGACTATTTCTGCTAATTTTTTCTGATTAGCATAAAGTAAATAGAAGTATAAGCTTTTTAAGAATTATTTGTTGCAGGGATATGGAGAAAGTCATGTGAATGGTACACATCAGATTTTTTTCTGTACTCTGTAGCCAAATATATATTGACTGTTACTAAGGGCAGCATTATTTTTCCTTTGTTTCTACACATGGGTGAAGAATGCTTCCTGGTTAAAGTAATTAGAACTTTTCTTGGTGTTTCATCAGACAGATACACAATAGTGAAAAGGACTAGGTTTATAGAAAGAGGAAGTTTTATGTTAATATACTTACTAATAGCCAGGAAACGGATGAAGTGAATACAGAAAATTCTAATATTACACTTTCCCATATGGTTATGGAGAATAAAATGAGCTGCTCAGGAAGAAAATTGTTACAAGGAGGTTATAATGTAAATCAAAATAGTTAATCCCGGACCTTCAAATGTAGACAATGCAAATAATAATTTACTATCGGTGAGTAATGTAAATAGTATTTTTACCCCAGTAATAAGCATCGAAAAACTGAACGTGGACATGTAATTAATGCAAATATTTACCTGGTTATACACAGAATTTAAAGGAGAATTTCATTAGTTGTATTTGGGAGAGGTTACCAATAATAGTTTTTCTTTAACTGTAGTGTAGTGGACATTGGTGTTATCAGTGCAGTGTTTTTATTCAATGAGCGGCTACTGGCAAAATTAAAATTCCACATGGATTGAGCATGAAAACCATGTCAAATACTGAAAGTACAATGTGAAATATCGATTAAGTGTGCATCGCTTATACTTACAGAACTTCATCGGTCTCATCAAAAGAGTCTAGAATTAAAAGGCAACGATTATCCAATTAAAAGGCAATAGAGGAGAAAGCTAATGATGACTATTTAACCTGAAGTGCATTAAAATAAATGATAAAAAATGTTTAAATTTCAATTTAGATTTTCTCATAGCTAAATTTTCTTCAACATATATTTCTTTTTCTCAGGAATTATAAAGGCTGAATTCTTGTTTACTTCTGTAAGGTGTGTTCCTGAAAATATCAAACCATAATTATTCTTATTGATTTAATACATTATGGAAACTGGCTTCCTATGTCTCAAAACTTATGAAAATAAAAATTATTTTGCTCCAAAAGAAATAGCTGCATTAATACATTGTTGACAGCCAAATAATTTTAGTTCAGTACTAAAAGTTAGAATGCCTGATCGGCTGGTAAAAGTTGTAACCCTTAGCTGCAAATTGTTTCGGGAAAAAAAGAAAAATAAAGTTACCTATTTTTTGTTTTGTTTTTAAAAAATATGCTTAAGTTTATAATTTGTTTCAGAAAATTGAAACACCAAAGAATGTGTATTTATTTCGTAATATTATTTGGAAATGCACAAATACTTTATTAAATAACTATTGAAAAACTAAAAATACTGCATGTACAAAAGTAGACAACAATTCAAGAAAATCTTTTATATTCTGTAAAATTTACTCTTAAAGAGTAAACGTAGGCCCTCACAATAGCTTCCAAAATTATTTACCCTCTTAAACGTTTTGACATACTGAATATACCATATTGATAATAGAATAGCGTTGGTTCAATTTAATGCTTCCCAAATTACAAATCACATGAATAATATTGAAAATGCACCGAAACATTGGATTGTATCATATCTCGGTTAATATAAGCTTTCTCTCTCACCTAATGCAACCATTAAACACAGTCAGCAACATATGTTAAACAAGGATTCTTTAAAACACAATAAAAGAATATGGTGTAAATTGGCTAGCTGAAGCATTTGGCTCTGCCCATATTCTGACTTGGAAAAATAAAATAAAGATAAATAATTGCCAATATATTTTCCATGTAGATGTTTACAGTGTAATTAAATAAATTGCAAAAATGTTTTTCTGGGGTTAATAGTAAGTCACTCTAAAATGCCTCCTTTCAGATTTTATCAACCTCTCTTTCTTCTGGGGTGTTTTTACATTAATACCCCCTAAAATAACGAAGAAAACATGTTTATTTGTCTTTTCCTTTAGATGTGGCTTTTCGTTGCCAGCTCTAAAATAATAGGGAGAGAAAATTGCTGCTTTTTAAATTTAATATTGAGAATAAAGGAAAATATGTACATTCGTGCTGAAAATCCCCCAAATCCTCTTTCCAAACTTTTTTTTCTGCCCCTTCCTCTATTGAGGGTGTTTTTATGTCGGTAAAGTGTTTTATTTTTCTTAAGGAATATGAATGATGGATTCCGTATAAATCGTTATAAGTATGCAGGAACATGCAGACACGCATTAATCTTTATGGACACCGATTAATGATAAAGCAATCGCAAACATATATCAAAACAAATATCAAATTGATTTTTAAATACGTTTTTTACGGTAAGCATAATACTTCTAAAGGTCATTTTGTATAGTTTTTCGCTTATTAGACTTTATTGTAATTTTAAGTAAGAGATAAATGTTACCATTATAATGTAATGCACGCTGAAATCTGAAATAATCTGACCCACCTTACACGGGATCCTGTTTAACAGCTTTCCCTGTTACTTCCCTTTTTCTTTTTATTTATGCAGTTTAACCAGCCAAAGCAGCGGTGTTGCTCGTGGTCTGACGATTTGTTCCTACAGCATAGTATCAAGTTGCACTTGCCCAATACCCTTGCATTTGGAGGCATTTAAAAAGTGGATATACTACTATTGAATAACCATACAACCTATAAATATATGAATGTATTATTTCGAGACTGGCAGTATAAATGTTAAGGAAATTTGCACGTCTATTTTGGAATGTAATGTTCAATAAAATACGCTATTTATATTAACACAGCATACTGTATGGGAGAATATGTAGAGAAAACCCTGTGAACGTAACATCGAACGGATATGTAATTCTAAGCTAGACAGCAACTAAAGACCAATTCTGTTATTCGAGTTTAAATTGATATCTCGATTAACGTGAATAATAAACTTTTGCATTAACGTATTGGAGAATGTGCGGCGAAAGTCCTGTGAAATATCGAACGGAATGTCGAATGGCAAGGTAGACAGTAACTAAGGCTTAATTTTATTGGAATTGTATAAATGGATATCTCGAATAACACGAAAAAGCCCTGGTTATCCTATCGCTTTGGAGAATGTGCACAGAATGGCCTGTGAATGTAATATCGAACGAAAATTCGAATTCTATGCTAACAATAACTAAGGGTAAGTTTTGTTGGCATTTTGTAAATGGATACTACGATTAGTATGAAGAATAATCCTTTATCATCATAGTCGCTAAAGAATGTGTAGAGAAAGCTTCGAGAATGTAACATCAAACGGATTATGGAATTCTAATCTAGCGTAACTAAGGGTTAAGTCTATTCGAATTGTGTGAATGGATATCTGGATTAACATGAAAAATAAACCCGTGCTGTTATAGTATGCTGGAGAATGTGTAGAGAATGTCATGTGAGTATAATATCGAACGGACTATGAATTATAAACCTGACAAAATTTTTCGCCCTGTATCAAAAATTATTTGTGCCAAATTTGGTCGAAAGCGAAACTACAGTACAGAACTCTGTAACAAATACATACATACACCGATTTCTGTATATTAAGATGAAAAACATACCATTTGTTCATGTGTTTTGCTCACACAAAACAATATTTATCATTAACGGAATGCATGTCAATGCTAAGCAAGCGACTGCCTCATGTATGTGACGTCACTGTGCTGTTGTGAGGCCTTACCTATCAAGAAGGTATTGGTTCAAACCGATAGTCCTATCAAAGTTCATCACATTCATTTATTCTTCATGAGAAATAAATGGTCATAAAAGGTTCCTTAGGAGTTGAAATCAGCGTTTCTACTGGCTATCATGTGCGCTTTATATGTCGTCACATTACCCAGACCCCCCTCTCAGAACTAAATCGGCCGGTAACTTAAAGCCGTATTCATGATTTAATATGTTCACAAATCTTTTTCTTATACAGGTCTTCTACTCCGGCATTAAAACAGCTTTATGCTTCTGAATATAATTTAGGTGACACAATCTGAGCTTAAAAGAACTCTGCATAATGGAATAATGCTTTGAAGTTTTATTAATTCACAACGTATATTCTCTAAATATCCATAGTTTGAGCTACTCCAATTACAAGAATTGAGTCCAGATTAACCAAACCACAACTCCTGAAGAAGTTAAAAATAAGCTTAAACTTCCAATCTTTCTTCAAACTTAAATGCTTCTTAAAATTCTATTAGACTGGAGGGAAATAGCCAGTTTTGTTTCTTCAAGCGTTTATGTGCTTCCAGGTCAGATTTAGTGCTTTGACTTTCATGTAAATTTTTATTTATATTGTTGTCGTTATAAAATATTTTTACGATGTTAAGGTTTCTCATAAGGAATATTGATATTTCGTACCCAGAAATGTGAATCTTGCACTTGGCGTTACGTGAGACTCTCCAAATTTGGATATTAGCCGTATTTACCCGAGCTTTGTCGGAGGGAACAAAACCCACCTTATTTTCACATGTTGTTCATAAGAGTAGGATTGTCCTTTAAATAACTTGCTTGTTTTTTCACTTTGTAACATTGATTACACTTCTGTTTCTTGCTTTACTTCACAATGGTCTTTTGTTGGGCCTATGGTGCATTCAGGCCCAGCAGGGTTAGAGGTTTATTTAAATGACTAATGTTAACATTTCCCCACTTAGAAGTGTGAATTGCTGTTTGAATTTTCCGAATGTTTCTCTTCTCTTGCTGAACTATAGAATCTCACTTTCTACTCCAGTGTCTTCATCAGGAGTAACCACATTCACCTTCTAAGCAGGCAGGGAACACTAATCGCATCCGATGCCACTATATCCGAAATTCATTTAAACATATCATTTGAGCCGCTCTGTTACCAATTTGTTTAAAACGTATTAAGAGTTTCAAGAATTGCAGAATAATAAAGAACTCTAAGGTAAAGTTAAAAGCTGGATAACGGTGGGGACACTTCGAGCAAGGCGACCTCTAGAGCTAAAACCCCACAGGAGGAAGGGATGAAATAAGGGATTCAGGAGGCAACAGGCCATTAGAGATAGGCTACAGAGGCACGCGGAAGACCCTAACGGCTCAGATTTCTTATTTTCAGCTCCAGGATCCACCGTGCAGCCGTCAACATCATATATTTTGGGTCTCGTCAAACGACCTCACCCCTGCAAGGACAGTGACCACAACGCCGCTTTAACGCCGGGGACATCATTTACAACCTTCTTACATTCGCGCCATCTGCCAACACACCCACACACCTCAAGCCTAGAAGCACACCTGAAAGATGACAAGGAAATTACCTGAGAGGAAATGATGGGAAGGAACCCATGGAGAATAAGCACCCCATCATTTGCCTAAGTAACCAGAGGGAACAGGAAAAAATTTCAAGTCTGAGTGCGCGGCCAACTGGGATTGAACCCACGGGCTTCGAATGCGAGTCACACACGTTTCTGCGGTGCCATCTCGCTCGGTACAAATTAAACACTAACTTTTTCACTTACTGTAATAATAAGGAACAATGAATTAAACCACGCCCTACCGGCTGCGCCATGGCCTAGAGTTAGACCACTCGCCTCTCACCTAGGCGGCCTGGGTTCGATCCCAAGCGACCGCATGTGGAATTTGTGATAGACGAAGCGATGCAGGGACGGGTTTTCTCCGGATTCTCCAGTTTTTTCACGCCATCGCATTCGACCGGTGCTCCATCTCCATTCCATATAATTATCATCAGAGTCATCGCCTGCGGTACCATATGTAGTAAAAGCGGGGGTTAAACACTATAAAAACACGCCCCTACACTGGAGTAGACAGCTGGGCTGAGAATATAGCATACTATAAGTAAAAACTCTGATATTTAAGTTACCAAGTTTTGTTTACAACACCCAGACAGGCTCACTCTGGTATTTCGACAACACGAGCGGTGTACCTTAAGGTGTGAGATGGTGCATTTACGGCAACGCTTCATCATTAAGCAGTTCCTCTGTGTATATTTCTTCTTTTTGCTTTATCTACACGAACTATGTACATAGATATTGCCTTCTGCCCAAAATTCGATGTACAGATTTCAGCGGAAATACATTTTTAGGCCACTTGAGTGCAAAAAAAAAAAAAAAAAAAAAAAAAAAAAAAAAAAAAAAAAATTTAAAGAAAAATTCGGTCAGTGTCTATGGACAGCATAGCCCTTAAACGAAAAATCAGTTATATACCAAACTCGTTATTTAATTTCTGTATCTTCCAAGGATGCGACGCGAAGAAATTCAGAAAATCCCCTCACACTAACTACCTTTTACTGGATTTTAATGTTTCCCGTAATAGTTATCATGCTAACTTCATATCCCGAGGTCGCGGGTTAAAACTCGCGGAGGAGGATGGATTTTTTTCCGGGCGATTCCAGATTACATTTCCGCGGCGCCGCGCTAGTTAAATTATACATTTAAATCGAGCCAGTACAATATCTCCAAAGCTATGCGTTATAAAAAGAAATGTCCTGAATAAAATTTGCTTGATATTATGGGGGAAAGTAAATGCCATTAATTGTGTTTTATTTGGAGGACACTGTTATGATCATTTTAGGGACAATTTAACTTTTTAAATTGTAACCTACCTTTTTATGTTGTTTTCTCACTTCTCATAAAAAAAAACCAAACAACATTTATAATTTTTGCAGTTTCTCTTACATCAACGTAAATGACAATAGCAATAGCAATGTACGAAGAAAGCAGTGAGCTATTGTACAGTCTCAACTTAAATGGTCCACCCTAAATATCTTTACATGTATATAAAAATATTTGGATTTTCAGAAGTTAATCTCTATTGTGTAAAGCTATTTACTGTCTTCAAGAAATTTCAACTGATTAACCTCTGAAGCATTGTGCTCTCTAATATAATTCATTACCACTGGTTCACTCTAAATCTTAAGGCATTTTAGATAAACAGGTGAATGAAACCAATTTCATCATAGTTCTTTTCGTAACTTCTGTGAACGCCTGTGTGTTCAGATTGGGATATGGCAGAATAATATGCAATGCCGGAATTAGCTTGTGATTACTAATTTACAATAGCTATCCAGAGTTATTAATCAAGCAAGATTTGTAATATAAGAGACTTAAATTGTGGTTTGTTAAACTGTAGTCATAGTGTTTCAGTAGCTTCTTAGAGAACAAACCTCTGGCTTTGAGGCAGTTTTAAGTATCTGCTCAGAGGAATATTTGGTACTTATATTTAAAAATATGATGTGATCCATTCAGACGACTTTCACCACTTGATCTGCAGAAAGCTATTTTTACAATATGCTAATCGAGATAAGCATTAGGAGAGAGACTACCTTATTAATTGCATTTTATAAGTAGGAAGGAAATAAGGGAATAAGCAAGCCTAAAGAAATAGTCAACAATTGAAGTTCGGTTCGCTTTGCATTGCCAGTAAAACAAATAAGAGGTGAAACGAAAGGCGGCGTCGTTAGAGTAAATTTACGTAGATTAAAATTGAAACTAATAACACGGAATATCTTGGAAACAGTAAGCTCTACAACAGAAATGTATATGACATAAATTACGCGTTTTAATGAAATATAAATGTTTTGTGTTTCAAGCTTTTGTCTGTTTCTTACAGTTTACCAGTTATGCAAAACTGAACAAAGTTCATGCAAAATGAACAGATCTTCAGAAGCTATTTCCCAAAATTGTAAGATATACATATTATTTGTCATGTAAATATCTTTAATATACGGCATTTTAATCAAAATGTTTACAGCCATTTTTGCGAGAAAAAAAAAAAACTATTTCAAAAATGTTTCCATGCAAAGGGTAGTTTAGGTCGGGGGATTACATTGAAAATCTTCGTGCCGCATTCTCAGAAGATAACAAACTAAGTTTGTATCTAACGTTTTTATGGTTTATGTGCTTTGCTGCTCACAGACAGACACGCACCTTTTTCTAAAAATTCTTTTTTTTAACCAGGGTACCTCGTGACATCGAATTTTTGTGTACAGTGCAATACTATCTCTATATACTATGTGCATAGTACGTGTAGAGAAAGTAAAAGGTGTCCATGTGGTTAGGTGGGTCAAGTTTCCAAAGACTATACAAAATAGTTGTCTTTATTTTCTCTACGGTAATTTATTAACACCTAAAAGGATATATTTAACGGAAAATGTGTAAATGAGCAAATGGATATAGCTACCCAGTTGCCTTTCGGAAATATATAGGAATATTCATATTTATGGACAATGCAAAAATATGAAATATTCTATATCTCATGTTCGAAATAAGTTATCTAGTATGCTATTCTTATTAAGAAGTCTAAAAGATCTGATTCGTCACAGTTATTTGAGATCTGTTTATTTTGCTATACTTCAGAATACTTCTTCTTTATTGATTCTGTCAGGTAAAGGTCGACACGTTAATTTAGTTTTACTTAGGCAAAGAGGGGAATTAGAATATTAATTAGAAATTCATTTCATAACAAACATTTTAATCGTATTTGAGCATGAAGACATTTTCAGAATCACTAGCTTATATATCTTAAAGCTGACTTACTTATAAGGACAACTAAATTCTGTCTCACGATACTAGGATAAATTCATATTTGGCTGAACCTAGATGTAGAATGAGTAACACACTGATGCTTGCAATAATGTTCTTAACGGCTGTAAATATATTAAGGTTCCATATTTTAATTTAAACAATACTGCGTTGAAACGTATTGTGTTTGGTTCTTAAACTACAATTCTATGACATTGACGAATATTTTAAGTACAGTATCCCTAAATTAAATATATTTGGCTAATATTATGTCAACAATGCACATTACACAGTTTTGTATCATAGATGCAGATTACACGCCAGTTCTTGGCGAATGCCTTTTTTCGATGAGAGGTTGCAAGTTACCTGCTCCCCTGTACGGGAGGAACGAGGAGGAAGGAGGAACGCCAGCTAGATGCTGTGTACGTTACTCTCATATTTCTGCTCGGTAGTAGTACAGTCACCAGAAAGCAGATATCACACTTTCATTGATGTCACATGTATTCACTGTCATCCTCAGTTACTGTTTACACTTAACTTAACCTAATTTTCAGTATTTCTTCTTCCCGACATTTATCCCTCATCTTCTTCTTCTTCTGAATTGCTGCCAGTTTCATAAATAAGTAAACATCTCTCGTTAAAACACCGGCAATGCCATACACCCGCAATGTACAACATCTTGCTCTCAACTGTACTTGTTCGCTGTGTATTCTCGAAACTTAATCATAAGGAAGCAGAGCTGTTTGTTATTGTAACGTAAACTATTTGCTGACCTGTTTATCAAGGGCAGGATAGCTCACTGTACTTTGCTAAAGGTCATTCGCTTAGAAGGAACGAGTAGCCGGTAGACATCAACATAAACGCATGACTAAGCGGTACATACCAAAACAAGGTTTGTTTCATTTCTTTACTACCCCCTCTTAGAGAGTGCTAGTCACAATCCAAAGTGTCTCCACATGTCGGCGAATTTGATGCACCTAGTTACAACAAAGTATTTCATTGCGGGTGCTGTTTCTCCCTTCTCGCTTGGAAACTGGTGAGCGAGAGATGGATGCGTTCTCATTTCCCCTGCGGCAATAGTTATGAATATAAATCTACATCGCTACGGAGGAGTTATTAGAGACCACAGTAATTAATGTGATTTATGAGGCAAGATTCCGGAGAGTTTAACGAGCTTCAAGTGGTAATAGGGTGGCTCGGTTTCTTTGATACCTCAGAGAAGTTATATGTATACGCACTAAGACTGCCCGTACAAACCACCACTTTAATCCAATTAAAATTCTTTCGGCACTCACACTCTTGTATTTGCACAAAGAAAGTATTTACGAAGGGCATTCAGAAATTTAAACCCATACATAATGGTACTTGACATAGCTTTTATAAAATTATAGTCACATTGGACACTAATCATCAAATAGACCTAGTATTTCAGGATCACATGCGACACTACAGAGTACCCTTACTAGACGTGTCATTCCAACTGTAGTGCTTTGCGACTACTGTTCTACACTGGATGAGTAGAATAAGGCTGAATAAAGGCTTTTGTTATGCGAATAATAGTTTGCACTCCACAAAGCATGTATTTTATTCTTTGTGAAATTAATTATAATGTACAATTATCTTTAACCGAGCCAGATGGCTCAGGCGTTTCGTCTGTGACTGGCATTCGGGAGGTGGTGAGGTCGATTCCCGCGGCCAACCTTTGGTTTCCTGGAAATGCAGTTCTCGGCAGCGGGACAGCATTGGTTGTTTGTTGTCTGTACACTCAGAGTTTGATCAAACCTGAGGTGCGGGCTTCTAGCGCTCCCCACATAGAAATGAACTGCTTGGAATATGTTAAGCACTCTCTACGGTGGCTCTTCCCCGCTGTCTTCGGGCGCCCTTTGAAATTACTCTCATCTCATCCTATCCTCCTGGGTCTGACGTACAATAAGCCAATGGCTGCAGAACGGAATACCCTCCGACATCACACACACATATACATTTACACACACTCACACACAGTTATCTTTATATTGTGACATTGCCTACTCCAGCATAAACTGCTCTGTTCAGGGAAGTGGACATTTAATTTAGGATTATTATGTTTATATCAAAGGATGAATTCTACAAAAAATACACATAAAATATATACTTTTACCTTAACAAATATTTACACCTTCCTAAAAAAACACTTATTTTATTACTTAAGTTTGTTTCGATGTTATCCATTTTCTGTTTATAGGAATTTATAACCATTTTTATCACAGTACTGTATTTATTAAAACTTATTAGTTTGTTGTACTGCACAACAGGAATCACTATCCCTCAATTCTTGTTAGTTATGCTATTCAATTGAAAGAGAACTATGAGAACATTAACACATTTTTGAGAAAAGTAACTATGGTAATTACCGAGCCAAGTGGCCCGGGTGTGTCGTCTGAGATTGGCATTAAGACGGTTATGGGATCGATTCCCACAGCCAATCTTTCTGACCCATGGGGTTTTCCGGTGGTTTTCCCGGGTCACTGGAAAAATGCAGGGGAGGCTCCTTCTTTCCCCCGAACTTCCTGTCACTTCATTTCACCTCCATTTCATCCAACCGGTCTCTTTCTGGGTTATTTGTGTCGGGGAGGACTGCAGTTGTGGCACCCTCCCGTGGTGGCTCTGGAAATACAACTCTCGACGGCGGGATTGCGTTGGAAGTCGTTTGTAGACTCAGGAGTTTGATCAGACTTAGGGATCGGGCTTCTAGCGCTCCCCGCGTTGAGATGAAGAACTGCTTGGCTCCACGGTGGCTCTTCCCCGCTGTCCGGTTTTGGCCGCTCTTTGAAATTACTGTCATATCATATCCTCCTGGGGTCTGATGTTCAATTATCCACTGGTTGCTGTGTGGAATCACCTCTGACATTACACACACACAGACACACACTTTATGGTAATTACATGTGGGATACTTGTGAAGATTTCATGAGGTTAGGTTTCTCTTAGAATTACAAGGTGCTTATAGAAAATATTATGTTTTTGTATCTCTGGGATAGCAGAGCTAGTGGTCAGTAGTATACACAGAAGACATGTCAAAAAGAGATCATTTAATTGCAGGTAAACACAACTTAACTCTAATTCCGAGCAAAAAACAAAATGTTGCTGCTACCTCTCCACATAAGCTTGGATTATATATATTTAAGCTTTATACCTAATTTTATTGTGTTCAAATCATAGAAGGAATATGTTTCCCCATTTATCAGAAAAAGTGGCATATTCGTTGTTCCGCAGATTCGAGTGATGCTTGCATCTCATGAACTTGAGGGGGCTGAGGGAGTTCTTAGATGTCTTCAGAGGAGTGTAAAATGCTTTCAAAGTAACAACAAAAATGGTACTATTTCTTCCACGTTCTTCCTGTGCAGTACAGGATTAGGAACGGTAGAGTCAGATTCAAAAATTTAATGCCGTAGCCATGATTTGAATCACGGATCTTCTGGTCTCTAACCACTAAGCTTCTATGGCAACATGGTTAACTAAAAAACCCGGGACTTAAAATACATTTTAAGTCGTCATTGGACTGTGTCATCTCAAAACAACTTGGGGTGGTTTACCGCGTAAAATGCGATTCAGTTGGGGTATTTAATCGGCATTAGGCATGGTGCCTAAGTGGTTAGAGCACTGGAAGAGACTAGGAGATCCGTGATTCAAGGTATTTCTTTTTAAGTCTGCCTCTACCTTTACAAGAAAAGAGACAACAGCAAAGAAATAGTGCAGTTTTTATTTGAATACTGCTGAGCATTTAGGAGCAGAATTTCAATGAAATTGCACTACTTGCAGACTCACCTAGAACTTTTTTCGGGAAAATTTGTGAGACATCAGTGAAAAACAATCAGCTTTCACCAAGATATTCAAATAAGAGAGAACAAATATCACGGACAGTGTGATTCTATATTAATGTTAGACTAGTTTCAAGGTCTAACTCGCATTGATTCCTCGACCTGTCATAAAAGAGAAAGCAATTTTGAATAGTTAATAGGACGAAAATAACACTAAATGTATCCTTGTATTATATATGTCAATAACATCTTTTATTTGTATGTTTATTCTCTTTATTCTTGACAGTATTTACATTCACAGCTGACATATTTTAATTTGAGTAAAGTATAATATATGTGGTTTTTACAAAAATATTCTTATTTTAGAAAAGCACATATACCCATCGTATTTCCTGATAATAAGCATGACACTTAAAAAATCAGATAAAGAAAAGGTGACTTAAATTTTAGAGTAGTGAACCCATTAAAGCCCGATTTGTTTTTAATTAACATATATATTCCTACTTTTTGATAAACTGTATACTGGTAATCCAAATTATGGAAATATAAGCAAATTTCGCATAGTAAGCATAGTATCTGTATTATATTCATATCGGTTTTGATAAATGTCTATGGTTTTTGAGATTTAGGTTCTTTATATTTTCTTAATATTTATTTGGAAATAATTTTTGGCATGTGGAACATAATAAAATGTAGATTTTAAGAAAACGGTGAAGTGATTTACAGATACGGTTGATATACTGTTGAACATATATATGATATCTCCTATTCTGTTTAGAATTGTGGTATCTTCATCCTGGGGTTTGGATACAAGTATTCTATTTTTTTCTGGCTGGAGTCGTTCAAAGAAGTCCATAAATGCACCGCCTTTGAAGGTGTGCAATCCAATTCGCAAAATGCCAATATCGGAGAATCGAACCTGTAATGCGTGGTTTTCTGAACTTTTGAAATGTGTATTTTAAACCTATGTACTTCCTGGTCTTGTTTCAGTCTTTATCCATAAATGTCACGATCCTGCGCAAATTTCAGTTGTATTACATCTGTTTGCAGTTGTACTTCAGGGCCTATTTTCTTATTTCATAGCCCTGTACACACGGTTCATTGTACCTTAACATAGTATTAAACTATACTCTGTTGTGTATACTCGATAGGAACTTGAACTACCTATACATTCCCTTTTCAAAGTACTGGAAATTTCAGTTTTAGATAGCAATAATTTCTCAACATACGTAAATGAATATTAAACTTGTAAGTACTTCAAAGAAACTGTCAAATCAACATTTTCAGAAGGCAGATGAATGAATTGAAAGTTCATTGTTGTCATAGAGGCATTTAGGTTGAGTAAATATTTATTGTAACAATGATTGCATTTCCAATTTCATTACCGTTACAAAAACAGCTTATTAAAATAAATGCGGGTTTGTTGATGATTCCCATGTAAAACATTTAAGGAGATGCTTCAATAGACTGTTCATTAGTGGACGAAAAGAGGAAGTATGATCATTAATCATAAGTGCAACAGCGTGCACTCTGTGTAAGTTCACCAGTGATTGCTTCATTCCCCTACAAAGGTCATTGTGTCAACTGTAACAGCAGACCGGCTACTCGGTGACGAAATGCCAAAGAACAGCAAAGCATTCAAAATTCCACCATACTAGTTGACATTAGTACAACAGTTTAAAGAAAAAGCAAAATCAAACATGCGCTATTTCCAATGTATGATAGAAGAACCCAGATATATTTAAAGTGATGTGGTTTTCCAATGAAGCATTGGTTTCATTCATCAGACTATCTAAAGGCTTGGTACACAGTATATGGGATTAGGGTAATGCTTACATTCACCATGAGGTAAATGTCAATTCAGAAATAAATAAATAAGTTAAGAAAGAAAAACTCATTTGCAAACTCCGGCGTGAGAATCATTTTGCCAATTTCTTTGAAGTGGTTGTAGATACTTATATGTATAAACCTTTTCACGGACTTCTTAGAGCAGCTGGACGACATGGACCTTCACTGGGATTTTTCAAAAGGTTCCTGCCACATTTCACATCTATAATGAATCCATGCCACACATCAGCCGCCCTTATGACCGTCTTATAATTAAAGATTTATGGTATCCAAGATCATCGATTTGACATCGCAGGATTATTTTTGTAGTTTATCCAAAGGCAAGGGTTTACAAAAACAGATCGCAAACCAGCAAGAATCTCGGAGAAGCCATATCAGCACAAATAAATATTTTCCACGTATTCATGTTGAGGCCCGTATCGCATAATATTGTGAAAGAACAGCAATGAATCCAGAAGGAGAGAATACACTTATAGCACATCTTGTAACTGTTTTTTTTCTTCTTCCATAGATAATATCTTACTCATTCTTGGATACTTTCATGTAGCACTGTTTAGTTACTCAACAGACTTGATTAAATAATCGAATATTCCACTGAAACACTCCCTTTATACTGTGCAAGCATTTCCATATCTGTGAGGAGATACTATTTTCGAGGATGCACTGTTGTCACATCAACAGCAAACATCTTCTCCACAGTTCTATAGTCAACAGTGGATGGTTATGCAGTGATGAATTCAAACTCTTGAACACTTACTGGATGTACAAGGCTCTCTCTGACAGTCAAAGCTGTCATCTTCAATGTTATTGCAAGATGGCTTCTGGTAGCATATAAGTACTGTGCCGATTCCAGACTACTCTTATCTCTAAAGTTCCAAGCTGTTCGATCATAAACCGACTGCATCACGCCTTACCATTCAGTGTGACAGATGGTAGAGATGTAGCTTGAAATTCCTGAAGAATATGTGCAGAAACTTTTAGTCAGCCTCAAACAGGAATGTCAAGGTACACTTTCTTCACCAAGGTGGTTTAGGGATTATCAATACGTGTCACACCGGTGGCGACATCAAGATTGGTATTCGTCAAAGAATACGCTTACCTTGTAACCTGTGGTTTTGAACTCTTTGTGGTTTAAGATTTCAAATAACCTTCATTTCAATTGGCAACGGTTTCATAAGCATCTTTACTACATACACGAGATGGCTCCGGGAGCTGGAAAAACAACACCGTCAGGGAATTGACCGAACGTTCAGAATGATCAATAACACCTCTACCACATCTAGAAATTACTACTGGAAATTCATTTGTACCAAGGTGTGCACGAAAAATGTTGCAAGTGGATAGAGCAACTGGGAGAACTGTGGAATATTACACCAGTCCGCGGCTGTGCCGTCGTCGAGTGGTAAAACCAGTCGCCTCAGAACAAGTCGGCCCGGGTTAGATCCCAGGCGACCGCATGTGGGATTTGTGGTAGACAAAGCGCTACAGGGACAAGTTTTCTCCGGATTCTCCGGTTTCCCCCGCCATTGAATTCCACTAATGCTCCATCTTCGTTCCAGTATCATCAGTGTCATTGCCTACGGTGCCTACTTAGTAAAAGAGGGCGTTAAACACTGTAGAAAAATTGCACCATTCAGCTGACGTATATAAAAGTAAAGGACCAATTCTGGAACACTAAAGGCATCTTTGTTTATGCAGAACCATTCGATATGTCGAGAAGCTTCTTAGCGCTGGAAACCGTAAGGCAAAAGGGTGGCTAGGTATAAGAAAATTTCTTCATTTCAGGAATTTGTTATCGTGTTTAACGCCCCACTCGGCCACGACGCGGCCCACACCATATGTGGGTGGAAGTTAACTGTTACTGTACAGCTTAATAGGTAAGCAAAGCAACATTTTCTACGTACTTCCAGTTAAGTTTTTAGAGGATCTTTTTTATGGTTTCAGGAAAGCAATAATATAAACTTTTATATATTTACAGTGTCAAGAAAATTAAAATTTCTATTAGAAGGAGCTTATGCTAGAAGGATTTGAAATTGCCCTTTGGACAAGTAAGGTAGCGAATGATGAGGCACCTTAATATAACTAGCAGTTCATTTAATACTGTAATATAATTTCAATAAAAATGAAAGGTTTACTAATTGACAAATATACCACACAGAGAAAGCACGAAGTTGGGTCCTAAGGACTAATATTACCAGTTGCCTCAACTGCCCCTTATTTAACGTATGCAGATATACTTGCATTCGTTAAAACAGTTGCAGAATTCAACGGGGCTATTTCAAGTTAAAACTAGAAGTGGGGAAGTGGTTGAGTGACCGTTTTATCCCTCTCGGTTATCAGCTAAGACGGTTAGCGGGTCGCGTTCATTGTGAGGGATAAAGCAAAGGTTGCTCTCGCCAGTCCTCTACTGGTCAGTTTTAATTTGAAGTAGATCCGTTGAGTACTGCAGTTCTTTTAACTTACGATGGGATGTCTGCACACATCAAGTATGGATAGTTGGGGCTGTGGGTATAAAGCTTGGAATAGCCTTACTGAGGGACCTTTGTTTAAATGAGTTTGTATTAATGATGCTCAAAACTGAGCAGCAAAGTGCTGGCAGTTTGCATATTTGAGATCAGTAATGTTAGTAGGGATCTTACCTCTGGTGGACTAGAAATGAAGGCTCTCAGTACCGTGTAGTTGGCTGTACAGTTCAGCAATGTAAGACAACATTTTGGACTCCAGAGAAGAAATTTTACCACCAAACAGAAGAAGTAGAAATAATTTCTCATGTCTATATAAGTTTCCTCTTGCAACTTACCAATCTGTAGTCGCTGGTGAGAATGAACTGCTCTCTGATGAAAGCTTCAAGAGGTTGGCTACATAGAATGAAGCTGTACATCGTTTGAAAGCAGTTGATTCGTTGAAGGCTCAACTATTTTTGTAGAATCTTATCGTCCAATATAGCAACATAATTCTGAAGAGACGATGGGTCGAACGAAGCTCAGATAAGTCGGGAGTTCACTGAGATAGGTGTTAAAAACTACTTGTTTAGAAAGCTAATATGTATATATATATATATATACACACACACATACACACGCGAACGTCGAACTCGGTTCCGAACTCGGTTCCGAACTCGGTTCCGAACTCGGTTCCGAACTCGGTTCCTCCAGGTTGGAAGGCAAACACACTTTTCCAAAATCATGATGGGCTGGAACAGAGATGTTTCCAAAGCTGGTAGTCCTGACTAAGTTTGAAACTGGCGCTTTCATTTCAATTCGCGACAGAACCTGATGACATCAAAAATGTGTTTCTGGCTATTCATTTGTGTAGTGCGATTCTGATAGAGAAGACTCAGCATTGGTGAGGGAGAAACATTCCAATTTCTCTATTTCTGTTTTAATGATCGCATGATTTGAGACTCTATACTTCCTATTGATTTATTCTGAAAGAATACTGGGCAAATTACAAACGAAGTAACTCATATACCAATTTCTTGAAGTTCCTTTACACATTAAAAAGTATACCCAGGTTTCTAAATTAAACGTATAGTGAACATACCACCATCAGTTCTTAATATGGGTACAGAAACTCTGATTCTCAGTTCAAACGCAAATTTAATTTTTGTTAGTCATGTTGCTAAGGGCAATTATTCTCATTCGAGTACATAATTTTAGTTGCTTGATATAGCTGCGGTGTACTAACATATCATCTGTCTAATAGGATTTTCACGATGTGAGAAATTTGGATGTCTGACTTGAAAGGAGCGATAATTGAAACGCTGAAGACGAGAGATTATCTTTTCGCCTCACTACAGCTTTGCTGCAATGTTGAAGCCTCAGGGCATTCAAAGTACCTTGAAATTAATGAATTGGTGGTTCAGAGAGCAACAGAGGAAATCAGAGGGTCGTTAGCGTATATGCGGCTGATTATAGAATCAAAACTTCTTGTTTTCCAGCAGAATCCTTTGAAATATCTCTTAATATAATATGCTTAAATAAAACACTTCAACACATACACACAAATCCGCACACATATATACATATATATGCATAAATGCATTCACACATACATATATACATTCATAGTACATAAATGCATACATCTTCATATACATAATTACACACATACATAATACATACATACATACATACATACACACACGCATACACACACGCATGCATACATACATACATACATACATACATACACACATACATACATTACATACATCACATAGATTACGTACATTACATTCATTACATACATTACATACATTACATTCATTACATACATTACATTCATTTCATACATTCATTACATACATACATACATGCATACATACATGCATACATACATACATACATACACATACATACATACATTACATACCTAACATAGATTACGTACATTACATTCATTACATACATTACATACATTACATACACTACATTCATTACATACATTACATGCATTACATTCATTTCATACATTACATTCATTTCATACATACATACATACAATCATACATACATATCTGAGAGTGTCACAGATTGTAAATGAAAGATTCGCGACCATTCTTCCTGACTCAAATTATTTCTGTTTTTATCAATGCGCTTAAGTTGCAAATGCAGGGAAGATTCCTAAAGCTTAGGACTGGAATGTTTTCTTTCTAAATTTCCTTTCCAGATTATCATTTCATTTTGTATATCGTCAGTGCCTAGCATCTGCGGTATAGTATGTAAAATGAACGCACTCTGCTAAAATCCTTTTAAAAAGAGAGGGAGAGGGACAAGAGAGAGAGAGAGAAAGAGAGAGAGAGAGAGAGAGAGACTGAGAGACAGGCAGAGAGAAAGTTCGTGTACAGTATAATATTCCCATAAGTAGTCTATTCAGAAAATTTAAAATTGATCAAAGAGATACCTATGAATGGAATTTACATCAAATTTTCCCCTTTCGTCTCTTTTTAGAGAGAAAAAAGCTGCTTTGGATTCTTAAATTTAATTTACCAACATCTCTTATAGCTTATATTTTCTTTTGGTGTTTCCTACAGTACATGTCATTTTTATGCACAATTGAACTAAATTACCTACTCATTTGTGTGAGATATGTATGGTAATCGTTCAACTTATGTGCACCGTGGAAGTGTTTTTCTCGCAGTATGTACATAGGTACCATAAAATTGTTAATAGGCTCCAGGTGAATAAAGCAGGCCACTAGTGCAAGTAGCAGGAATATTGGCAGCAGTTGCACTGTGACACATAATGAGAAATAAATTGGATTTTTTGTCCTTTCTGAGCCAATGCTTTATGTACGCATGTGTTATTAAGTATAAATGCTCTTTAATGCAATAATAGTGGTATATTTCGGACTTAAATTAGGTAGGTATCCCAAAATTGTGGCGAAAAGTTGAATCAATGATAGCCAAATAATTAAAAGCGTCAATTATTTTTCAATTTTGTGTTTCCTGCCGGAAAATGTTCTTTGAAGAGAAATGCAAGTTTTTAGGCGCAAATCTTCTGAATAAAATCTCTCTATGCTAGTAGTTACCTGAAATATTTAAATTTGAACGAATATGTTCGAATATTTACTACTCTCATAACAGCTGTCTTTGTATTCAGATAGGTGCTTTCGTTTCATCGTCAGTTACCTACTCAGGAATGCTGTAAAATAATTACATACTAATTACCAGATTATGTAAAAATATCAAGGAAAATGCAGCTACCATGATTGCGCTCTCTTTTTCTAAGAAAACCAGTGTCTAAGATTCAGTCTCCCCAGATTGATTCTGGCCGAACGTGTGAAGCATTAAGTCTAAAATAAAAAAGGCCTTATCTTTGTGATCCAGGAAAAGGGAATATTGCTGTCGAACGTATGCTTCATAAACGTAGATCTATATATTTTTATGGCAAATTGAAGAATAAACTTAAAGATACACAAAAGTGAAGGACCTCATGGGTGAGCAAAATTATTGCTTTCTATTTAGTGTAAAATATTCCCCAGCCTATATGTGTTCATGAAAATGTTATTTAAGGCAACGCTACATCGGCTTCACTTCTATTATCATTTAAGAATAATACTTCTGACATATATCTGCACAGTACAATTACTGAAAAACAAAGTCCAGACAAGGTTTGTTCACTTATATACACCTACATGTCCCCAGCAATTCCGCAATACTCGAGGTTACATGTATGTATATTCAGATAATTGGGAGGAAGAAATAAAATCATTAAGCAGGGTTCTATTTAGTTGATTAAAAGAAATTTAGCAGAAACACCCTATCAGAGGACACTCTTACTTTCTCTGTCACTGGTACTCCTCAGTAATAAAGAACATTTTGAGAAGACATGATGGAATCTTATAAAAGAACAGAGATAGTCATATTTCACGCAAGTCGTCTAAGTTTATTGTTTAGGAAGTGGACACAACATATGTACTTCATTTGAACAATGGTGGCCATAATTGTATTAGAAATCATATATTTTATAAGAAACGGGAAAAGGAGTCCCTGAAAACAAAATAGACTTTGGTATTGGTTCATTGATACAGTTCACTTGGAAGCTGGCCTTATTATCAATAGTGTTCTTAACGATGTATTATTGGATCAGGTTTAACTTTCTCACTATGTTCCGATCAGGAACAGTTGGAATTTCTAAACCAGTATTCTATGGTGCAGGAAAATTACCGAAAAGTTGCAAAAACGTCAACATTTTGCGAAGCTTTCTCCTGCCATTCTTGAAGCTTGTAACGATATGTTAATTCTTTTAAGGAGTGTTACATTGTTGATGATATGACTGATGTGAAGACCTGGAGTATTTCACTGAAAGACTGGGGACATTTTAAAATAGAAAACATTCACTTTTTAGCTTAACAATTTCTTGGCACACTGAGCGAAATAGGGTTAAAATCAGTAATGTAAATTTAGAAAGAAAACATAAATATCATTTTTTTAAAAAAAAATGGTAACATATCCTTCTGTTCCATGAGTGTAAACAAAACATTCAAGTCCGGTGGTTATACACATTATAAACGCATGTCTTCTTTATGCTCTTCAGATATGCCACCAGGGTTCAAGGATTCTCCGAATGCGCATATGTATAAAATAATTACGCCATAAAATTCATGGCCTTGATTTGGAAAACCAATTAATTTATCCTCCTAATTTATGGAATTCTTATAAACAGCACACATTTATTTGCAGTTCTTTTCATAAAAATGTTCTCTATAACGTCTCCCTGTTCACCGGATTTGAACCCTATTGAGAAAGGGCTGAGGTAAAAAGGGAGCTGCGCTTCAATTTACCTGTAGATAGGCGAAGAAAAAAGAACTGGTTCCTGGGCACAAATTTAAGAAGTCTGGAATCTTGTAGCTGCTCTTCCACATTACTGCAGGCATTTAATGTTATATATATGCCCCGAAGATTGAGGGAAGTTATACGGGCTGAGGGTTCATACACGCGATATTAATTATGTTAATTTTTTGTGCTTTAGTTTAAAAGATAATAGTTTATTTATACATATCTATATATATTATTTTTAGTTATTTAACACGAGTGTTAGTAGAATTATGTTCTTGAGTTCATAGATAGACCCATAACTTCAAATGCCAAGGTTACATTAATGCAATATTATGTTCTATATATCCAGTCATAAAGTTAGCAAACAAAAAAATGATAAGCAGCGCGAGGTTAGAACCTAGGAAATGTTTAGTGGAAACAAGGTCTTCTTAACCTATCGGCCACCGTAACGTTGTACTGCGATATGTTTTCAGTACTCAGCTTTTACGAGGATGCACGAAGCTCTTCGATCGACACATGGAATCCGGGAATGATTAATTTTTTGTGTCCACGGCTGTACATAGTAGATAAAGAAGGTATTGCATTCAACCCAAATAAATCCATGCCGAAATTTCACCGGAAATACGTGTTTTGAGGTCCCTGAATCCAGAAAAGGCCATTTTAAAAACAGTTCGTGAATATGTTTGTGTGTGTGCGCAAGCACACTCCTGTGGACAGCATGACTCAAAAACGAAAAGTTGATTAAATGCCAAACTTTGTTTCTAGATTTAGTATCTTCCAAGCATTTAACGCGAATATTTTCAGAAAAATCCCCCAATCCAAACTACACTTTTCATTGAAGATTTTTCGAAATTTTAGATTTTCTGAAAAGTGATTTTGATTATAATATCGTATATTAAAGACATTAACATGACAAATAAAATTATATCCCTAATTCATTTGGAACAGCCTTTAAAGTTCATGTTTAATGACTTTTGCATAACTGGTAAACCGTAAGAGATAAACAAAGAGTTATTATACAAAAATGTACATCTCGTTAAAACACAGCATTTGTCACAAACATTTTTTGTAGAGCTAAGCATTTCCGAGATATTCCTTGTTATTATTTCAATTTTAAAGTACTTTTAACTTTTCTCAAGGGGAATGTCGTCATTCGTTTCATATCACTCTTGTTTTACTCCTGGTCATGCAAGGAGATGATAATTTCAACTGCATCGCGTAGGGACTGGTTTTTTAAAATATTTGAATATAGTTTTAGCCTAGTGCCTCCCCTTGTTTCCCTTTTACTTAGAAGGAAATAATACAATCATTTCCGCTAATGTTAGTCTCGATTCTAGTATGAAGAAGAGGAAAAAATGGCGTGTTATTTATGGACGCTCTTTAAATACTGTGGTTCTCAGTGTCCCATTCTAAACTGGGCGTGAAAAACCGTTTAATTTTGCTCAGAGGCCTCTATCAGGCTTGAGGTACTTTTACGTGCCGTAAATCTACCACACGGGACCAACGGCTTTACTTCCCTTTCGAAGGAATACGTTTTTGTAAGAATAATTTGTTGCAGGATAAATAGAGAAAATAATGTGAATGGAACACGTCAGATCTTTAAATTCTGATTTGAAATTACACCAACCGTAATCTTAGTTATCCTCGTGTAATATTGCATCCTCACATGACTTAAACTCGCTAAATGGGCAAACAGCGTGAGGCGAGAGGAATGGCACATAATTACAAAGCGCGTCTGGGGTACGGAAAGACTAAAGTATACTGCACGTTTACCTGTAGTCGCAAGGAGCAGCTGCTCTACGAACAGTTTTTTTGTTTGTTTTTTGTTTGAGCAGTACTACTGTACGTTCACTCTTAGGCTGATTTGGGCCACAATGGACCCACGTGACCAGTGCATCGTGATGTAGCACACTAGCAATGCTTACAGAAAAGTAATCCCATGTTAATGGTATACGTTTCAGAACGAATTTATATTGTATACAAATAACTTAGAGTTTATTTAACGCTGATTTATGCTGTCAAAGAGAGTTACAAGTTCCAGCATGCAATTCGTATGAGTCACTTGATATCCGGAGTATTGTTTACAACAATTATTGGTATATTATTTCCCTAAAAATGGTTAAACTGGTAAAACTGACTTCTGAGTGCACCGCTGTTTAAGCTACAAGTATAAACACTGCTCGTAAAGAAAAAAGCTGAAACGGGAAAAGTAGTTATACCCGGGAGGGGGGGGGGTTATGAAATACGAAATGCAGGAATGTGACGATTTTGTGAAGATTGCAATTTGTACAGCAGTGCATAATTTTATTTTTAAAAATGAGCCCTAACAAATCATAAAGTGCTGCAAGTTATTGCAGACACGCACTTGCCTTATTTCAGAAGAACCACATTTTATAAAATGTGCGAAATTGGATTCAAATTTGTCAAAAAAAGCCTAATTGTAAATTATTTCATACCTGTTACGTTATTTTCGCTAGTTTCTTTTGAAATTATTATTTGTGCACCCATATATTTCCTTGTAATTATGAATATTATCATCTTTAACCAATGGCAGAATATGCTAGTCACCGATTAAGTTGTGGAAATAAGGGCTCAATGCATTGCATACCGTGCCTACTCGCGACGTGGTCGCAAAAGTATGACTATTTCTGGCGCGAAAGGTGCAAGGCTACATTATAACGGCAAACTGGTCCCCTAGATTCTGTATTGGTGTGGATCAGCTTGAGGGCGAATAGATAATATTCGCGTGAGCGTACAGTGAAAATGTATAGAGCCTGCCCCTTGTCTCTGGTGTCATCAGTTCCTATAGCGCTCTTAACTTGCAATCCCTCAAACGCAGCCCCTTCCGTGATCTTTAAACACAACTTTGTTGTTATGGCGAAAAAGTGCAAAAACGATGGTACCTTTCAGATACAAAACAATAAGCAGTACATAATAAAATGAATAAATTGATACACAAACGTCCAGCAGAATCTGTTACACTAAGCTGATTGATAATGCGGAAAGCTGTCACTGGCTATAAATATCGTCAAATCTGAATCACAAGATAAACTTCAAATCCGCTGTTCTAACGCCGGTAAAATATAAAGGAATTTATTAAGGTTCCTGTCATTGATAAGAAAACTATCCATCACGACAGTATTTTAGAATGCTTTAACGCCAACCTGGACAAGTAAAATGTAAATTCATCAGCTTTAATATTCAAGCCCTGGTGGCCAAAATGGAATGACATCCATCCATCTATTTTCTCAAAAGCAGAACGCTTTCCTATGAATATTAACAATGACTTCGACACATCTTTTATATATAATAAAACAATGACACTTAACCAAAATAGAATGTTTTAGGCTTTCATGTTAGTTTATCGCTATCCCTGATAGGCGATGACCCGGAGTGACAATTTGTCCACTCTGCGGGAAGGGGAAACATTGAGTCATATTCTGGCTAAAAGCATTGAAACAGAAATTTTAAGAAAGCAATATTTACCACTTCATATTTTGAATTTCAATCAGGGAATGCAGGGTTATATGGATGCAGTGTTGGACGCTGGGTATAAAATGAGTTTTTTTTTTATCTAAGATTCGGCAAACGAGGTTAATTGCTACGGAGAACGGAAAAGGGGGACAGGGTATATAAGAGCGAGGGTCTGGATAGTCTTAAGCGTATAGCACTATACCTATATATAAAAGTTCGAAGTTGAACTTCATTTTAATTCTTTCTCATTCTTTTGTATAATTTCTGTTAATTATCTATTGCTATTCTGAAATAACTAAATGTATATATGTATTTATTGTTTTACAAAATGTTACTCTAAGTATCCAAAAACAGAAAAGCATGTACGGGCATTAGATCCATGAGAGTATTGTGTACTTCGAAGTGTATACTGAAAAGTTTTGGCAGTAAAAGTCCTTCTACTTCTACTAATAGATAGACTGGATTAAACTGGAGAGGGTCAGATTTCTGGATGGCTTTCTTCTTCCCTTCAAATGAAATTTTACATTTTTCTCAAAAGCAAGCAGCAGCTGATGTTTTGCAAACTTAATTGAAATATTATGAAATGCATTTAAAGTATTTATCGTCGTTTGAAGGCTGCATGCTGTTGAAGCGGGAGTTTATATTAAAACGAAGCCCTGAAGATGCATGAGGCTGTTCTTGGTGTTAACATATCAGCTAAACCATGCTTAGTAAACACTAAATATCCCTTTTATTATATTCATGCCGGCCGTAACAGGCTTGATTCACAGCTTACAGAAATGGGTTGTTTCAAATGAAGGAACAATATTTGTTTCAGATATTATTTGATAAACTTCTCTCAGTACTTATTGAATGTGTGACAAAAGAACCAGAAAGTGGTTTTCACTGCTGATGCGATATTACAGGGATGGGAAACTGCTATATCTAACGCAGGAAATATATTATTCTCTACAGTTTAAAATATGAAGGAAAGTTTCTCCAGCGAAGTGGGAGACGAGGTAGTCAGTGGCATGGAATGCCCCAAGCAAATCATTTTATCCTCTCATCTCTTAGAGAAGCTATTCCTGTATCTGACATTGTATAAGAGTTCTCCTATTCACGCTCCAACGACCGCACAAAGGTCCTGCATGTGCTCGCATAATCATGACCCTCTTATTCTCCAACCATCTCTCATTACAGACATTCGTGTTGCGCATTTCCTAGATAAAGAACCTTAGTGTTCTGTTTGAAACTCAAGTTGCTTACCACAGAATGGATAAAAGAGAAAAGGGAGAACGTTAAGCCCTACCCTAAAGCAGAGTAGTTGTTAACAACCACCACCACGAAAGCCACGGTCTTTGTTCTCCAAGAGAGTAACTTCTAACATCCTGGATTTGGAATTAGTAATATTACGAATATCAAGTGCCTTTGGAACGCAAATGAAACGAAGAAATTTCAGGAAACAAGGAATATCTCATTCCATGAGAATATCTTATGTGCTTTAGATTCTTGAAAGGAATAGACTCGTATAAACCTTAGCCTTTGGATTAAGCTTTCTCATCCTATACCAATATACGGAGCTGTATGTTTCTTGCTTTCTCTGGAATTTGCTTCCTCATTTAATGTTAGTTAACTGCTAATGCTAAGCCTGTGTTTAATACAAGTAGTTGTAAAGTTTATTAGGTCGCAGTATTCACATTATAAACAGAAAAATCAAAGTCCAGGAAACAAATAAGGGGTAACAAAGTAGGTGAGCTCACTTCAGAAGGGTGGTGATAGAATATCGAATGTGGAGGGCCCGAGTTTGAATCTTGTTTCGAGTAAGTTGTCTGGATAAGTATTTGCGGAGGATTTCCGTTATCTCAGCATAAATGTCGCTAAATCAAGTACACCGGCCTCATTTGAGCATCAGCTAAAGCAAGCTACTTTCAGAATCCAAAATCTACAAATGCCATCACAAATTGTTCTCGTGCATCGCTTCATTTTTAACTAAAGACACCTGCATGCGTAAGACAGTTTCGAAAGGAAGATTTTGCTCACTTATATGAGAACAAGAGAATATCAAAGTTCACATTATATGAAATTCAGCCCTTTTTTTTCTTCTTCTATTAAGAGATCTAGCACTATGTTCCACCCAAAATTAGGTGGAAAAGCATTCATAGTTTTTTAAATATATGTTCAAAAATAAATTCTATAAAAGGAAAACTAAAACTCAATAAATTAATTTCTATACATAGTCCTGAAATAGAGGACTCCTTCTGAAATGAAAATAATTTAAATTCCACGAAGTTGCTGAAAATTATTTATCTGAAGGCGCTTGACTTTATGTCTCAGGAGTGTATGACTCAGACGGAATTAAGATACATAATGATAATGTAATAAATGCCTTTTAAGATCTGAAAGTGGCAAAAAAAAAAAAAAAAACTGAAATAACGAGAAATAAATCATTTTGATGTTATTAAAATATGCCTACTCGTGGTTATTACATAAGATAATTTCTCCATAATTTGAGACGGTGTTTGTATGTTACACACGGTGAACTGCCTCGTCATTATCAAAGATGATTGTTTCGTCATTGGCGACACCATTTGGAAATTATACGGGATTCACAGCCTCTTTATTGTTATAGAAAAGGTGTTGGTGATTTGAAGCGATGCTTCGATGTTACACAGGACCCACTGCCTCTTTATTATCAAAGAAACATTTTTGAGTTTCGATGTTTCACTGAATGAGATTTCTTGGTCATTTGAGATAATATTTATTTATTACGCACCATATATTATTTAGTTATTACCAAAGAGAATTCTTTGATCATTTGAGGCATTTTGTCAATGTTATGTAGGATTTAGTGCCTCATTATTATTAAATAAAACTTTTTTTGTTTCTAGACAACATTTCGACGTTGTAGAGAACACACACCCTCATTATTAACAAAGAAAGTTTCTCGGTTATTTGATACAATATTTCGAAGTGCCCGCCTATTTAGTGTGGTGGTAGCGTGTCCGCCTCACATTCAAAAGATCGTGAGTTCGAATCTCGCTTAGGGTGGGTTACCCGGATGAGGTTTTTTTCGGGGTTTTCGCTTATCCCGAGAAGCCGAATGTCCAGTAACTTTAAGCTCCATGGTCCCGAGATCATTTGAGCATCATTTCACCAATTTCATTCATCGTTCGATATGCCCAACCAACGTTAAGCTGCATAAAAAGAAAAAAAAAAATGAAGTTGTATAGAATACATTGTCTTGTTAATCCAAAGAGAATTTATTGCTCATTTGAGACAATATTGCATATTATATATTATAAACTGCCCAGTTATTACCACAGACAGTTTTTGGTTATTTGAGGCAATATTTGGATATTACACAGCATACATAACTAGTTATTGTCACAGCGAATTTCTTAGTTATTTGAAACAATTTTCCGATGTTACTCAGGATACATTACCTCGCTATTACCAAAATGAATCCCTTGGTGATTTGTGAGAATATTTTTGAGTTACACAGGATACACTGCTTCGTTATTACCAAACATAATCTCACTGCCGTTTGAGACAATATTTCAAAGTTACATAAAATATACTGCCTAATTATTACCAAAGGGAAACTCTCGATCATTTATGAAAATATTTGGTAGTTTCAGAGGATATACCTTATAATTACCAAAAGAAATCTCTTGGCCATTTGAGACAAAACATTTTGAAAGTTCTATGCCGTTCCTCCGTCTTTTAAATTTATTTCAAAAGCTTTGCGACGGAGGAAGAAAATGTAAATGTTCAGGCACGTATTATATCATATGAGAACATCCTGAAATCATATTTTCAGTCTCAGATTCAGGTAGAGCGGGAGGAAAAGTGACAAATGTCGTGACCCGTTAAAACGTTAGCGAATGACCAAATGTCGGAAAAGATAAAAATGTGAAAAGACTTTCCTTTAGAAGTGTATTCTCAAAATTAAAAAAAAAAGTTTTAATTTTGATTTATAAACTGTATGTTGCCAATTCATGCATTAAATATTAAACTTCAGTTAGTAAATTTTCGCAAAGCTTGGACCATATTTCAGTTATTTCTGCACTTAAGGTAACAGATTATCGTGAATTTTTGCTGCATACTTTGAAGATTCACTTTTATAAACCGTCTAGCATGCTCAAAAGTCTTGTTTTAATTTATAACATTACAAGACTTAATCAAAGAATTACTTCGCTCCCGGTCATTCAGACCATAAACTCTGCACAATATCATATTGCTTTTTGAATGCTTATGTTGCTCATCATTAGTGGAGCACCATTTATTATATTGGAGCACATTTTCAAAATTTCGTACATAGAAAATCTTCTCTTATAGAACCTAATCTAAAAATGTGAAGCATTAAGTTTCATCACCTAAGCATTAGAAACTACTTAGTCAGTAGTTAATTAATTATTTTAACGTATATGGAGCGTTTATTTTGCAAATAGTACTTTCTCTACTACGTACTTAACAGTAAGTAAAGGAAGTTTTGCATTTCACCCAAAGACTGATGCAGACATTTTAATGTAAAAGCATGTTTTGGGACCCATTGAATCCAAAAAACATTTTTATGAAATATTCTGTGCACGTGAGTATGTATGTGTATAAACAGCATAACAAAGAAAAGAATATTTTTAGAATGATAAGGTACATAAATGCCAAACTTTTGTTAATCTTCCAAAAATTGGATGTAAATGTTTTTAAGAAAAATCCCTCGCACCCCAAGCTACTTTTTACATGGACAATTTTTTAAACATTTTGTGTTTCTGAAAATGTCTGTAAAGATTTTTATTAATTTTTCGCAGATGTTTACGGCATTTTCAGACAAATAAAGTGTGTATATTTAACTTTCTAGGGAGAGCCTCTAAAGTCCCCTTCATTCTGAAATATTTTTGTATTACTGGCAAACTCTTATTGTACATAACTGCAGATATCGTTAAAGCTTATCAATTATGTCAAATGAATTTTACCCCTTTTTTGGGGTTTAACAATTTTGCAAGATACTCTGTTTTATTGGCTGGGCTCTTCAAAAAAAAATATTTTTCTGACCTGGGAATTCGTTATTCTCTTAATTTCTCTGCCAAATACATATTAGACACAGAAAGCATTGTATTCCACCCAAAAAATCCATACCAAATTTTCACCGGAAGTACATCTTTCGAGGACCCTGAAGGAATAAAGAACCTTTTTAGGAAAATGGGCGCGTCCATGTGTACACGTCTGTGTGTCTGGAAAGTCGGATAAATACTAATTTTGATATTTGTGTTTAGTATCTTTCAAAAGTGCTACATGAAGATTTTCAAGAACATGCCCCAATTCAACTAGCCATTACATGGAACACTTTGCGAAGTCTTTGATTTCTTAAAAAAGACCCAAACTATATTTATTAAAATGCCATATATTACACATATTTACGTTATAAATTATATGTACAAGGTCGGTTAAAAGTCCCGTAAAACCTAAATAACTTTTTATCTATGTTACCGAGTAGCACAAATGTCGGTGTATGGAGACAGTCAAATACCTGGAACTCAAAATGCTGTATATTAACACTTTTTGCTATTTATACATTAAACGAAAGGTGAAAGTAATTTCATTATTTTAAATGGTACATCCTATAGCTTTTTAAATATTCGGAAAATACTCGTCAATAATTTTTCAAGAAGCAGTCATATTAGAAAATCATAGAAAAACAAAACCCCCCCTAAATTTTGTGTTCAAACTGATATCCCTCGGCAACAGGGTAACATAATTTGCCTTCCGTCGTTAGTCAACATCCGATAGAGCATTATTTAACAAACTAAATGGCAGATTAAATATCAGTTTAACAATTGGTGCCAATGAATATGTTTCGATAGATATAAACAAACCACAATCAAATAAACAAATATCCATGGATATAAACAAACGAGAGTTTAATACAAAAATTCTACGGATATGAACAAAGAACAGTGAAATCAATTTGTTTTGATAAATATAAACAAAGGCCAGTTTAATCACAAAAAAAAAAAAAAGAAACGTTTTACTCACATACACTTTTGGTTTTTACTTTCTCTAGCTTGTATTTACAATGCACATAATAGGCATAAAAGGTATTATATTCTACTCATAAACTAGAGAGCAAGATTTCACCGGAAATGTAGGTTTGGAGGACCCCTGAAAACAAAAAAAAATCTGTAGAAAAGGTCAGTGTATGTGTGTGTTTGGGCGTGTGTACGCGCCATTGGGCAGCATAACTCATAAACAATAAGTTTTTTAAGTGCCAAACTTGGTATTTGAATTCAATATGTTCCAAGAATGCAGCACGGAGATCTTCAGGAGAATATCTCAACCCTAATCTAACCGTTACATGGAACATTTTCAAAAATCTTCGATCGATTAAATGCCATATATTAAATATGTTTACATGGTAAATAATATGTATATGCCGAATCTCTTGGGAATGCTCCCTGAAGTCCTCTTCATTCTGAATGACTTTTGTACAACTAGTAAACCGTAAGAGACAAACAAAAACTTACAACACACCAGATATCATTAAAACTCACAATTTATGTCTTATACATTTTTTGTAGAGCTAATCATTTTTAAGATATTCCTTGCTGTTAGCTTCAAGTTTAGAATACTTACACTTTTCTCAAACCGAAAACCCTCGTCCATTTCATATCTCTTTTGTTTTAGTTCTGGCCATGGAAAGAGAATCGAATTCAATGACAGTCGCATAGCGAAAGCTTTTAAAATCTTGACTTATCTTTAACCTAGTGTATTCCCTTTCGCCCTTCTACTTACAAGGAACTAAGTATAAGATCATTTCTGGTAGTGTTGATCTTGAATTGTATAGATAAAAGAATAATCTTTTTAAGAATAGATAAAGTCATGTGGATAGAATTATAGTTTTTTTTTTTCCATTTAACAATAATGAATTATCTATACTTGTTGAAAATCTATTGAAGGGTATTCCAATCTGTAAAATGTATGGGATGTGCCATTTAAAATAGGAAAAACTGTAATTACTTCTGGTTAAACTGGGAGTGCTGAAATTTGTTTAATTTAATTTTTGAGTTCCCTGTACATGTTAATCAGCCACATGGTCGAGACGTTATTAAGGCGGTGGGGAACTGTTTACTAAACCTGAATTTTTTGAATATTCTGGGAATAGTCTGTAAATTCCACTTCATTCGGTAGGAATTTTGTACTGGGTCTTCAGATTTATTCGGCCTTTAGCGCCAGAGGGTTTAAATACTTTACTTGTCGGCTTACCCTCCCTGAATTTAGTACTGACACCCCCCTAGGACTTACAAGCGGATGCCTAGGGTTCAGAAGCCTGTCGAGAAGTCAACGGCACGATACCACAGAATGGAGAACCTGGAACGAGTCGTTGACCCGTAGTCTGGCATGAGCCTGAATGATAGGAATGGTAAGGATGGAGCAGTTGGAGGAACGAGAGACGGGGAAAGCCAAGGACACAGACAAATCACGTCCAGACACCGCTTCGCCCACCACAAAGTCCATATGCGGGCGCTTGGGATTGAAATCGGGCTGCCTAGTTGGAAGGCCAACGGTCTAATTACTCGGCCACGGCGTCGCCTGGGTTTACATGCATGACATATTTATTAGTTCAGTGAGCCCGTTGTCTCAAAGGGGAGGAGAGAAATTGAACCAGGACTGCATGCATTGCCGACTTCTTAAACAGGTTGATAAACAGAACTGTTTTTTACCAGGACATTTTGTGTGTTCTTTAATGTTTGTGTTTTCTTAATTTATTCTGTGCAGGTCAGTTTTCATTTACTGCTTGCTATACAGAGTATGAACAAGAGTTTATGGGGAAGTTGTGTCTTTAAAGCCCTTTACATTATCATAACCGTCAAATTATTTGAGTTACCTACCAGCATAAATTCTGCGATTACGCGTGTACGAGACGCAAGCGAATTTTCTAAATGTAAATATTGGAATGGTACGATTCAAGTCCCATTTCACTAAGGTGTCGTCGAAACTGTTAACACCCACCTCTTCTACTCGTCGTTCGCTAGTCCTCTGAAAGAAGCAATTCATGATAAACTTGCTACCAGTATTGACATCATACTCGGACAAACGACTGGCGGCTAAGACCGAATAAATCTGAAAACCTTATATAATCGTATTAACTGGTATCAGTTAAAGGTTAGACGAATACGTACTGTACAAAAAAAGTGAGCTATTTTTAAAACACAATTTATTTCAGATAATCTGCTGTGTGATTAATCCACTTCTAAGATATACATTATTAATGGCTGAAACTGTTCAATACTTTGTGTTTCTTTTGAAGACCTGTCGGTGTTCAGTTGTTTACGCGATATCATGGTAAGAGCGCGATTTTAATTCCAGCGTATAGCGAGCGCTCAGTGCTTGAACATTTGACCATCACTATTCGTTTTGTATGTATTATAAATGTCTAACGTAGCTATTTCTGCAAAGGTTTTCATTAAAATTAAGTAGTTAGAGAAATAAGTTGTAATAAGAATAATTGATTTTTTTTCCTCCAAACAAGCCGTGTATAGAACAGCGGTTGGATAAGTGGAGTCCGACTGAAAAATTCAATGCCATAGCCGGGGTTTGAGCCTGGGATTTCTCGGTCACTAGCCGGTTGCTCTAACTGCTGAGCTATCATGGAAAAATCCGGCATGGCATTAAATTCCTCAACTGATTCACATATCTCCCGATAAATCACAAGATAACCTCAAATTATTTAAAGCAGCCGCTAGAGACCGGGTATTACGTGATTAAAATCCCGGCTATGTCATTGAATATCTTAGTCCGACTCTACTTATTCAACTCCTGTCCTACACACGGCTTATTTGAGGAAATGGAAATAAACTATAATTAAATTAACACTAATTAACCCAATAGTTGGCTAAACTATGAAGCCCGGGACTTAAAGTACTTAAGGCAATATAAGTCGCTTTTGGAGTATTTCATTTCAATAAATTGAGATTATCTTGCGGTTTACCGGGAAACATGCGAGTCAGTTGAGGAATTTAGTGCTGTACCGCAACATTGCCATGTTAGCTCAGTGGATGGAGCAATCTGATCGAGACCAGGAGATCCCTGGTTCCAATCCCGGCCTTTTATTGAAATGTTTAATCTGGTTCTACCTATTCAATTTCGGAAGAATGTTTTGCATAGTCCTTATTAAACGATAGGGCAGGGAACTCATGAGAATGTAATACAGCAGATTTTTTTTCTCGTGGTTATGCAAAGCGACTGAAATTTAAAATCCATTATTTAGCGACCACCTCTTAAAATATTTGACTATGCTTACAGTCTACCTTATTTTTCTGTCTCCTTTTACCTTCAAGAAAATATACAATATGTTTGCAAGTGCTTGCATATATTTAGGGCCCGGTTTCTGATGAAATGTCATGTTTTAAATTTTGAGTCATTCTCATTACTATGTGTACATTAATCCTCATAGTGGGTCTTAGATTGTGAACATGTATACTTATTAGGGCAGTTAAAGGCACTTTATTCCAATTTCCATTTTGGGTAATTTCTGCGATTTTTCTTGTTCTTTGATATTTGTTTAGTAATTTTCTTGGATTTATTTTCAAGCAACAGACACTTCATTATTATTATTATTATTATTATTATTATTATTAACATGAAGTAGTTAACAGAACACGCGGTTTATTGAGAATGGGCAGATGTTATGTTAATGTGACAACCGATTTGTAACATCCTAGGAACTATTGAAAAAAACTTTATATTCAAAAGTCTGTCAATTATACTGTCTAAATATGACCGTAGATTAAATTTGAAGAAATGTGAAAAATCTCAACGGAAATAGGCAAATACGGTTAAGTGATAATGTCATGGATGCCACTCGTGGTCATTAAATTCTTATAGGCTGTAGTTGAATCCTGAAATGATATAGCCCAAACAAGTTGAGCTCATTTTACAACAGAAATGCTCTCAAGCTCCCTCTATTACTAGCAACAAAAAGTGACGGAAATCCAGGTATAATAGTTTTGGATTGACAGCATGAAACCACGAGAAAATATATCTTGAATTGTTTGTGAGTAAACCGCAACTTTGGGTCACCGTCATGCGATGCATCTCAGTATTTGTTTCTGGATAACGAAAAAGGACTGTAACCTCTCTTATAATTTGCATCAAACCTCCTGCATATGACCTTCACAGGCGTACAATGTTGCCAAGTTAGAACTAGTGACGTCTCGCAAGCATGTACGAAAAAAGCGCGTAATTTTAGCTTCAGCCGTTCGCTACAATTATGTTTTACGTGTATTTTTGTCAGAAATGAAACAGACCTTGAGCTGTTAACAGAGATGTGATTAACCTTTATGCTAATGTATCATTATGCTTCCCTTTTCTCCTAATACACCTCTAAATACTATGACTAGGGAAAAAATCAGGTAGTTAATGTTCAGTTATATGTAGTTTAAGATTACAACATGTCGCTAAGTTAAAAGAAGAGAACTAAGGTATAGTGTTTTACGTAGTCAAGCAATTACGATAAGGCCCTGGACGTCCCACTGAAATAAACAGGTTAGTTTTTATTGTCATTTATTTGATTTTATTAAATAGCCAAATTTTACTTAAGTTTTAACCTACGGCTATATTTGGTAGCATCCTGCGCTGCATGCTACCTTCTCCATCTCTCTCACGCAGAAGCGCATGATATGGCTAAGCTGTAGCGCGCTCCTATTGGCTACTGGCATATGCAGGAGATTTGACTCGATCTCTTAAGTTCTACCATACAAGTACATATATGATAACTGCTTATTTGCTGCATCCC
This sequence comes from Hymenopus coronatus, assembly GCA_030762935.1. Lineage (NCBI taxonomy): Eukaryota > Metazoa > Arthropoda > Insecta > Mantodea > Hymenopodidae > Hymenopus > Hymenopus coronatus. The sequence goes on from CM060900.1 coordinate 353,940,978, forward strand.
AGTGACGATAATAGTATATTTAAGTTAGTTTGTTTCTGGTGTTTCACCGTATTCACAAACATGATTTACAAAATTCTGGGTCAGAATTAAAATTTTGTAAACATACTGGAAAAATTCCTAACTTGGAGGATAATCACATAATGTTGGAACGGAAGGTTGAATGAATAGTAGGTACGCCTTTGCCTTTCATCTGCAACTCTCTTTATGATACGATAAAGATTAATTTCACTTCATCCCACTTAAAGGGTCTTCCGCAATTCCTTCAAAAATTCGTTCTTCGGAAAGCAGAACTCTGTAAATCTGATATCTTGCAGTTTGATCTAAGGCTGGAATATTTCCTCACTTCTACGTAAACTGAACGCCCATGATGAGACATATTGGTACTCATGGTTGCAAAGTGCTCTCGTTGAATAGCGTTGCGTTTAGTGACGCTGGCCGGGATAGCATTGCCAAAATTGTGTGTTTCTTACTATGGCTGGTGTATCCTGATCCTTTGAGAAACGCCAGGAGGTTTTGTGACAGAGAGGGAAGGAACTGAGAACCTCGTTTAGTTTTACACAGTCTAGTAGCCACGATGCGACGGGAAAGAACGGCTCACTTATCTAGCATCTCCTCAACCGTTTGCACAAATTTGAGTGAACTTGTTTGGAATAAAGCGAGTGTTAGTTATTTTTAGTATATGTTAGGAGTTAAAAGTAAATACTCATAGTATTACGTGTTGCACATTATTTTAATGAGTAAACTCGCAACACTTGCAGTCCGCTATGATAGTGAACCACTTGATGGTGGCATTCATACTACAAAAATCATTTGTTGGTCCTCCAAACGGTCGGACATTGGGTGTTCAGTTATTACGCTCTTATTAAGAAGTTATTCACGTGGTCATAGCTTTATGTTCCACAAATTTTGAAGCCGTCATTCACGCGTTCCATAGCGGGATGATATTTTCCAGAAAACAGCTGTCGGGTCCAAGATGTTATGTGTGTTTCAAACAGAATTGCAGCCATCTGATGTAACATTTGCAGAAGTAGACATTTTCGGCAGCTACCAGCCATCTAGCTTGTGGTTTCCACAAATTGTTTCTAAGCCAGGGACATCATTGTAACGACAGATAAATGCTGTTGTAGTCTTCTTCCTAAATCTTTCTTAGTGTGAAATTGATTTATCTTTAACAAAACTGCTTTGCACATGATAACCAAACAAAGGAACTCGTGGTAACAACCCGAACGGTTGCCAGGACACGATTATGTAAATTTGTCAGTGAATTAAATCCAGAATGTGACGTTCAGTTATTGTTGTAAGAGTGAAGGAATTGGATAGTCTATGGAATACGTTTGAAAATGTTCAGTCCGAATTAGAAGTGAATGTGGACATTAACAGTTTTGCTGTAGACAGGGAGAATTTTGAAGTAGTATTCTTTTCAAGTACAAGCCATAATGACCAACATTGTAAACAAACAACTGCGAAGACATGAATATATTCGTACAGCCAGTGGCTCCACCCACTCATTCCAGTACGATAAAATGAGTATCAAATCACACTAAAATTGTTAGCTTTTAGTGCAACATATCAAATTTTAAAGTTTTGGACACATTTTCAAGTCTAATAGCAAATAATGCTGATTTAAATAACACTAAACATTTTAATATTTGGAACCTTCATTGACTGGTGAAGCGCATGCTTTAATTGCTAATATATTCCAGTAACATGTTCAAATTTCAATGTATCATTTAATACAATATGCAATCGTATGAGACATGAATTGCCACTGCTCATCTTGGTCATCTATTGAATCTAACTGAAGTACATAAGCATTCTGTGAACTAGCTTATAGCCCTTATTAACAAAGTTACAAGTAACCTAAACTCAATACAGATCTTGAATCTGACTGTTTCACTGGATGAAATGATAATGCTTCAACTCATTTTGGACAAACTGAAATTGTCAATAGGAAGAGAATATGAGTCTAACTTGAATTTAAAGTCTTTTCAAAAACTATATCACCTATATTAATTTTTTATAAAGTAAGTGTAAAGGTTTAGAAATTTCAAACTCCAGGACAACGTTAAAGATCAGCAATAACCCTCGTGAGAAACGTCCATATAGTTCATACAAGAGCAATAAATCAACTTGTCAATTTTATGTTAGTGACTCAGTGCATTGTGCCTACTGCAATTCTCTGCACGTCATTAGCATATGTGAAACATTAAAGGGCTGCCATTGTAGAACGTAGGGACCTGCTTAAGAGACCTAACTCTGTTTCAATTGCTTGCAAGTCATAATGTAAAGACACACAGTTCAGCAAGTTACAAACCTGCAACATGACATTTCACGCACTGATTCGTTGGACCTTTTGCAAAATCTAAAAGGAGAGAACAGTGCAAAGGTGACTCAACTTATAGCTCAAGTGCTAAATAGGGTGAGCCAAAAGTTAGCAATTACTGTGATTACAAACACAGTGAATGGGTTGCTGCACATCTGAATACTTTCGTCATTCAGGTAGTGTGTTTTAAATTGCCCAAAGTTACGTAGGAATTGCCATGAAGGTTCCTTGGTCCAAAATAATTGGTTTCTGCTAGATATGTTCCACTGGTTGATCTAAATTTCGTGAGCCAGCACAAATTGATATTTTCTTAGGGATGAGGTTTGGCCCTACTTACAGCCAGAAGTCAGGCAGACTGTTTGGGAACGCTGATCACCTTGTTCTTCACGAAACGCAGTTTGAGTGGATTCTAGCAGGAATATATTGCAAATGCAGTAATCTTTCCGATATATCACAGTGGTCGGTGGTTTCATGTTTGCCGAGTGATGAGGGAGATTCTGCTACACAAATTCAGAAATTTGGGGAGACTTTAGGAGCTATCACAGACTGCAAAAGTTAGCAAAGAAGTAGAATACGAAGTCAATGTAAGTGACAACACAATTCGAGATTCAATAGGATGGTTCGTAGTACGACTCCTGTTAAAACAAAACTTGAAAGATTGGGTGACTCAATAGCGAAGCAACCTAACTTAAGAGAGGATCATTTTAAGTTCCTCAAAAAATATGAACAGGTAGGTCACATAAAATTAACCAACATTCCTGGAAGAGAACGCTATTGCGTTCCTCACCACGCTATCTTAAAGGCCGATAGTTTAAAAACGAAAACTAGAGTCGTTTTTAACTGTCCTGCTGCTTTCAGTAGCGGAGTTTTTTTTTTAAAAATGATTATCTTCTCGTTGAACCTACTCGTTGAGCCTTACATCCAACAATATCTTTGTTCTATTATTTTGAGATTTAGAGTCCATGCCATTCCTTACACTGCTGATTTAATAAAAATATCCAGGCAAATATTGTTGGATTCAAAATATTGTGCCTATTAGAGAATACTATGGTGAGGAAATAGAGCTACTGCATTACCTCAGTGTAAGCCAAAAACAGTTAAGAATGCAATGGGAACTCTCCCCTTTAGCCACTTACTGCCTTCAAACTCAGGCTTTTCACAAAGAAGCTGAGGTACTGTTAGGAGATTTCTATGTGAACGGCCTTCAAGGTGTATACAGCTTTAGAGGAAGGTCTGCAATTGCTACAAGAGGTGACTTCATAAGGGTGCTTAAAAGGGACAGTACCATGTCAGTATATTTATTGCCATGTAAAAAAAGCTCCACCGTGAAAAAATTGTGGCACTCGGTGACGTTGAAATGACCCTAGCGATTGACAGCGTAGTAACAAGCAAATAATTTCTTTTAAAAAGAGCTGACAGACCTGTTCGATAAATGAGAATTTCCATGTGACCTGCAGATATCATCCAGAGTATTTAAGAAATATTCCAGCGGAATTGAAGAAGATAAATTACCGCTACAGCTCAACAAAAAGGGTGAGAGATAAAAACACTTGGGTTTATATGGCACCCAGACAATGGCAAATTCCAAATCGTAGATGATGCAGGAACCAACTGCTATTCTCATGGTTTACCAAAATAATTGTTCTAGCAAACACGTTATTATATTAGGTAAGGTACTTCTAAAGAAACTGTGGTAAGGGCGTGAGCAACTCCTGTAACTTGAACTTTTCATCATTTCGCAAAATTTTTGTCCAGCTTCCACGGATAGGAGCAATCCGTATTCATCAGCGGATTCTTCGCTTTCTTGTTAATATAGAGCTTCAGGTGGGCCGCGCCGTGACCGAGAGGTTAGACCACTCACCTCTCACCTAGACATGGGTTTGATCCCAAGCGACCGCATGTGGGATTTGTGGTAGACAAAGCAGCGAGTTTTCTCCGCGTTCTCCGGTTTCCCTCGCCATTGCATTCCACCAGTGCTCCATTTTCATTGCATGTTTCACCAGTGTCATCGCCAGCGGTGCCACAAGTAGAAAGATCGGGCGTTAAAAACACAAAGAAAGAGCTTCAGGGGTTATGTGATGCTTCAGAAAAAGCATACGGAGAATGTATCTCTGTGGGTGCCTCAAGCTCGAAATCCCGAGCTGCTCCTCTAATGTAATGGTGTCTACCGGGACTGGAGTAGTGGAACACTTCTACTAGCCTATCTTTTACAACATCCACTGAAGGGATTGAATACTAAGTTTAATCAAATATGTGGATTGCTTCTTCTGTAGTTTTGGCCTGGATCTTCGCAACACCAACAAAACGGAATGCTTATACTGAGCACAGGATGTTTAAGGTAGCACACAAATTGCTGAGTGACACTCTGTCCTCCAAACGCAATTCTCGACACCTAATTTTAAAGGGTATCCATGCGAAAGATGTTCTTACAAACTGACTGCGGTTGAAAGAGCCATTTTGGTTAACTGAACCGACGACTTGGTCTTTAAGCACAATTATTATATCTGATGGCTCTGAAACTAATGAACAGAAACGGAGATAGAAGTGCCGCTCTTTTGCCATATAGCCACAACTGTAGATGTTAGTTTAGTAATCGAGTTTACCAAACTGTCAAAATTACAGCGCGTTGTTGCATATTGTAAATTTGAAATAGATTTTGCAAAATTTCAGAAATCCAAAGGAGGAGCGAAAATCAAGACCACATTTTATTAATGAACTGAATATAAAATTGGATTCGTGCATTTGTTTTCCTCAGTTAGCAGCCTATGCAAGAGGTATACGGCACATAGGAACTAATCGAGCTCTTCATCATGCTAAAAGGTTGAGATCATTAATTGTAAATCATAATCATGTACTAAGTGTCGTGGAAGGGGAGATTACGATATGCAGATTTGACAGATGACCAAATATATATCAAATCGTTTTGTCTTCAAATCATCATTTAACAAGATTAATGTTTGAAGAACATAAGCGATTACTTCATGCTAGGTGCCAGCTACTGCTCTGAAAGAAAGAACACTACGAAATATAGCAACTGCCTTCAAATATCAAGAACTTCAAACAAAATTGGTTGTCTCTTTAGCGCGGTGGTAGTGCCGGTGCTTGCCAAGCGGGAGACCTGGGTTCAATTCCCTGTTCCGGCGGGGAGATCTTTCCCCCACTGGGAGACCTGGTCTGGGGTGCACTCAGCCTGATGAGGTCCATTGAGGGGGGGGCCAATTGAGGAGCTTCAGGTCGAGAGGACCGCATTAACAGGCCGGGAGGAATTCAAGGCGCTGGCCCCGCCTCACTCCCCCCCCCCCCATCCAATACTGCCTGTCTTGGGTCAAGATGAGAGACGCAGCAACAGGGCGGTAGGCCTTGGCCCCTTGTCAGCTGTTGCGCAGGAGTTTAATTTTAATTAATTTTCAAACAGAGTTAAAGTAATTTGCTTTTCAGGAAGGAATTATCTGAAAGCACATTCCTCCTAGAGCAATAGACATCAGTGATTCATGGGAGGTCGATGTTAAATTCTTTAATGGTCATCTGCGGTGTGTAATGGGCCCCTAACATTGAAGCACGTAAAACCCTCACAGTTAAATTGCAGACTGCCTAAACATCAGATCGCTACTCCGACCACCAGGAACCCAAATTATACTGAATATTTGATTCCTGGCCATTATTTAATTAGCAGTACCCTTATTAAAACCCTCCAGCCAGGTCCGATCAATGCCAAACTAATTTTTGGTCAGAGTCTTTTGAGGCAGCAAAGTGCAAAGATAGGGAACCAGTTATCTGTGCCCAGGTCGGTAACGTTGGTGGGGACTTTCTGTCGTTACCACGTGAAAATCTAGCCTTCCCTCTTCCAGTGTCTAAAATGCCTCTGACCAAACAATAGTTTGTTGACTCAATGGAGGAGACTACCGTAACATATCCAATTATTTTGGTGGAGATAGTCTGGGAATTTCTTAGCCATGTCCAGCAACGCTTCAACTGCACGAACGCTATTCTAAGTTTGAGTCCGGATCGGTAGTCATTCTGAAGGAGGATAATTTGCCGTCACTGCTTTGGAATTGGCAGTAGTTGAAGAAGTACATCCAAGTAGTACTGGATTATGCATACAGTTTGTACCCCAAAACACCTGTTGTAAAATTGACCCGCTTCCCTCTGAAGTTTATTGATATATAAGTTATTACTCAGATGCAATGTAGCGGTTTTACTAGGAGCACACTTTTCTATTATAAAGCTAAGTGATCATATTTCTTAGCGGCCGGTATATTGAATCTAGTGACTTGTAGATGCCACCACTGACCGGGATAGTCTTGCTAGAATGGTCTGATTCTCACTAAAGATGCAGTTTAATGGCCTTTAATCGGTTAACCTTGAACACACGCAGTCCAATAGGATAGTAAACCGATTGTACGTTTATCTCCTACATAACGCAATAATAAATGCCTATGTAATTTAAGCTGCATTGTGTAAATAACTTCATATTTTCTGAAAATCTGCAGAATGTAATACTCCCTATACTTTACATCATTTAGTTTTTGAATAACACTTAAATGCAATATGCAGAAGTGCCTCGTTAAAAATAATACGTTTTGCTGTGCTCATAAGGAACATAAGGTGCGGCCTATCTGAACGAATATATAATTTCCACTTTTAAATCGTGTAATTGTAATAATTTATTTATGGTTTGTAAGGGTACCTACCCGATCATAAAGTCAAAGATGGGAGTAAACTAGGTTTACGTTTAAATCGAAATTAAGCTTTATTTCCACACAACTATTTAGTCCCATCCTCCAGTGTTTTAAGGAAATATGGCACAACAATTTTAGTATCTCATTCGAGCAGTGCAGTAGAAGTCTAATGACAAAAAGTACACTTTTATGCTCTTTAAATGGTGACCTATATGCCCTTTAAAATGTGACATAGCCTCTATATATCTTATAGAGCCTGTGTCCACGCTCACAAGTAATAGGAGAATCTAGGAAACGATGCCATGATATTTATTGATGTTAATGGTGCTGATATTAACTTTAGGAGTGGAACTCAACCACTATCCTGAAATAGGGAATGTTTAGAAAGTTATGACCACATCACCAAAGACTTGGTAAATTTAAAAGAACAGAGGAGAAACAAGGAAAAAATAAACTGACAATGTTGGGAACACTGATAGAATTTGAAGAAAAGGTAATTAGGAAAATTGGGGAATTAAATCGGAAAAGTTATATTTTCAGAAAGCTGAACAGAAGCAAAGTAGGATGAATGAGAGAGAATTTTAAGTAGAAGAAGGTAAATAAACACATATGGGAACATATGAAAAATACTTTTGAAGATATATAAGCCTGTTTGTAACAGGCCGAGAAGCAACCGGTCTTTAAAGTTGGCAGGAAAGGTTTGAACTTATGATTGGTAACTGTTGAGCAAACTAAAATGAAATTGAATGTATAATTTCATCAAATACGAACGTTTACAAGAGACGAAAGTATTTGTTGAACAGGATTACAGGAATTAAGAAGGATAAATCGGAAGCTTTTTCCTTCGGTAAATAAAGAAAGCAAGTACAACGAGAAAAATCTATCATTGGAGGATTGTACCTGCGGATAAACAATAGGAAACAGGATATTCATCTGAATGTGAGATATGCGTCGGAATCGAGAGACAAAATACACACATACATCATCGGAGAGTGAAGAAAGAAGAAACATTCCAAGAGTCAGCAACAGGGTCGTTGTTTGAATAGAAGATGGAAAGGTTACTTGAGTTCTAACGCCCAAGTAGCTGATATTAGCTTCAAACGTAACGAAATTCAAACAAAAGTAGACCAAATAAGTGCTACAAATGAAACAGTAAATGTTGATACAAATGTGCTCGCAAAAATACGATGAAGTGTTAATAATAAATCCTATATTGAACAGAACCTTTATTATTATTATTATTATTATTATTATTATTATTATTATTATTATTATCATCATCATTACAATTTTCGTTACCATTATTATTACTATTGGTATTATTATAATTATTATTACTGTTATTATTGTTGTTATTATTACTATTAGTATTAACATTATTATAATTATTATTAGGTATTATTATTATTATTATCACCACCATCATATGAAGTGTGTAGTGTAGCAATAGTTTGTAAGTTTACAATTTACATTTTCTTCCAAATTCATTTTTATGCATAGAATACTGCTGAGGAAATCTAGTCCTATGTGACAGCATAGGCGACTTTGTTTTGCTGATATTCTACGAAAAAAGTCTTTCTCTAAAGTCCCACTACTGATGAACAATGTGTACACCTGTAAGGCGACTTCTGGCCGTTTCTCTAGCACTAGGTCACCAACAGAATTTCCACATTTACTGTTTTTGTGCAAACAGAATTCAATCCTTTGTAATATCACCACCAAATACTAGCTTCCAGTGTATTTCTAGAATTTTTCTTCACTGACATTCCAAGCCAGCAATACCACTCTTGTCAGAGAGAATTTCTAAGAAGTCAAAAATAAGGGGCGATTTTGACTCATACATATAGCAGCACTAAGAGGTTCATTTATTTTTATTGTTTCATTTATATAGCCCCCTTTAACATCTAAGGTCATATCGGGGGCTTTCCACTTGAAACAACTCGTTGTCTGTAGGTTCTTTTAATCATGTTACTTTCCTCACCCATACACACACACACACACACATTCACTCTCACATACATACTTCCAGATTCTGGGGGATAGGGAATAATTCTGGCTGAAGAAAAATTCTCCGCCCCAGCCGGGAATCGAACCCGGGACCTCCGGATGAGAAGTATTGCTAAATTTTGTTTTTCAGAAGGCATCAACATTTCCTGGAAATCGGGCTCGGAGTTCTACAAAATCTCTTTTGATAAAACTAAGGCACCTTAATGTACTATCTTTCACAAAAGTTAAAAAAAACCCGCGTATTGGGTCACCTAATTCTCAGGGGCTTTTGCGTAGGTGGACTGAGAATAACATTTGCCATATGCTTCCCTTTCCTTTGTATCAAAGTGAACATGGCAGCCATTCGCTCAACTTACAGTTTTGGAAACCAATATTTCAGCATCATTGTAAACTAACGGGAAAGTATTGCAAATTCAACTTCAATACACTTGCAGGAAGTGTATTGATTATAGTGCGCCGGAAGTAAAACGCTCCTAGTGTTGGGTGCCTTGCTTACAAAGGATACTAGAATAAACGAAGTGGTTAAAGCGTGCTTCTGCTAAATAATAGAGACATCGGTAGGTGGATCGAATCCCATGTAACGCGTGCTTTATTTTTCTATTCATTTATTATTTTTTTTTTTTGGAAAATCCTTATTTCCGTGGCCTGTGCGAAATATAAATTTGACAGATTAATGGAACCTCTTTCTGATAAAATTCCTCCCATAGATCAGCAAATAGCATGGTCAGTTTTATTTTTCATTGCGTTATAATATTTGCCGCCGTCTTACGAACGCTGCAATACGATTGAAACTTTACAACTAAATGCCTTATAAAATATAAATTTTAAATGCTGCAAATAAAAGGAAATTACTCCTAATTTAACCGGCAAACATTTTTCTCAAAATCAATTTCCCCATTAAAAGTCATCTCTCTATAATTCTCTAATACTGGTATAAGGTTAAAGGATTTATTTTGACCATGCATTGCTAATTCATGTCTGTTTTGGATTATCTTCTCTTTATATCCCAGAAATAAATGTAATTAACAGAGCTAGGAAGTTCGTACCGATTTCCTTATCCTTGGCAGTACTATGCGCCGCTACTTATGCAAGCAAAGGTCAACAAGTAGTGCAACCCATTACTGCAAAACAGCTATCACAGCAAAACACAGAACCATGTCGGTAGCAAGGAGGCGTTTAAAAATAAATATCTTGTTGTACTCAAATGTGAGCAAAATTAATTTGTTTTACAAACAGAGTAAGTTTTCTGGCAGTGTACTTATTCATGTACTTATTTAGAAACCGATGACAGTTCTAATATACAGACTGTCAAATGTGTAGTACAGAACAGCTTCACAAAAACACATTGATTGCAAATGTGTTCAGAAAGTCATCCACAACTATCACACGTAGAAGATCCGTCATGACGCATATACAATCCACGAACAGCCTACCTGATATAAATATGAAAATTAAAAGTGTAATTGAAAGAAATACAGAGTGCAGTGTGATGTATCTCATACAAGCTGTCTTTTAGAAACCAACAAATGCTATTTGCTTGGTGATACTGAAACGGAACTATTAAAATACTTCAAATATGCCCCGATCACATCATGCGAAGTGGAATCAACTTTTCCGCATTATAAATATTGTTTTTTGGAGCGTAGAATGAGGTTTTCATTTGAAAAGCTTCAGAAGTACACATAACTTTCAGTAATATAGCTGCAGATGAGTAAATATTTAGTTTAATTCCTGCTTTCGTTTCTACCTAGCAAGAATCTAAGACATTTAAGAAATTAATGTTATTATTTGAATATATATATTACTTAACATTCGATCAGTAAATATTTAAATTCGTGTTATAAATGCTTGGGTGTTTTCATAAAGTACATATATAGAAATCAGTCAGTCACCCTAGTTTGTATGTTGTACATAATTATGTAGATTGGTGTGCTTATACGAATGTCTCATCAGTCATTTTTGTTATATAGAAAAAGTACTGTTTACTTGACAACAGGCTTGTTTACCTCTCCCCCCTGCGTTCTTATCAAAAACTTGTTTTGATGCGGCGAGATGGTCGGTCGCAAACTAAGTAAGGAACGACGAACGGTATGAACTTCCTAGCTCTGGTAATTAACATTTATAAATCACTCACCTCCAACCTAGACTCCATCTCAAGCGCCCGCGAGGGATTTCTGGTGGACGAAACGGCATCAGGACGGATTTTCTCCGGGTCTTGCGGTTTTCCCCGCCACTAATTCCACCAATTGCTCCATCATCACCTTTCCTATTGTCCATTTCGCTTGCGATTCATATTCTCCACTTCCGCACGCTCATTCCTGGTTCTCCATTCTGTGATTAGGTGCATTTGATCCCTAGACACCCGCTTGTAAGTCCTATGACAGTGTCAGTCATACATAAGGGAATGGTAAACCGACTATAAAAAATCTAGAAACAAAGCAAAATACTTATACCATTTCTCAGGGTACTACGAACTTCCTCCTGCCAAGGAAATTGTTGCCTAGTTAGCAACAGAGTAACACTTCATATTAAAAAAATAAGAGTGCGCTCTCACAGGTGAGGAATAGCCGATTGCGCTGCATCGCTATCCGTAAATTCATATGTGCCAGCAGGTGGTGGTTAAATTTTCACTTCCCGCGTGGTTATTTTCTGAAACAGAACATTAACAAACGTCTCTAATAACTGGAGATTATCTATTTTCATCAGGAATGGAGAATCTGGATAAAGGCACATGTCTAATGGGAACATGGCAGCATTGTATAGTGCAGGAAATAAACAAAATAGCAACGCTGATAGATATAAAGGTTACCTCACTTTCAAGAATCCAAAACTGAATTGTGCTCAGTTTAATATACCATTAATTAATTTATTCGTTGGTATTTGGCAATTTTTAGGATGCATTTTGTGACCATTAATACAATTCTTATTTGAATAAATGCTTTCCTGTGGTATATACTATATTAAATTCATTTGCGTTTGAGTTCTATTCTCACATACCATTGTATTTGTGTCACATTACTGCATAATTATAAAGGAATGTAATCATGCTGAGTTCAGTCAAAAGAAATGTTGACTGAGCTTGTTTTCTGAGCTTGTAACAATTTACTTTCCTTCCTATCTAGCAAGACATTTAACCATGAAGATACATATGCTTCCTCATATCCATTGTAAGCGAATGCAAACATTAGAAAATGCATGGCCGAAATAAATACTGTAACATGATAATTGTATTCGAGAGTTAGATGTCTTTGAATGTGACTGTCTAAAGGAAAACATTGATTTTGGGAGGAATGTTTCACAGTTGAATTAGGAGTAATTCCCTGTTTTATTTGCAGCATTTGCAATTCATATTTTAAACCTACTACAGTGTTCGTCAGACGACGGCAACTATTACAACGTTCTGCGAAATAAAACTAACTATATAATTTGCCGACCTCTAGGAGATGCTTTATCAGAAAGAGGTTCCATTAATCTGTCAAATTTATTTTTCATATAGGTCATGAAAATAAACATTTTACCAAAATATCACCACCACCACCACCACCGCCACCGCCACTGCCACTGCTACCACTACTACTACTATTAATAATAATAATAATGATAATAATAATAATAATAATAACAACAAAAGAAAATCATGTGTTTCACGGAATTCAATCCACCGTACAATTGCTCTGGTAGCAGATACAATTGCTGCTGATTAAACTTATCTTTGTAAGCAAATCATCCAACATTAGAGGCGTTTCACTTTCGGTCCACTTAATCAAAACACAATAACAACACATTTTCTGCAAGTCAATGAAGTTGAGTTTGCAATAATTTCCCGTTGGTTTACAATCATTGCTGAAATGGAGGTTTCCAAAACTACAAGGTGAGCGGATGCCCACGTGAACAGGAAGAGAAGGAAACTGTATGGCAAATTTTATTCTCATATCACTTATGCAAATACGCCTGAGAATTAGGTGACCCATCGCGCGGAGAGTATTTACTTTTTGGAAAGATAGTACAACCTATGCTGCCTTTTTGGAAATAAGTTCTTGCTTTAGTGAAGGATTTAAAAGCAAATGAAATCAATTTCCTAATTTACTCTGTCTACAGGAAGACGGATTGACTTAAATTCCAAGTTCACAGCAAATGTCACCTTTTTGGGGGAGGTAAGAACATTTCGACCTTTTAAAATGTGAATGTTTCCAACTCTCCTAGCAAAACACACCTACCTCCTTACTTTCCCTCTTAAACAATAAACCTTTTCTTTAAACTAAGTGAGGTCAGTTATAAAAACACAAAATAAAACTCATTAACCTGCTACGCAACCCCCGGAATAACTAACTTCACTTCTTTTTAAGGTTCTTTAACTTCGGCTCCTAAAAGCTATTTCCTTACCCAGATCCGAGCCCACTGGAACGAACACTGAGTTGTGTTAATGCTATACTTTACTTATAATGTGTCCGGTTTCCTATCACCATGAACCAATTATCAGGAGGAGATGACAGTGAAGAAAATTAAAACAAATTTGAACAATTATAGAAAATATATATTCTATAAAACTATGCATTTCAACTTCAATAATATTTTAAAAACTCAGTTGTAGCTAAATAGAATTGATAACATTTTTAAAGCTTAATAATCATGAACAAAGGCTTTCCACTGGAGTAATTCGATTAACATGCCATAGCTGATGTTCGTAAATTACAAAAGTAACAACATGGTGGCAATTGCACAAACACTCACGCATGCATACTCACACTTCAATAAATTACACTTTTATGAAACTTGCGCGGATTTAAATTCCAACGGACATAATTTCTTCCAAAATTAGTTTTTTTGAACACAGTAAACTTATGCCTTGTCTATCACTGCTTGTTCACTATTTCACAAAATTCCCTAACTCAAACAGGAGCAAGCATGGAAGCTACATGAAACTGAAACTACAAAGAGACACTGCACGGGGCAAGTACATGCTATATTAAAACAATATCTCACCCATACACATTCTCTACTTGCAATTTCATTTGTCTGAGGGCAATCTAGCATTTCGCCACGAATTTGGAATAGGCCACGCATTAAATTTGTATAGTAATAACGGCCAGAAATATTGTAAAGATGTGCGAATGCTAGAAAGACTGAAAATGGAAATCTCTCAGCAAGTATTACACAAACATGTTCGATGGTTTTAAAAGGCAGCAGCAAGCCCAAAGAATCGTTTGTTAATCCTGGTAAATACTCATGCTCACTGCAAAGTAGTTGTCTCTTACGACTCCAGACTAGAGTGCAGCCTTGGCTGCCGAAGCCTGACTCCAAACTCCGCTTGACTGTTTTTTTTTTTTTTTTCTTTTAATAAAAACAGTAACGGAGTCTGATCAGGACTCCGTTACTGTATCCCTATTTACATTTCCCCCCGTAGGTTTTACTGATTACTGGTTTCATTGTTTCTTTTACAAACATATACACTTTGCACAAACATATAACATCCATGCCCAAGGCGGGACTCGAACCCGCCATCCCCTGCCCACGAAGCACCAAAGCGAGACGCTTTAGCGAGCGTGGCCATGGGGACCGGCTGACTTCGTCAACTACTGCCAGCCAAAGGCGGAGCTTTCTAGAAGCACGAGTGCACATGCACTCTCGTGTCAGCAACTCAGACCAATAAAACAGAGGCCCAGGCAGTGAAGCTCCCTGGCGACACACGCAGAACTACTTAGACAGGGATACTAAGAGCCATATAATCTTGTGAACATGGCACAGCAATGTTCATTATATGTTATGCATTGAAAACAGTTTTCTAGATACATGTATTTTATCAAAAGGTGAAGTATCCGGCTATAAATTATATTTAAGTGTATCATTCAGATCTAAAAAACTTGTAACTCGATTGCTTCTTGCAATTTTTATGGGATCTTGACCTTTAACCAGCCTGTATATATGTCCAGATATGACTTCCTTCTGAGCAGATCCTGCAAAACAACTTTAAGTTCCCTAAGCATATAATCTATGATAGTGATAAACGGGAGCAAATTAAGTGAACTGAATGACAACTATATTTAACAAAAGCCATACCAGGGGCATCGATTTTCATAAATTTAAAGAAACGAAGAGCTTTATATCCGAGTTCTAGAAAACATCTTTAATATGCAGTTGTACCTATCGGTGACATTAACTTGCACGGAAGCTGACATAAAGGGCATCTGTGAGTTCATCCAATAATAATGAGAACGTAACATCCAGCATGCTGGGCCGCGCCGTGGCCGAGTGGTTAGACCACTCGCCTCTCACCTAGACGGCCCGGGTTCGATCCCAAGCACGTGAGGTTTGTGGGGGACAAAGCGGCGCTGGGGCGGGTTTTCTCCGGGTTCTCCGGTTTCCCCCGCCATCGCATTCCACTGGTGCTCCATCTTCATTCATGTATCATCAGTTTCACCGCCTGCGGTGCCATAAGTAGTTAAAAAAAAAAAAAAATCCAGCATGCATATATGTAACGAACTCTTTTCAAATGTTTGGTAAGATACTTTTGGTAACCATTGCTGCACACTTTTACACACATACTGGTCTTCATGTGTGAACTAATTGACCATCAGGAGGTAGAGAATAACTGAGATAGAACATAAACACACAAACACTACACAAACTCCCATGCCCAATATGGGACTCGAAACTACATTCCCTGTGAGACGAGGCACCTAAACTAGACACTTTAGTGAGCGAGCGTGACCATGCAGTACACTTCGTTCTAGGAAGTCACAAAATCAGATTTCCAGACTGAGGCGAAGAAGAAGAAAGAGCTACTTATTGTTTAAACGTTTTCTTAAATGGTCCCTGTGGTAAGCTTTGAAAACTGCTAACTGTAAGTCAAAATGAGTATCTACATATTTGGGTTGAAATGTAGGCAAATACTTCAACTTTGGCTGTGCTACTGCAACCGCAGCCGAGTTTCTATGAAATTCCATGTTTTTTTAAATGCGCCTTATGAACCCAAAGTATAATGTTGCACACTTTACAAAAATATCTGATGTGCTCCATTCACACGACTTTCTCTGCCTGTTCCACACATTTTCCTTACAAAATATTATTATTTTGTCTACGTTATGCTAAAGGAGATAAACATTAGCATAAATGGTCTTATTACTTGCTTCCTTACAAGTAGAAGGAAAATAAGGGAACACACTAGGTCAAAGCGATAGTCAAATCTTTTAAAAGCTATCGCTACGTGAAACAATTGAAATTCGGGCCTCTTTCGCATTATCGGGAATAAAACAAAAGAGATGAAACGAAAGTTGACTTCCCTATGAAAAAACTTTAAGCAGCTTAAAATTGAAACTTAAAACAAGGAATATCTCAGAAACCGTAAACTCAAAAAAAAAAAAAAAAAAAAAAAAAAGGTATATGACATAAACATTTTTAAATGAGATATATTTAATAAGATATATTTAATGTTTTAACGAGGTATACATTTTTGTGTACTAAGTTTTTGTCTACCTTGCGGTTTACGAGCTCTACAAATGTCATCCAGAATGGATACGTCTTTGGAAGCTATTCCCAAAGAATTCAGGATATACATTTCATTTGTCATAAGGAAGTCTTAAACTTGTGGCGTTTGAATCAAAATCGTTACAGCCATGTTTGTGAAAATCAACATTTTCGAAAAATGTTCCATGTAAAGGATAGTGGGGTGTGGATCGATTTTCTTGAAAATCTTGGTGTCGCCTCCTTGGAGGATACTCAATTTAAATACAAAGTTTGGTAGTTAACTGAGTTTCCGTTTTTGAGCTATGCTGTCCCCTCCCCCCCCACACACACACGCAAATAATATAGACACATACACACACAAGGACATGTTTCTAAAATCTTTTTTTTATTCAGATAGTCTCAAAACTTATATTTCCGATGAAATTTCGGTATCGATTATTTGGGTAGAATAATACCTTCTGTATCTACTATGTATAATGTGCATACGTGCTATAGAAAGTAATATGATTCGCAAAGGGCAACGTTCACTTGCGTAGGCTTTTTTGAAAGTAAACGATCGTTTAGCCAAATCCTGCTAAAAGTTGCATATTTCCTCAACATTCCTAGGTTTGTTTAAGGAAGATGTGATATATTATTTACGGAATTAGTTCACAGACAAATATTGCGCAATTGAGTTCTTGATTAAAATCAAGAAGCGTAAAAGAAACAATAAATAAACGTAATGGAGCCAGTATGAAATCAGCTTAATCTCAAGGGCAAAAACAAATATGGCTCATGTGGCTAGTCCAGGAAAGTAAACAGTCTTCACCAGTTAACGAAGTGAAAGAAGATCTGTTGATTTTGTTTAAATTACAGCATAGAAACTACCTCTCTACAAGAGGACGACACACGTTATTGCCTAGTTAAGCATGTGTGAAATGTCTCGGAAATTGATGGAAATGTTGACTCCTAAAGGACACAATTGTATAGTGTGCAGTAACTAGGGCTTAATTAAAACTATGGCAAACACACAATGGGGGTCGGGGGGGGGGAGGCAGGAGAAACTGGTATGCACTAACTCCATGCCGGTCCCCATGGCCACGCTCGCTAAAGCGTCTCGCTTTGGTGCTTCGTGGGTAGGGGATCGTGGGTTCGAGTCCCGCCTAGGGCATGGGTGTTACATGTTTGTGCAATGTGTATATGTTTGTAAAAGAAACAGTAAAACCAGTAAACCAGTAATCAGTAAAACCTACGGGGGGAAATGTAAATAGGGATACAGTCAAAAAAGAAAAAAGAAAAAAAAAAAAAAAAAAAAAAACTCCGATGAGAGGCTCGCCCCGCCATGGAGTGGTGTACAGTTAAGCCACTGTAAGTCCGTGGTGGTGATAGAAATATCATTTGACCTCCACAAATTTGCTTGCGCTCCAGGAAAGAGAATACGTTGTTTATAGAAATAATTTTATCTTGAAACCTGTAGTATAAAAATCAAATTCTTGCCCTAACTGATTGCAGAGAGATGGTTGTGCATTGAGCTTGTCATTTACAAAGGATTCTGCTTAGAAGCGTTCAAATTCTCTGTTCAACTCCCTTCGTGCCTTTTTTATTTTCCTTTTTTCCTGTCCCTCCACGTCATTTCTATTATTCAGTTTATTCATCCTTCATCCTGTTGGTTTATTTCAGGGTTCGAAGTGTCGGCAATGGTACTCGGTGCGGCATGGTAAGGAAAAAGGATTCTCATAGTGACTATCTCTGTCCCCTGACTTCGGTTGGTTGCCTGGATGAAAACCGATGTATCCTCTATACTCATTGCTCCCTCCGGGGGCGCCCTCTCATGGGACATAGGTACAATAACCACCTAGGTTCGGTGCCGAGTCCCCTCGGTTTGTATCCTAATCACATCTTGTAAATCAGTTCTAGTGAGTGTGTTATGTTTATTTTACTGTTGTTTTTAATGGCACCTCACGAACATGACACGTGTAAAGAAAGTAAACCAATATTGCATAAACCGGAATTGTTCCGTTACCAAAGCGGGTATATAGTTTACATCGTGAAAGGTTTATTATTTTTGCTTGGTCTACTTAAAATTTGTATTGCTGTTATTATCTAATGTATGACTTTCAGATTACTTTATTCTTAATAGTGGCATATGGTGAGCATTCAGATAGCCGAGGCAATGGATATGGTAGTTTTTAAATAAATAATGGTCAATCAAGGAATAGGCTTGCCTCGATAAAATTCACAACTAGTAATAGTATGAATGATAGGAATAGATATTGAAATTAAACACAATGATAATAGTTTAAATTAAATGAATAAATATTGAAGAAAAAACTCGCAACTGGTATGGGTTAAACTGAAGGAATAGTTATTGAAATACAACAGTTCATACAATTACTTTAAGTAAAAGCTTCTAGAAATTAAAAATTCTGTTCACATTTGACACTTTTGAACTCCATCTCTGTAAGTTCAACGAAATTGAAATTTCATCCTTCCCTTCTGAGGAAAAAATTAGTAATCACCTCCTCAAATAGCTGTTGCTGTTTTCTTAGTTATCTTAGTAGGCAAACGTTAGTTGAAATAATTTTAAAATGAGAAAGTCTTCTCTCTTCTGCAGTAGAATTCCGAGAGCAGCTTCTGGTCCTCCTCGGAGCTGGAAACCACATCTATACTGAAGATTTATCAAAGTGTTGTCTTCAGAATGAACTAACATATTAAACGTCTGAAAACTTGGTTTTGCACTGAATTAGAGCTTAGTAGTTTTAAAAGTTCGCTTATGGTATTATGTATAAAGTTCTCTGCATCTTATATTAAAGTCAGGCAGTTAATTTCGATGAAATTGTATCGAAGAACTTTCATATGCATATATGAAACTTTGAAAGTTGCTTTTGGGAACGGTTCCATAGCTTTCCTGTGACATCAAACGTAAACATTCCAAATTAGAATAATCTTGAAATCTTAAAATCCAAACAGTTATCAACATTATCAAATCCTCAGAATAGAGGTGTTCATGTCAGATATGTTTCCTATTCAAAGAATCTTCTAATTGAGATATGGTTCCTTGAAAGCTCTGTTCAGTTGTCGTGTAATGCAGTTATGAATCAGCGAGTTTCTTGGATTTTCGGTTGGACTTCTTCTTTGTTGGCTCTGAAGTATGTTATACAAGATATCAGTGAAGACAATTATTTTGTCGATGTGTTTAAGGGAAAATACTAATTTGAAATCTTCTAAAAACGTAAAAGTATGATTAACTGGTGCTAAATATCTTACTCAACTTCTTGAGGGTGTCCTGACTTCAGAACTTTTAGTTATGTTCCCACACACAATGTTTACCAATATTGAAAAGCAATTTCATCGCGTTGGAAAAATGGAATATGCATAATATCATGTTTTATAGTTGACAATACGGTTAAATTACGGCTTGTATTAGGTCTTTTTGAATTCATTTAGCCATTCCTTTAAACACAGTATGCTAAAAGAGTATCATGCTCTGCGACGCATTTTAACAGAGCTGCATAATTGCCCTGACTAATAGCATTTTCTGTTTTATCCTGTCCTTGAAAGGACAATTGTTGTTTTATCAGAAAACTTACTGCGCTAATAAGAGTTTTAAAAGTAACGCTGTTCCGCTATTTTATTTCAATTTAATATTCTCGACTACGTAAGCACAATGTACATAGTAGGTAGGGAAGCTATCATAATTCATCCAAAAATTCGCTACCGAGATTTCACCCAAATACATGTTTTGATACCCCTGAATTTTAAAAAGGCATTTTTAGAAAAAGGTCTGTGTGTGTGTGAACAGCATAGCTCAGAATACGAAAAGTCGGTTAATACCAAGTTGATATTTAAAGTTAACATTATTTAAGTATGCGACGGGAAGATTTTCAAGTGAATTTCCCACCCCAAACCTGTTAAATGTAACATGCTTCGAAATTTTTTATATTTTCAGAAATGGCTACAACGATTCCGATTAAAATACCATATGTTTAAGATATTTTAATGTAAAATGAAATGTTTATCCAGAATTGTATGGGAAAAGCCTCTGAAGATTTATTCTTTCTAGATGGCTTTTGTATCACTAGTAAACATAATATATAGACAAAAACTCACTACAAAAAATGCAGATCTCTTTGATACACAGAATGTATGTCATATACATTTTTTGTATTCAAGCATTTCCCAGATATTTCTTTTTGTCTGTTTAAATGTTAAAATACTTACTCTTATACAAGAGTCGTTATTTGTTTCACATCTCTTCTATTTGGTTCCTGAGTCATTCAAGAGAACCGAACTTCAGTACCATCACTTAGCTTTCGAAAGATTTGACTTTCTTTAGCCTTATATCCCTTATATTTACAAAGAAGAAAATAATAGGACAATTTCTGCTAATTTTTATTTCCATTAGCATAATGTGAATAAAGGAATAATCTGTTTTAACAATAGTTTGTTTGCAGAATAGGTAGAGAAAGTCAAGTGAATGGCATGTTGAAGTTTGTCATCAGGCGTATTTCTATTCTATTTTTCCTAAAACTGCTTTAACTACGTACAATCGTAGATGATTAATAGACAACCCGTGTTCGGCTAGTGAAAACTGGGATTCTCAAATGCGTGTACCTATATGATTCACTACGTTACTCGCACTATTCTTTTTTTTTTTTTTTTTTTTTGTAGCTTAACGTCCTTTAACCTGATTGGTCACATCGGACGATGAATGAAATTATTGAAATGATGCTCAAATGATCTCGGGGTCCGTGGAGCTTAAAATTACTCGACATTCGTCTTCTCAGGATAAGGAAAAAACCCCGAAAAAAACCTTATCCGGGCAACTCACCCTAAGCGAGATTCGAACTCGCAGACACGCTACTACCACACTACCCAGGAGGGACTCGCACCATTGCTGTTAACTCCATTGAAACACGCATAAGGCTCGAGACCTTCTGAGGTGTGCGGACATGCCTTTCTCGCTGCTCAGTTGATTCTGTAGGGAAATTTCTTCGGCTATGGTAGATATCAGTTCCACGTGTTTGGAAGAAGAGTGACTTCCTAGATATTGTCTATGAATAGCTCTGTGATTATAATGGCAAAGTATATTACTGCATTTGCATGTCATCTGTCTCTGTGACGTTCAGACCGTGTTAGTGCTCAATGTGCTAGACCTCAGACGAAAAGTTCTTGGTTTTATTCTCGCACTTATTGCAGTTATTACTAAAGCAATACTGCGTTGCGTCTCCTAAATGCACGTCACTACTTGTCAGCTTAACAACGCACACCAAGTTTATGCACTACAGTTTGAGTAATACAGTAATGCCCTAAAACATTTTTTGATTTTTTAACATCACCGCGTGTAACTTTATTCTGCTCTTTAATATGTGCCATCTACCAGACGCTACCAAATTTTGTGCCGGCCACAACTAACTAATCAAAACTAACTGAAACTCATATTAAGAAATAACCTTCAATGTACAATTAGCCCAAAAGAAGCTAAGTAAAAATTTGAAGTCGGCTAAGAATCATAAATAGCCCAACTGTTAAGCTGAGTGAAATTGAAAGTAGCTTACAGGGAAACATACGAGTCAGTTGAGAAATTCAATGCTATGCCGGCATGTTGCCATGGTAGCTCAGTGACAGAGCAACCGGCTAGAGATCGGGAAATCCCGGCTATGGCATTGAATTTTTCAGTCTGACTCTACCTATTCAAAAGTAGCTCAAGTCGCTACCTTTCACCCAACTTGGCAAACCTGAAGAGCGGATGCGGGATAATCGTCATATGTCACCAACAAAGAAAGGAAGTGATGCCTTACGTCACCAGCCAAACAGATCGTGCCGGATACACAGCTGGCTGAAGACGTAGGTACACATATGTCAGGTGGTCTTCTGAGAAGCTGCCGGGGATTCTATGTAATAATGTAGTAATAGCTTCCTATCGTCACCTGAAGGAAGCATCACAGAAGTGGAAGAAAGACCTGCTTCCGCCCGGAGAGTCTTCCTCCGTGGTCTTCGTGCTAGCCTCTGGTTCCCAAGGTCAAGGGTTCAAATTTGGCGGAGATAGGTGGTTTATTTTCGGACGCAAAAAATTATTAGCATCGCTTTCTTCGTAAGGGAGGGAAAGTCGTTAGTTCCGTGTCGTGGATTTACAGCTCATAAAAGAACCTCAAGCCTGATAAAGAGGCATCTGAGCAAAATTAAGCGGTCTTCTACATCCTATATAAAATGGGATGCTAAGAACACTCCATAAATAAACACTCATTTTAATTCCGACAGGAGGACAAGGAGTAGGGCTAAATTGTGCACTTTAGATTTGATGGAACAGGATGAGTTTAGTAAACAGCATTAGGGTTATATCTGGGACAATGCAGAATTGTGGGAAAAACTAAAAAAGGTGAAGCTATGCACGTTTTGAAGTAGAATATGTGGAAGTTGTTTTGGAGATCTAGTGGACAGGATATGTTTGTCTTAATGTGGGTGCTATTATGGTAAAAAAGTAAAAAAAGGAACAGTCAAGGCAGGGATGTAAGATAAAATACGTTATATTTGTTAGAAAAGTGTTGAAATCCAATGTGAAGGTTGGATAGGTAGAGTCAGACTGAAAAATGCAATACCATAGCCGGGATTTGAACCACGGATCTCCCGACCTCTAGCCGGTTGCTCTGCCACTGAGCTACCATGGCAACATGCCAGAATAGCAATGGATTTCTCAACTGACTCGCATGTTTCCCCGTAAACCACAAGGTGTTCTCAAATTATTTTGAGACGATAACCCCAATGGAGACTTACTTAAGTCTCAGGATTTATAGTATAGCCAAATATTATGGTCAATTGGTATTCGATTAATTGTTTTTTCATACAAACCATGTGTAGGACAGGAGTTGGATAGGTAGAGTTGAGATGTAGAGGGATATAGAAAGAAAAGCAAGCACAAACAAAATATGTGATAATGACAGCTATAATATGTTGGAATGCTATGGGTTTATTTTTGTGAAGTGTAGTAAAGTAAAGCTAGAGACGTGTCCAATCAGTTCTGAAGTGCTGAATATAGCATGTTCAAGCGGTAATTTTCCAGTAGGGGTTAAATTCCAAATTATATATAGTAATATATATAGGAGAAATCAGGAAGGTGTTAAAATTCAGAACTATAAATTTAGAGACAGAAATAGAAACAGATAAAGCAGATTATAAACAGGCATACTTTTAAAAGAATAGATAATTAAGAAAGTTGTTATAAGACTGAAAAAGACGGCAAAGCTGGTAGAAAAAAATGAGGATGAAGGAATGGTGAATTAATGAGCGAGAGTAATACTGTGATGATAGCAAGAATGCTAACGGGAAGAGTTGTAAGGTAATTAGAAAAATCGAGGCAAACGAGGAAAGGGATAATATTGAGATTGGAAGATGGCGGCACAAAGATCATGGAAGTATGGAAGAAAGAATATGAAGAAAAATGAACCAACATCTACTAGTGGCAGCGAGAGAAAATGCTATTATATCAATATAGTTTTTAGTGAAGAGAACTGTAAGCGTAACTCCATGGCATAACGGTCTACAAGGGACCTTAGCCTACCGGACGGCCGCTGCATCCCCCATCTCGGCTCAAAGGCGTCATGAATGGGGTGCAGTACTGGAGGATGAGCCGATGTTTCTTAATCCAGTAGCTCTGCAATTGGACAGACAGAGACCTCACGAGGCTGAGTGCACTCCGGGCCAGGTCTCCCAGCGGGGGAAAACTCCCTACGCCGGTACCGGGAATCGAACCCAGTTCTCCTGCTTGGCAAGCTGCCACACTATCACCGTGCTAAGGGAGCTACTGAAGAAAACTGTACCAGGGTAAATCACCCGAAAACAGCATAAGTTCTGAAGTTAGGTGTAGCTGTTTTTAAACTTTATTAGGAGGCATGACAATATATGTCTGCAGGAGAATTTAAACTACTTTGAGATTTTGATCGCCAGAAAAAAAAAATCAAGTGCGATAGCAAACTAGAAGACTAAAGAAGATTAAAGTAAACAGTTTTGATGGAATAAAAGTGGAGTTTTTAAGGCGTTGAAGTTAATCGAGAACAGTTTGGTTTATTAGATGCAGTATTAAATTCCATGTGTGCAGGGGGTAATGCACCCAGAAGTTGGAGAACAGAAATATTTAGAAACAATATTTAATTATTTCCAATATGGAACTTTTCCTAAAAATGCTTTTCTTTTTTGGATTCAGGGGTCCTCAAAGCATGCTCTTCCTGGGAGTTCTGGGTATCGCATTTTGGGTGGAATACAATACCTGCTCTATCTACTATGTGCGTTGTATATAGACAAGGTAAAAATGAAATAAAGTTTTTATTTAAAACAGCGTAAAATCACTAGAATATTTTCAGCAGAATACATAGTACTTTTTTTTTTTTTTTTTTTTGCATATTGTGAAGTTAAATACTACACAAGATAAACCCAGAATACCTATAGCATTTCAATATAATAATACGATGCATGACAATCTAAAGAATGAGGGGTTGTTATCAACAGAACGTAAAGGTTTGATTACTTCAAACAAAAACATAATTCAGAATGTAACCAGCTGCAAGGGCGAATGCTGGCATTCTATGCGTATTCAGTACATGTGTAGGCTTAACAGTGGTGAAGTTAATCACTGCATAGGTTTCGCAATAGGGGGAGGAGGTGAAAGATTACTAAAGGGCTTCAGAGCCCCAATAAATGTGTAAGATTAAGTTTCAATTATTTTAGCACGAAATCATAACGCGTTTTGGTTTGCAACATGGTATTTCTCCAAATGACGGGGGAGAAAAACTCATTCTTGTCACTGTCATTTCTGTCATTTTTCTGGGTGCGACGCAAAGCAGTTGGATGACATTGTACACACGTTTTGTTCGAGTAGAGAACACTGCCAGCATACAAAGTTTTCGATGTCATTGCTTTGTTTCGGTATTTATAGCTGTTAATACATACTACTGTCAACAAAGCGGCAGTTGTACGAAGAATGGTTTTCTAAGGTACAATACGTAAATGAAATTCTAATACTTTGTTGTTGATAAGGCCTGCTTGGTAACTAGTTTCGGTAGTTGAACTTTGTGTACGAATTCAATTATATCTGAAGTTGCTAGTGACGTTGGCATCAGTTAAAATGTAGTTTTCAAAACTGAAATTAGAAATATTTATTTTGACTATGCTGCAAATTGTAATATAAAGTAAATTTTATGAGACGTAATTTTGAGAAAAGTTGAGGACGCTCAGTCCCATACCCTACCACAACATGTCTTAGTGTCTGTATTTGTATTTTCCACCACGTACTTAGAGTTGTATAAGGTACTTGCAGAATTATAATTTTGCATCTATACTGGATGCGAACAATTGCAATTTTTACCTCCTGCACCCACCTGCAGGTGAACCTCCGTTATCCTATGTGGTCTAGGGGTACCATGCTGGTCTCTGGTTCCCAAGGTCGCGGGTTCAAACACGGCAGAGGGCGATGCACTTTTTTCTGGTGTAAAAATCCTTTGCATGACTTGCTTCGGAAGAGAAGTAAAGCGTTGGTCTCATGTCGCAGATTCGCGGTACGTAAAGGAACCTCAAGGCTACTAAAGAAGCCTCTGAAAAAAATTGAGTAGTCTTTCACGCCCAATATAGAATGGGATGTTAACAACCTCAGCAGTTAACGAAAGTCCATAAAAAAAGCTCAATTGAATTTAGGTAGGTTCTCTGCGAGCCAACCTACGCATAGGAGACAGGTTTCCACTTAGCTGGGAAGGACAAGAGAAACCTGACTTATATTAATTGCCGGCAGGAGTTAAGGTTTCTTCTTATTCATTAAGATTAATGACTTAAGGAAATATGGCTTGCATAGCCAACAAAACGTTTACAGATACACAAGTTTGTCGAGAATACACAATTCAACACACAAATTAAGGATCATAAATCAGTAACAAGTTGAATAAACTGAAATGATAAATATAAATAGGTCTATAATAGGGAACACGTGGGGAGACAACATCTGTAGAAACTGAACAGAAAACGACGCATGACTGTGACGTATACAAAAAGTTAGATGACTTTTAAGAGTGTAAGCAGTTAAACTTTTGAAGAAATCTGGTAACAATGTTAGATAACAAAAAGGAGCTAAAAATGTGAAACATACACATAACCTACTAAACGCGAGCAAGTGCTGAGTGTAGGGTTAGAGAGGACGAAGCAGGATGGGAGAACCTGTCTCTCATACTCTCGTCTGTAAACAGGCTAACCGTTACGGTGCAATTCTTATACCGCCGATAGGATCATGCAGTTAAAGTTATGAGCTTGTAACTGTTAGATTTAATTCCCTAATTATATAGTCTGAACTGCTAATGAAATAATAAAAGCTCACCACGTTGAAACAGTTTGGAAAATTTTCATTGGCATTGCTTCAAACATTTTGTTGAACAGATTAGACCATTTTAAAATAGCTAAGATGGATATTTTCAAACGTTTTCAACTTTTCATTTTCATATAGTCTTATTATTATTATTATCATCATTATTATTAACAATTAAAATAATAACAATAATAGTGAAATATTCTAGTGCTTTCAGGCATTCAAAATGTATGTTTTTAACAAAGCGCACAAGAGATTTCAGCTTTTTTCTTTAACATCTCATAATTATTATTGATTCGCCAATTTATTAGCGCTATTAATTTTCGGTTCAATAATGTCCACTAACACGGAAAATAATCATACTAACTTTTGATTTCTGTTGCCTCAAAGACA
The DNA here is from genome assembly GCA_030762935.1 of Hymenopus coronatus. Lineage (NCBI taxonomy): Eukaryota > Metazoa > Arthropoda > Insecta > Mantodea > Hymenopodidae > Hymenopus > Hymenopus coronatus. The sequence goes on from CM060900.1 coordinate 353,968,165, forward strand.
TCATTTTAATCTGGTAGAAAACATGCAAGTTTTTAAAGTGGTAATCTATCGCAACATCTCTAACAATGTTAAAACGTATAACGATATCAAAATAAACCTAGAAATGTCGGAACTATACAATAGTGTGGAAACCACAAACAAAATTTGATGAAGTGTTAGCGGTTAAACGCTATGGAGTTGCGGACAATTGTTTAAAACTTTCTTTCCCATTACTTTAAAATGTATTAAAAAAGAATTCATTCTCGTTGCTAAAGAGTTTCGATAAAATAATTATCTATGCAAAGTTAGGATTAAAATGCAATAAATATCTTTGGCTTTACTAACTTTTAATGTATCTCCAAAGTAAGTAGTGTTATATTCGTTATTATGTAGGTACACACGACATCAGTTATATGTACACTCACGCACTCTCTCTCTCTCCCTCCCTCTCTCTCTATAGAGCAACCAATAGGTCCTGACTGCACTAGGTAGTGTGGAGGGGAGAACTGAGAGCATGAAATACTTCCTCGCCTACCGCCAGGAAGAATTTCATATGTTATGCCTAAGCAAGCAGGCGTATGAAGGGGTAGATTGAAAACTACATACTGTTAATCTGAACGTGCTTGGAAGCTCAAATAGGAAATAACAGCAGTACAAGAACAGCTGAGTGTGAAAGCAGTGAATATTGTTACACAAATTTCAGCAAAACAGTCCTACAAACTAGCCTTTATTAAGGCTTCCAATATCAGCTGGCCCAATTGCCCCGTTTTTGATGTGTTCAGGTATCCCTTCGTGTGTTAAAACGGTTCCAGAAACCAACCGGGCTATTTCCAGTTAAAACCGTTCAATAAGGAACTGACGAGAGCGACCTTCGTTTTACTCCTCTCAATGAGTGCGACCTGTTCGCTATCTCCGCTAATAAGCAAGGAGGGCAAAACGAAGGTCACTCTGCTCTTCCCGGTTTTAACGTAAGTAGCCCGTTGAGTTCTGCAACACTTTTAACGCACACGTGTTTGCCTACCTGGTATAGCCAACATTAATTAGTTTTAAATCTGCTAACAGCAGAATTAGGTATCTAGAGAATAAAAGTGTGTCGTACATCTAATCGCCTCATTTATGCTCTAGTTAAGATATTTATTGTAAAAGCTTTTCAAGTTGTATTTCAATTTCCTACAAACTCCCTGAAGTATTAAAGCAATGTTAAAAACCAATAAATTACATTGCAGTTAATTTCATACGCAATGGTTATTTGTAAGTTAATATAAATTATATAATCATATATAAACGGGTATTTTGATTAATATCCTTGGAAACTATTTTCTTGGATTCAGTTTTTGGGTTCTTCTTAATAAACTCTGTGTGACGGCTGCCGCAGTTTTGATGGTTGAGCGCCAGTCACTTCTGCAGCCTGGAAAGATCATTATTATTATTAAGGCAACAAGCCCTTTTCATTGCGAAGTCCATGGTTATGATTTGATACGCCTTAGATATGTATAAACACGTTCTAGAACATGTCACATTCAAAATGGGAAGTGAGTTCCTCTTATTTTAGTTAACACTGCTTAAAATCTCTCTGATATAAATGAAATCTAACTAGGGATTACACCAAGCAACAAACCTAGAATCCCCGATCTCATCATGTAAGAAACCAGAACTTTGAAAATAATATTACTTCACATGTAACACGGTTAAAGGAATGTACTTCAAAATTAAGTGATATAACTGACCTTTTGTTTTCTTTTTTCTACAAGCACATTTTCAAATCACAGTTCATTTATAAGAAAACTCACAAACTTGTATATTAAAAGATATGTTAATAGCTGCGACAGAAAGTTTGGCTGCGACGTTAGAGTTCATAGAGGCTAACAATGGTGTTCGTGAGGTTGAATTTTGCAACATTTCTGTCCTTGCTTAGTGATAGCCTCTATTAAAAAAAAAGATTTAAAGCAACGCTAGTGAGCAACTATTGCTTTATGGGACACTGAAAGGGAATTTCAAACTGCTATTTTTATATAAACTTTTTGGAAAACTTTATGGTGATTGTGTTAATGTTATTATGCTAATAGGAGTTCCCAATTTCACTGAAATTGGGTGAATGCTTTGTAAGATATAAATTGTTTCATCAATTTTATTATGCAAGTATTTAGCATAATCAAAATGTTCCAGGCGCCTCAAAATTTAAGAAACTTGTTTAGCATTTTGTAAATTGATCCTTTGAATTACATGCAAAAGCTTGACGGGTTGATATTGCAATAAGTTTGGTTACCGAAGAGTTAGGAATTTCAATTTCTAAAATTGATCATATTTTTTCATAAAATGTTTCTGTCTGAAAAGTTACTAATTGTGCTAGGATAATTTTGCCGCACCTAATATTATTATAGAAAATTCTGAACATTTTGGGACATTGAAGTCGTATTCTGACAAACACTGAGGGGCGTTTATCTTGCTGATATTTGCGAAAATGTAATTTTGAGAAAACGATACTTTATAAACGTATGCTAGCAAACGCGTCTATTGTACGATCTTTAAATGGCTATAGAACCCGAAGCAAAGGGAGGGCAGGTAAGTGTTGATTTCAAATGGGGGCCCAAAGGCTCTAGCAACCATTTGTTATAAAGACATCTAATTTCGATATTTTGACCGATTGTAGTCAATTTTTCACTCCCAGTACACTTTATGTAGCTATTTAAACATCTGGTTTAAGTTTCTGTGAGTAGAAACTTCTGACACATAATATATGGGCTTTAAATCTTCTTATAATTTTTATAACTATTATCTCTTATTTATGATTATAAAGTTAAGCATATGGCAGTGTTATATAAGCACAGATCTCTTTAACATTTTAAATCAGCCATCTCCACTCCGTGTTCTCAAGGGGAGCTAAATTTGCAGCAGAAGAGAACAGGAGAAAATCGGAAGAACTTATTCAACAATACGTTGAGTAATGACTTCGAAATTTGCAGTGACATCTTAATACGGCCGAAATACCACGTGCTTCAGTCATGTATTCAAAATCTCATTTATTTTCTCTTTGCTGAATTTTTCTTGTGTGAATCTTCTGAAGTCATAGCTCGATCGTGAAAATTGCCTTTTTTTCTTTCTTTAACCGTACGGGGGAGGGGGAAGAGCCGGCATTTCTTATTCGCTCTTAGAACCTCCAGGAAGGTAAGAGACAGAGGAAAAGGGAGAGTGAGAGACTAAGAGAAGGAGGGGGAGAGCTTTAAGAAGGATCAGCAGCAGGAGAAATAGCTTTGCGGAATCATTCCAAGAAACACGTTCGTTCAACTTACAAGCAAACACCCCCACGGTACAATTTCTCCCCTAGTTCAAACTCTAGAAGTGATTTCCCGTCGCTTTATATTTCGCTTTTCTTCGCCTTTTTTTCTTTTATTTGTCCAACCCAATCCCATTTGATCCTAATGGAAAAATGAATTTGTAATTACAAAATTCGATATTGGTAAAACGCCTCAGGCGGTTCCTCTTTCAAGTGGAGAACACGTTCTGGCAATATGCCACGTTAGTGATTACGCTTTTCTCTCAATATGCGTATCCTATTGTTCCCAGAGACATTGACAGTATAGCTGTGAGGCTTCCATGTGCTATTGTCCTAAAACTTAATGAAAACTACATACATTATGGATGTTACTTTGCCGATAAGAGTCGGGAACTGGCTGCAAACATTTGAACACTATGTGGCTGACTTTAAGGTTTCAGAGCTGTTTGATTACTGCTGTATTCTCTAAAATGGGCATCTTATTGAAAGTGCAATTACAACTGAAGAACAAAGAAGGTTATATATTCTATAAGCAGAAAGCGCAGACGGGGTAATGTTTGAGGGATTTCAAATTAACAGGTTAAGGGGTTTGATGACGTCGGAGAGAGTCACTGTTGACTAGTGAGACTACTGGTCTCGCCTCTCTGTTCTATTTTCTTTGTTTAAAGCCGGTTCAGAGAGCACATGTGAGATTTGTGGTGGACAAAGCGGCGCTGGGGCGGGTTTTCTCCGGGTACTCCGGCTTCCCCCGCCATCGCATTGCACCATCATCATTCGTGTATCATCAGTGTCACCGCCTGCGGTGCCATTAGTAGTTAAAGCGGGCGTTAAACACTACAAAAAAAAACGACTGAAATGAATCTTTAAATGGCAATGAGTACTTTTTAATTACTTCGGTTATGTAAACTGTCTTATTCCAGTTAGTTATCATCCACTTAAGTGGATCACTATCATATATTTTAAAGACATTGTATTAACACGATTTACCATTTAAGGACAGAGCATTACAGACTGTAGAAATTCATAACTTTTCTCTGAAGAATACTTTGTTAAAAACACTTTCAAAGCGCCCAGTAAAGGCTTAAGTGGTTTTCATAATAAACATAATTTCTGGATGATCAATAACGTATTTATTCCTGTATGGTCGCTGACAATCTAAGGTGGCGTGATTATCAATACCAGGTGGCCTAACTGTCTCGTATTTGCCGTTTGCAGATATTCCTTCGTGCGTAAAGAGAGTTGCAGAACTCAACGGGTCTATTTCAAGGTAAAACCGTTAAATGGGGAACCAGCTGAGCAACCCTCGTTTAACACCTTTTGCTTATCGTGGAAACGGTGAGGTAGGTTGTGTTCATTGCTGGAGTAAAAATAAGGTATTTCTCACTAGTTCCTCACTGACACGAAGGAATATCTGCACACGCCAAATACGGGGCAGTTGAGGCATCTGGAATGTTTAATTTCTTATTTGAATTATCCACCGGATAAAAGATGCAGGGACTTCATTACAGTGCTTTATACTACTTCACATGCCGACGTGTCTAGACATAATGTGATGCGCTATAATTAAATTCAATTCATTTATTAGCACTGTGTTACCTTAGTATATAGCAGAAAATTGAATTGTGCTGTAAGAATGCATTTATGTTTGAAAGTGAAACTGTAATATCTTTTGGCAAGAATAAGAGCTTATTCGTGCTTCTAATATGGTATAAGGATTACTAAGGTTTTCAGTCATATTTTCAGAACATTATAAAACTTTAGAGACAGCAAACAGGAACCATTCTTCTGAATTTGTGTGCATGTTTTCTTATGGTACTTCGAATGTGTATTTCATCCTCTCTGTTTTGGTATATAGCAATTCTTGAGCAGTATCAGCAAGGTTATATGCCAGATGTCCCAATGCCCCGTACTTGACATGTGCAGATATACCTTCGTGCGTTAAAAGTGTTGCTAGCTCAATGGGGCTATTATAAGTTAAAACCCGCCAGTGGGGTAGCGACCTTCGCTTTGCCCCTCTCAATGAGCGCGACCCACTCAGAGTCTCCGCTGATAGGCTGGACAGATAAAACGAAGGTCGTTCAGAACAGCTTCCTACTGTCTTGTTTTACATGAAATAACCCTGTTAATTTCTGCACCACTTTTAATTTGTACACGTCAAACACGGGACAGTTGGGCCCCTGGTATTATAAATCACGTGCAATATACGTGCTATATTAGCAGAATTATACCCGGCAATATATAGCACCTGCATTATTTGCACGGGCTTTTCCACTGCCTCCTGAAAAAGAGCGCTTGGTAGGAATCTTAGGCTGTAGACGTGTCAAGGCGTTGGACTATAACGGTAGAAGGTAAGAGATTTGTGGAGAAGGTAAAAAAGAGAATAGATGAATGTTTTCTTTAATCACAGAAAATTGCATCTAGTGCCTGTTGCGGCGCTGCTTTTAATTATTTTCGTGATATACGAAATAAAGTGCAACACATCTACTATGAAGCAAAGAAGACTTCTTAGCCTGTAGCAAGGGAACCCAATCACTTGGTGCAGGTGGGTAATTCTAATTCTGAAACGTTATTTTAGCCTCTAAGTCCCGAACTACATTTTTGAAGGTTTATTGCACAGTATACCGAATACGTTTTATAAGTTCATCCTAAATATTAAATATATACACAATTAAGCAAAAATTCGGATGTGAACCGAATGTTGTTCTAATTGAAATACTCGTACCTTTCTCCCTTAAAATTTTATAATGTCTGACTCACAAAAAGAGAAGCGAATTTAAAGCGGAAACTTTAGCTTTTTCGTAATTTGTTAGGGTTAGCGGTTATGAAAAGTGAACATGGTGTTGCAATGTATTAAGAATGCTTGAGGTTTATCATGATTTATTTGATAGAAATATATAATATAATCAATGCTATCTTTCTTAGAATATCGGTCCCAAGGCATTATCAGAAATGCTATGAATAAGACTTTTCAAAATACGCAAAACAACAATTTCGATCTGCATAATACAATCTTAAGCTTCGAAAAACTTTCAGTCTTTCATTTGGCCAGAATTAATGTTATAAAAGTAGGAATGTATGATGACAGTGCACGTTACTCTACTACCCTATTTCAATGCCGGTTTTTTTATATGTGACGTGATTTGAAACGTTATTTAATAACATTTTTATACGTTAAAAGCGTTGTCTCATGATCATGGAAGGAAATATGGTTGCGGAAAAATAGGAAAAGATCAACCATGACTCACGGGTAGTTGTAAACAAGTGAAGTTGGATCAAACTCCGTAAAAGAAGAAACTAATGGTTATGACTCTTGGAGAATATAAAGATTCGAAAACAAATAAAATTTCAGGGTCTAGAAGTTTAGGGGAGAAACAAGAAAACATTCAGAAATCGGGACCTCTTGGGTGCTACAACAGGAGAGTTAGGGTTACTTAATATCGCTGATTCAAGCATTCTAACTTTGTTGTAAGATTAGCTCTCACACACCATTCAGTGTTCAGTAGCAACTATTCTTTATATGTATGTGTATCACTTAAATGACATATAAGAAGGTTTAATTTTATTTTCACAAATATTCGAACCTGTGTACAGTAATTTACCAGGAAAAGAAATCTCTGAGCAATAAAGCCATAATGTAAATAAAGTTAAACTGTCTTAAATGCAGAAATGGCTGTAGATATAGGGAAGCAAACTGACTCTGCGGCTACTTAGAGTTTAAATTCTGTATGAGAAAATGTTTAACATTAAGTTGTGTCTCAGAGCTGTATGATTTCATTATTATAAACATATTATCATAATTTCTTTAACTGCGTTGTGTTCAACATAATTACTGAATATAAACATTTGCTAGGGATTCTCGGATTACCTTCCTCATGGACACAACGTATGAAGCTGGTGATGTAACTGTTAAAATTACCAACGCCAACAATTCTTGTCAGCCAATAATCTGTTTTTCTCTAAAATGGATCATCTGAATATAGATATGGTAAGTTAAATGCATTTTCCTGTAACTGAAAGATTTCTTCATTACTGACAGGAGCAGAAATAAATAAATGAAGGTGCAAAAGGAAAACAAAGAAGAAACCAATAAAGAAATACATGCATTCTAAGTTAACAGTCGACAATTAAAGTTTTATGATTAGCTTCCACTTCCGGCACATGCTACCAACACAGAAATAATCGGATTTTACAGACAGAATGACCAATGATACACTAACACAGGTCAGATTCCAAAACATAATCACCCAACATAATCACAATTCTTCGGAAATAACATTATTAAGAACCTGGAATAAAGATTCCAAAAACTTGCCTAACTTACAATAAAACTTATCAACTGCTCATGTAAAGAATACAAAGGAAAATACAATTATACTTTCACAATGCAATGAAAGAATCAATATCAAATTATTTACTTCAACTCCTGATTATTTCCAATCATTCACTGCTTGACTCCTAACACTAGTTGCATTACACTTTTAAAGGTCCTGCTCGTAAGAATTTCTCTGTAATACGTAATTTGTCCAACTTTCTTAGCCAACGATAAAGCATGATAAAACACGCATTACAAGAAATGAGCTACTCAGGTCATACAGTAACCCTCCTTCAAGAAACGAATAAATAGCCATTGCCGTCATGCACTATGGATCTTGACTAAAATGACCAACGTAAATCAATCTTGAAATTAGCTCTCGCTTTTCTGCAGGTTCTCTCACTTCGAGTCGGAGAACCGAGCCTCAAGGACCTCTGAGGAATAGCACCCCAGTCCAGTAGAGCAACTGCAAGGCAGCGGCCGAAGGAGCTGGCAACATCTAAGAAGATAGCACCGGTGAATTGGCCCGCCATTGCGGAGACCTAGCACCAAATATAGAAAGAAATGCTTACCTGTGTATTCCAACATTCTAACTGGGTAGAATTACACGTCTCCAGCCAACAATCTTTTGGTTGTATCCTAAGGCACCTTCCGGTAGGATATCTAGTTATAGGGCTATTTGGCGCCCTTTAAGTGTCCTTTCTCTCCTACTAACCTATTTTCCATTATTAATTAGTTTTAAGCTCTCCGGTTAAGTATTTTACAAGCTTTTAACCTACTTATCTGTTACTCTTTAACCTATATTACTTTTAATTCTTTCTTTTTGTACACGTGTTACCTCTTTCCTACCTCATAGCCAAAGGACTCAAGCCCAATAAGCATTCTCCTTCGGAAATGCAAGTTTCAAGACAAATGGTTTTCAAGACTCAGATGAACTTTAATCCCTCCCCTCTTACTTCCAAGCCTACTGCTCCTGATATTCCTTTTTCCTCTACTCATCCTTCCTCAGCTGCTTATGCTCCTCTTTCCTCTGCTGTTTCCGGCCCTCCTTCCTCCTATCCCTCTGCTGACCATTCTTTTACCCCTTCTCATCATAACCCTCAGGGCTTGGGTAATGGTTCTGCCGAGACCCCATTCCTCTGCGTTTCTACCTGTCCAGTCTTCATGCCTGCCATCATGTCTACCACTCAAGCGCTCTTCATTTTCCTCTTCTTCCTCCTCTCACCTTCCGCAGCCCAATCCTCCTCCCCTATTCCGGGCCCATCCTCTCCTGTATCGGTTGCTTCTTACTCCTCGTTACCCTTCTGCATCTCCCCAGCCTATCCCTGCTTCCTCTTTCCAGGCTTCTTTGAACCCCATCTCAGCTTCTACCGGTTCTCCTTCCTCCTGCTTCCAAGACCTGACCGATCGATTCCAGGCTCCTACTTACGTCTTCCGACACGAGGTTACCTTGTCTCAGGATCCACGGGAGTTCGATACCTTCCACCCTAATGAAGGCTAAGTTGTCTCTAGAGAACTATCGTGGGACTTCACTGTACCCACTAAGTTTGCGGTAGACTCCCCTGTACCCACTAAGTTTGCGGTAGACTCCTCACGCATGACTGGCTTTTTGAAGGAGCACAAAGTGAGATTCATGCTGACGAGGGTCAGCACCGAGAACCATATTTTCCGTGATGTGGTAAAGCACCCCTACTTTGAAGACGGAAGAAGTCATTATGACTGAGTTACAGGCCGCGCACTTTTCAGTTCTGCGTTTAGTTAAGCTCAGGCGTTACGAGTGGGCCGGAACAGCTCTACCGTTCTATCTGGCGAGCTTGGCAACAGATGACAATATGGATCGGCTGCGATTGCCAGAATATGCGTCCACTTTTGTGTGAAGGTGGAGCTATACTGCAGCTAGTGATCACGGTGTAGTGTAGTTTATGCCAACAGCTTCGGCACAACAGCGAAGTGAAGCGCACAAGGTGCCTGGGCTCACTTACCTGCTACATTCCACAACTAGGATGTGTATCCTGTGCCTCAGGCTATGGGACTAGATACCGAGTTAAAGTCAAGTACCAGAGGTAGGTTGCTGTGGCGCGTAACTTCCAGGGGAACGGGAGATATGCAGGTAAAATACAGAGTGGCCCTTGCGCGAACGCCACCCGTCCCTGATTGGCTAGAAATGTCAGCGGAGGCGGCTGAAATGCCGGTCCAGGAGCCGGAGGTTTAATAAACCACTTGGTGTGCCATGTTAACCTTAGAGGATGAAAGGAACACATTAGGGGACCCTCGCCTATCAGCATCTGGAGTCAAGCGCTAGCTTAACCACTATATCCTGGTCTTAGGGATGAGTGAACGGGAACTGAAACACAGGCATCGAAGATTCCTGCAGTCGCTAGCAACATTGAGGGAGTTGAAGATCCTAGCCTACATCAGAGCCTTTTTCCAAACCCTACCCTATCCTGGCTTCCTATGAACTTCACATCCATCATTAACCTAATAACATGAAATTGCCACGGACTAGGTAGGCAAAGACTGAATTGATAGACCTCCTAAGGAAAATTAACAATCATATATCACGGAAACATATCTAAGCGAACAAGCTAACGTCAACATAAAAGGATATCTTGTGGCCACCAGGATACGCCACGCATCATAACGACAGAATCAGGCGCGAGAGCGGAATAGCCATTCTTATAAAACATAATATTGCACATATCATAGATCCACAACGGTAATTCAAAATTCTTGAGGTATCTAGCATTTGTATTATGAGGGATGATCAGAAACAAAGGTTACAAAGCCTGAAGCGAAAAATGTGTATTTTAATTCCTGCAACTAATTCAACCATCAGAAAGTGCACGTATTGTGTTATTTTTCCACGAAGTCTAAATGCCAGTTGAGACACTTGTGAAAGTCGCTTGAAACAAGATCCGGCTGTATGGGGGGCTGGTCGTTGATATCCCAGCGAAACTGCTTCAACAGCGTGGTAGTCTTCTGGGCTATATAAGGTTGCGCGTTGTCGTGAAATAATATGACACCATCGGTGAATCCTGGCCTTTTCCGGCGGATTGCTTAGCGCTATCCTTTCATGGTTTCTCAATGGTGCTCAGCGGTCACTGTGTGCCCTCTTTCCAAAAACTCCATGGTTATGACATCCGTGCTGTCCCAAAATACTCTGGCCATCACCTTCTCGGCAGATGGGGGCCACCTTAAACTTCTTTGTCTTTGGAGAAGAAGGTTTTTTCCACTCCATTGACGACTGCTTCATCTGTGAGTACACTGGTGGATCCATGTTTCACCACCCTTGATATTTCGGTGAAGAAAACCGTTCCCTTCGTTAGAAAACACTTGCAAAATTTTCAAACTTTTCCCCATGCGCTCCTCCATTCGTTGGTTGGAGGGATTTCGTGTAATTCATCGGGAACAAACTTTCCGGTACTACAGAATATCGTGAACAATGTGATAAACACTTCAAAGGATATTCCCAGTTCTACCGCCATATGTCTTAACGTGATCCTCTTTCTGCTCTGAATCAGCTCCTCCACGCGAGCTGTGTACAAATATGTAGATGTGCTAGGTCGGCCACTGTGATCCCTGTTGGTGGCGTTTTCTTTTCCTGTCGCAAACTTTCAACACAATTTTGGGACATGCTGGCGAGACATTACAGTCTGTGTATAAACATCTGCCAACTATCGGTGAATGTTAGCCGCGGTTACATGTTTCGTCCACAGAAATAGAATAAGTGAGCGGATTTCTTCGCGCGACCAGATTTCCAAAGAGATCGCTATTTGTGTCTTTCTTGTGGTAGCGCCATAGTTGGCGGAAACTCTGCATAGTTTCCGACCACATGTGTTAGAATTACCGCTCACTACTAAGGTTACTGTGAAAGACGAAACACCGACGGTATGGTCCTTGTAGCCTTTGTTTCAGATCATACCTGGTACCGTAGATAACATACAAGTCATAGTAGCGGCAGCATATGCCCCAAGTGTATTAAACAGAGCGGACGTTAATGCACACAACCAATTAAACAAACAAGTAATAACAGCAGGTAACCTAAATGCAAAATACCAAATTTGGGACTGCAACGAGTCCAAACCCGTTGTCATGGCTCTACTAAACTTAGAAATCCACTCAGATTACACTACTCAACAAGTAAAAAAACACGCGCACATTCATTTAAGCAGAAACTAACTGTCAGAAACTCTGGAAGTTGTAATAACTCACAACTAGCAGAATAAACCTGCAGGTAACGAAGAACTATCTTCCGAATATTTACCCCTGCTAATAGCTTTAGAGTGCTCTGAAGCCTGAAACCCACTAGTTCAGAGACTCAACTACAACAAAGCTGAAAGGAATCGTAAAAAACGTAAATAAAAGCCTACCCACAGTCCAACCAAACACAATGGAAAACGTGATCACGGAAGTAACATAGCTCGAACAATCCATGAAAACAACAATCAGCGCGACGGTGCCGTTTAGCAAATTGAGGCAAACATAATCACAACCACCACAACACATTCTCGTGGCAAAAGAAATAGAGGTGGACGAAGACGGCAGAAATTGTGGTACATTGCCAACATCATAACACTTCAGATTCTTTAATGCGCTATTAGGGGACCGATCAACAAATTACATCTTTCAACAATGGCAGTATGCACTAGAAAAACCTCTACTGCGAACAATATTCTATGTAAAAAACAGCATGCTATCTAACTCGCGACAAAGCACAAATCCCACCACTACAAAACAATCAAATAAATGCATAATCAGATCAACAAAAATTTTACATCCTAGCAGACGTAATTCCACCAACACACACGCAGATTACAAAGCACCATTAATGTTCTTTAGGAGTGGCCTACAAAATAGCGCATTAAAGTAAGTGCACTGGAAAAAGAACCACTATATTCACCAAACGTAGTAAAGGTCACAGATTTTCCAACACCAGTTCCCACCATTTATGTTATTTGGGAAAAACAGACACGGTAGAGACACAGTAATTGTTCAGTACTCAAACTGGATCAGGGAATAACGTGGAAAAGCACATATTTCAAATCCAGAGAAAAGCTAACAGCCAATTAGACAGGCTTTGCCCAATAACCAACATGGACTGTCAATTAAACCTGAAAATGGTACTGTATATAATACATACTACATTAAACACGAATAGTCTAATATTCACCCATGTAATAGCGGTATTTAGGCATGCCACAAAATATTACATCAAAAGCTTAAAACACTCCAAAAATTTTGCTTAACGTAGCTAAAGTACCTTACACAGCTCCATATAATATATTACATGTCTAATTTCAGATACAAACAGTTTGGATAGGTGGAGTCAGACTGAAAAACTCAATACCATAGCCGGGATTAGAACCAATGATCTCCCGGCCTCTAGCCGGTAGATCTACTACTGAGCTACTATAGCAACATGCCGGCATAGCATTGAATTTCTCAACTGACTCGCATGTTTACCGGTAAACCACACAAGGTGATCTCCAATTATTTTTAGATGACAACCCCAATGGCAACTAACAATGTTGTAAGTACTTTAAGTCCCAGGATTCATGGTATAACCAACTATTATAGACATTGTGTTATGTATCTATATACAGGAATTGAACTGGTATTCTTAACGGATTACGATAAAAATATCACGGTGTAATCTGGTATAAGAGAAGGTTTATGCCATGTTCTTCGTTGTAATGTTGGAGAAAATAACATCTATGCAAACCAGTTTCATACACAGAAACCCTCTCAATTTACGAAGATACAAATAACCAATGTAGTTGGACGATGCAACATATGCTTCTCTATGGAGCATTTGAGTGGGTTTCTCAGAAAGATATGAACTTGGAATCATTAAAAGAAGATGATATTCTCGAATATATCTCAGAAGTTGATGTTGAATATCCTACCGAATTCCACAACCTACACAATAATTAACCTTTTCTACCAGAGTGCATGAAACCTAAAGATACATCTTCAAAATAACTAATAAAAGTGAGACAACTATCCATGGGTGTTTATAAGCAAGCCCTGGTTTATAGATCATTGTGAAAACATTGTCGCTTTTGTTGAACTGTTACTCTGGCAGAGCTATTCTGTTGTGCTTATTCATTATTGTGCGCCATTAACCACCATTAATGATTAAAGGAGGCATGAGTAGCAAGGAGCTGCGAAACGTTTAAAAAGGATGGCTTTGCGTGGATATGAAGCTAGCAAGATATGTTTGCTGAATAAGTGCTTTCAAGACGTGTCTTTTCACCCAGTGAGCAGTTGTGGGAAAGTGGTGACACAGCCATTAGGTTCTGATGTTTGAATCTGATACTGATGCTGCTTTTATTCCTTCTTCTTTACTTCTTTATTAATTTTTTATTTTCTATTTTATTTTGTAGTTATACATTTTTTTGGCTCTGCAATGAGTCACAGATACAGGAATTACAATGAGATAATTCTGTATCATGTTTTACTTAGTAAGTGTAATTGTACTGTACCGTAGTTGCTGTTGTAAACTGTGTTAATTATTTAGCTATCATTCATATGGTATATGGTCGTGTTCAGAACATATTAAAGCTGATAGTTTTTTATTCGGACAACTTTCATGTTTAATGCATCGTTTCTCTTATTCTACTGACATAAAGTAAGTTGTAGTATCTTTAGGTTAAAGAAAAAGTGAAACGAAGTTGTTAAAAGGCACTGCCTTCATCAACAAAGTAAATATTCAACTACCCTCTTCATTAATGCATATTTGGGTACTTCGCTGAAGAGATATTCTTGAATGGTGTAACATGAGCGGTGTAATCTGTGCATTCTTCTTTATAGGTGCCCATAGAGGCATGACTTGGGCGTTGTAGTTATTGAGTGTAGACTTCTATCCTTTAAACAACCCCAGAGAAAATAATCCACTAGAATGAGATTGGGTGATTTAGCGGACCATTTGATAGGGCCTCTTCGGCCAATTCATCTATGCAAGTTATTCATCACAAGCAGAGTGCAGGAGCTATATCCTGCTGCAACCACATCCTCAATCACGGTACCTCTTCCAGTAACAATGATAGCGTTTCTTGCAGAAATTCTAGGTACCTGGTCTTGTGAGGTTACCGTCCTATTAGTGCGGTCCAATTGTCTGGTTAGCTAATTTTCCGTACCAGATATTAATCCTGCATTTTACCCGAATTGCAGTTTCTTTTATTGAGTAAGGATTACCTACACCTCAGTAATGCATGTTGTGGCGGTTAGCAGTTCCGTTTTAGAATGTGGCTTCATTGCTGAAGAGAACCTTTGCCGCCGTTTGCGTTCGCTGCAATAACCACTGGGCAAATATTATTCGCGCTTGATAGTTGCGTTCATGGATAGCCTGGTATAGCTGCAATATGCGCATTACTGATGTTTGACTCCTATTGAGATCATGTACTATGACCCTGGAACTGGTATATCAATTGTTTTCTAGTACGTCTCACACAGCTTCCTCATTGGTTCTGGAATTAACCACACAATTAAGACCTGTAGATGATGTTGCTACCGGTCCTGTTTCTCAAAGGTGTCTTTCAACCCTTGGAAATGTGTTCGCATTCGGTACCTTCCTTCCTGGAAACAGAAGTCTTCTAGGAGTGCTTTACACCTTGTTTACCCATTGTTGAACAGCATATCACATATTCGTCGATTGAGTGATAGTTGTGGATGCACAATAACTATGACCGCAAAAAGATTCACAACACTCACGTCATAGTGAGTGATTAACGACACACATTAACACAAGAGCAGACAGCAAAACCAACTTATATTTCTGAAGTGTTTGAAACCTGGTTAAATGTGTTAGGAATAGTACTACAGTAAATTACCGATTACGAACTATAAATTTACATCCACCTATCACAGAAAACGTGGTACGTTATTCTAATTTGCATACAACTATAATTGATAATAACAACCCATTAGTACTTTGTTTATTAGTATCAAGTTATAGACGCAAAAAAATAAAGAAAAAGGCAATAAAATTCAGGTTAATAAGGACAATTTGAACTCGGACAGAAGCTGCATAGTAGTTTAAGAACCAGGATAGTACCACCTGAGCCTTGTTACATTTTAAGCTGCTACTTTTATATAGGATAAATAAGAGAGAAAATAGACCTCGCCTCGTATCTTTACACACGTTTTGCAGTTCCTTAGGACATTTTAAGGGTGTTTTGTTAGATATAACTCAAATAATTAAATTGTATCGCTCATTAGACCTATTCCACAAGTTGTAATATGGTAGTTTGAGCCAGAATAAATACTAACAGCCTAACATTAACATTTTTTACTTTTTTCTATAGAATACCCATTTATTAGCTGAAGGCCTACCGCATAACGCCTAATGGTTGCATTGCGATCATTTATTTTCAAACACCTTTGTCAACAGATGAACTGATAGGTTGCTCTTTCAATGGGAAATTCTATAGACGTGTACGAATAAATACCTCGAAATTTTCTAAGCCTATCACTACCCACATTGAGTAAAACTGCCATTTTGCTATCAAGTATTTTCATAAAAAATGCATGTGATAGATGTTTCCTGCAGTGGGAGCTTCCATAGGTGTCTGCGAATATATGCTTAACAACAAAGGTGTGTAAAACTGTCTTAAAATCATGGTGCAGCTCCCAGTATCAGGGATAACATTTTTGGAATCAGCACACATAACAATTGCTTTCTGCCCCATAAAACACATATGAGTTATTTATCCGTACTTTATTGTGTGTTAGGCAAATTAGCATTTTGAAGACGTTTAAGATAAGCCTAACACACATAACTCACCTAGCACGTGGCATAAATGTAAATACAATTGGCATATGTATGTTAGACATTTCAAAAACGCAGGAACGATTAACATTGTGGTATCTTATTGCCACATTATGGCATTGAAAATATCAAATTCGTGTATGAATACAAATTCATTCATCATAAAGTCACCACAATAAACGTTACAAAAATAAACTACACTTGCTTAGCATTTACACTGCTGATAATCCAACTAATCACAATTGCGAATTTTCACAATACAAGAGGCATCGAGAAAGTTTAAAGATGAGGCAAATCAAAAATGTGTAAGTGCTTTTCAGGCCTCAGACCAAAGATGCATGTACTCTTTTTAATAGTATTTAACGCCCGCTTTTACTACTATGCAACTGCAGGCGAAATGTGATGTGTGTTCTCGACGTTGATGGAAGTGTAAACAAAACGCTAAGGGCATTAAACGTAGTGGTAATGAACTGGAATGAATTTATTCTGGCTCATCACCATATTATTTCTTCAGGTTAAGCTAATAAAATTACGTTAACGTACTATCATGATAAGAGAGTGGTAGCAGATGATGGGATATCTACATATCCTCATGGACATTACAGTATTGCTATCCTACATAAGAGAGATTGGTACATACTTTAATGCAGTATTTTCTCCGTAAGCTAGGCGAGGAAAATGAAATTTTAAGAAATGTATCTCTCACGCCAATGATGAAACATGAAGAATAAGAGGAAAGGAAGAAAACGCCGATAACTCTGCCACTAGCAGCATCTTCTAGTGCTGTCTCAAGCCCAGATAAAGGAGTAAGGATACTTAATGGAAAACGTGATCATATAGTATGTTATCATGTTTCGGGCTGCCTGTATTTTGGTTTTTAAATATTATGTTTCATACTACCTCCCAGAACCACAAGCATAAGACTTTCCGTCTGCCTTTCACAATTTATTAATTAAATATGATGCTTTCAGGCGCAGATTATTTTAATACAGATATAGTGTTCATTTTCAGTAAAATTTATTTTCTTTACTGTGGGGAAACCTTCAGTATATTTGCGTTTCAATTATGGCTGCAGGCTGCTTGATGACTTCATATGCGAGTGTGAAGTAAATGAGACCTTCTCGAATGGATACCTAGTGTTTCGACACGTCATATACTAGCTTGTGCACGATGAGAGCTGCTTGGATAGATGTAGACTTTTGTTGACGTCATCTGCACGGTTGAACAGGATACACCTTTGTCTACTGCCATCATCTACATGCATTTTCTGGAGTGAACCTGCTTAGATAGATGCCTACTATTTCATGATGTTATCTTCATATGAGAGCAATATGAAACCTGTTCGGATGGATGCCTGCTGCTTAATGACGTCATCTGCAATCCTGACCAGGAAGAAACTTATTTAAAAGTGTCTGCTGACGTCAACTTCATTCCTCGGAGTGCCAAAAAGTGATAAAAGTTCTGCTGCAGACGCCTAAAATGCATTAAAAGCGTCTGAAATGCTTCTACCAGTACACTAAAATGCTCGCAAAGGAATCTTCAAAATGACAATAAAAATCAGGTAAACACGATGCAATCCGCTAAACACAGACAAAAGTTGGGTGAAGGTGGCTGCTATCTTGCCCAATTCTGCATTGTGTTAGAAGAATTTCATATACACTACTGAGGCTCATTACTTTCTTCTCGCTGCTCTTGGTATTTCCTGCACTCTTCTGTGATGCATCTGGCAGTTATGACGGTGCTACAGGTGGTACAGAAATTAAATGACTAAATAGCTATGGGTAAGTTTATGTATCCGATACAAGGAATGGTGATGAGAATTTGTTCTTGGCGGGTAAGATCAGCTACTAATGTGGTATTCTAATGGTTAACATACGCTTTGCTTGATAACCAAAATCCTCACATGTAACACAACCACATGTATTGTTTCCTTTCGGTAGTCGCCGTTGATTCACAATGCATCATTTAAGGTGCCCCTTCAGCAAATGAAATAAAAAAAAGTTATAGATAACACATAGCCATGTGAAGTGAAATACAGTGTTGCAACATCTTTCCTGTTTTCTCTCTCATTCTTCTCCTAAGAATTAAATCCCAGAGCAAGGAGTGCGTACGCTTACTTGATGAAAACGTGACAACGTTGCTTTCTGTGACACCATATACTTTTATATTCTTACCAGGTTTTGATGTGCAGTATGTTACTCGTTAGCGGAGCTCAATGCTTGATGCGGTTCTCGTATTTATGATTTAATTTTTTGGAACTACTTAGTGGAAGTACCTCATTAAGTGGAATGCTCTCTTGACATATATGACAGCTATGCGGAAAACTGACCTGTCTGTTGTTTAGGTAAAATGAGTTGCTTCTTTCTCTGATATGTCTGCTTGTTCTCTTCCAGGAATAATATGACGCTAAGGAATGCAGTTTAATCCGACATATTGTGGTTCTTTCAGTGTGTACAGCGGTTTTAATTTTGTCTGTTGGTAGGATTTTAGTTTTGGCTCTAGAGACCATTACAGGAGATTGGGTATCAGGAATAAACCTAGGAATTGTTTTAGGAACTTCTAATTTGCACGCTTGATTGTATAAGGTTCAGAGGAAGCAGACTGTATAACATTCTCGTATAGAGTACATCACTGTCCGCGTAGTATAGATTATCGCACCAGAACAACTAGCTTACCTTTTGGAACCATCGATAAATGTCTGTCTGATGTGGGTACTTAGGACATATTTCTTTGAACAGTAGTTGATATGAAGTTCTGAATTTATCCTATAAAGTTATTTCTTATTTCATTTTTAATTGAAAATGTTAACTCAAAACATTTTAGGGTAATGCACCTGTGATATTTGGAAAATTCACCTATTCAAGGTATTTACTGAGATTAATTCCAGTTATTATACACAATAATAATTATATTTTTGCCATGAATGAGCATTCTAGCTTACATACTGATTTACATAATCTTGTTTAATTTATATTTATTTATTTATTTATTTATTGCAGCCTAAGTTACAGCTCCAATAAAAATGGCCCACGTGAAATAGCGCGTATGGTATTATATGTTGCTGAATGCGATGGTTGATAAGAGTGTACGATGTTTTATTGCTTGATAATATGTATTTGCATTTCATTAGAGATAACCAATTTCTTAGCACCGCATAATAATTCTATTATGCGTTTCTTATAAGCGTGTCATTTTGGTATTTGTTTTTTTTTTTTTTGGCCTCTACCGTAGATGAGAGATCATCTGCTAAAAGTGATGCCGTCACTGACAAGCCAAGTTTTGATGTTATGAATGATGGTGCGTCACCTTCTGTGTCTTCGGAGGAGAATGAGGAGGAAAAGGAAGAACAAGAGGAGTATAGGGAAGAAGCAAACGTACCCTGAGTGGACAAAACATACTAACTGCAACGCAAATATTATTTGTGTTTTTAGGGGTACTCTAGCAGGTATATTGATACGTGGGTATAACATAGGTATAATGCAATATAAATGTAAGACTTTAAATAACAAAGAAAGTAATGTATGCAATAGCTCCCTTTTGTAATCAAGGACCTGATTGTGTTTGTGTCTCAAAATGAGAGTTAGTTATTGAAGTAATGTCAGTTATTCGACTAAATCAAAAAAGAAAAAAAAAAAAAAAAAGGCCATTTTAGCTGGGCAAGGAAGTAAACCTTATGCAAGGATGGCACAGCTCCAGGATAATCTGTGCAGAAGCCATTTTATGGTTAGTATGAATTGCGTTGAATTATAGATAACGCTTTACAAAACTCTTGTGCAGAATCACTCTGAAGCGTTAGTCTCACTTACATGTGAGTAGCATACATCAGCATTTTTTAACAATTTTGTAATAATAAAGCAACGGAATGGAACAAGCATTTAAATTAAAATCATAGATGTTAATGTCCGCTTTGTGTTTGGAACTTTTTAATGTATACAAATCTCATTTCAAGTTTAGGTTTTACCTTTTCGGTTTATTCGTCTGCCTTAACCCGCCAAAACAGACAAATGAGCACAATTTTCTCTCCTCCCCCTCTCTTTATATGTCTTCTAGGTATGTATATATGTATGTATGTATGTACGTATGTATGTATGTATGTATGTATGTATGTATGTATGTATGTATGTATGTATGTATGTATGCATGTACGTATGCATGCATGTATGTATGTGAGTAAGTATGTATGTACGTACGTACGTACGTATGTATGTATGTATGTATGTATGTATGTATGTATGTATGTATGTATGTATGTATGTATGTATGTATGTATATAGGTATGTAGGTATGTACGTATGTAGGTAGATAGGTAAGTAGGTAGGACAGGGACTCAGGACTGAACCGGTGAGATTATTGTACCTATGACTTACAAGTAGGCCGCCCTGGGCAGGAGGGATAAGATCAGAGGAGATACCTAACTGATGGAGTCAGGAACCACGGCAAAACAATGGCAGGGCTAGGAAAATAATGGACAATACAAATGTTCACATTACGGTGTCATATACTGTTCATGTACAGTTAACCTGAATATAGGACTTTGTCAAACGGGTAGTGTTGTTATAATAATAATAATAATAATAATAATAATAATCAATTATAATAATCAATTATAATAATATCAATATATTATCTATAATTACCAATAATAATAGTAATAATAATAATTAATAATTATTATTATTATTGTTATTATTATTACTACTACTTAATTTATTTGCCATCAACCTGCGGGTGTACCTTTACATATGTTACAAAATAATGTGAGCTAATACCTCCCTTGTTGAAGATTTTGCACACAAACCTTGCTCCTTTAGACTAAGAAAGATAACTGGTATATTGCTAGCGTTTACCGGAAAGTAAAGCCGTTTACTTCGTTACTGGCCTATTATGCTACCCTGTTTCTCTCGGTACGGACTACAATGTGTTCTCCGCATGAGGCTAGAACGTACAGCATTGTTACACATTCAATGAAAATTATTACAATCTCTACAACTGTTTTGAATGAGTTTAAAGTTTATTTAGAATTTGTATTTATTCTTCTGCGCAGCTCTTTCCGATCGCTGTTTAGAATGTGGACGTTTGTAAATTATGTAGCCTCTATGTATACAGAGTATCATAACTGATAGCGCAAACCGATAGGTCTGACAGCACACGCAAATAGACGCCAAGCAAGTTATTTGGATCCGCAAATCACCGTGCGAGTTCAAAATTTAACACTGGCGAGAAGTGGTGTTTTACTCAAACCACAGAACCTACAGCACGTATACCAACACACAACATTAAACGTTAGTACTGAGTCTCACGCCGCCTGTCTAAGGAATGTCAGTTGTGCCTTACTGTGGTGAAATTGGAACCTTATAGTGGCGAAAAGATATGCATTTCATTGTGATAGGGCTAACGGCAATGTACGGCTGTATGCTTGTAAATACAAAGTTTTCGATCAATATACCGAAAAGCACACATCTACAAGAGTTCATCACCTTGGAGAATAGAGGAGCTTCGCATATGGTAGGGAAGCAGGTAAGCTTGCAGGCTTTACGCCTTAAATTGAGGATATTGTATTCAAAGCAGTATAACGCTCTCCAGATACCTTGTCGAAGGGACTTGTCACTAAGTTATGTAATAGCCACAGTAGCGTATTGAAACACCTTACCATCTAAAGCGTTGTCAATGTCTCAGTGATACGTGCTAAGTCTTGGCGTGACGTTTTGACAGCGGATGCAGCAACAGACTGAGTTCAATCCGTGTTTTGCATGCTCAATGGTGAATAGCTCGATGCACACCTGTAGTTTGGCTTGCAAGATCACTCGATCTAAATCCTTTCTATTTTGTGTGCCTGGGGTACCTCCAAAACTGGTGTAGTGTAGTCCCGTTAACATAGTTGGAGAACTGGGGCAATAAATTATGCATGCTTGTCAACAGCACCGAAACTATCCATGGGTGTTCAAAAGAATTCGAAACTCAGTGCAGAAATGAGATGCAGATGTAAGGACCGCATTTTAAAAACCTCCTTTATGGATAAAAATGTACAGTAATTGTAAAATATGGCACAATGCGTATCCAATTATATGTTAATGTAAGCTGTGAGGAATTTTGAGCTAAATTAGAACTAAATTAATTTTGTACCTGTTTAGAGTGTTTTAAACGTAGTAAGCGGGAGTTTGTGTCCAAATTCTGAATTATCTTGAAAATTGTCGGCTTGAAAACCCGCATTTACTGCAAGAATTGTTCTTCAATTTGCTTGTACCTATTGTAAATCTTGTTTGTTTCACTATGAATTATGATACACCATAAGTGTGTGTGCGTATGTGTGTATGTTTGTGTGCGTGCGTGGAGGAAGAAGGCTGTGGTTGAAGAACAAAGAGTGTTACGAATAAAAGAGACTGCAACTTCAATTTTGACTGCAAAATAGGTGTTCTATTGTAACTTCTGAATTTTCGTTCCACACTGAGATATATTTATTAATTGCTTTCCATGTGATGTCCAACCAAGTTCTTAAATCAGTGTTTCATATAGTAATACAGAACACATTTCTCATCAGGTATAAAACATTTTGTGGGAATTGAAAATGTATGTTATAATTAGACAGTTTATGCACTTTTTTTAGAGCTATATCACGAAACATTTTCATAAGGTGAGAACTGTAGCATAAGTTTATCCCACAAACAAGATTATCGTGACAGAAAGAAAATTTGCTTAATATTTGATATACATTCTGTCTTTGATTCCAAACTGAATATATCCTGCAGCATATTCCAGACGCCTAACATTTCTATTACACTTTCCTCTGTAGAAAGCGTTTAACTACCTATCTGTATAGAGTGCTTACAATAATTATATCAACGTTTTGTTTTCAAAAGTTTTAGATAATTAGCAAATTCTACATAGGAGTCCTTCCTTTTTCCAGTTTTCTGCATTTTTTGTTTGGGTATCTCTGATTATGAAATTCACAAAATGCAGGGTTTCATTTTTATTGGTTTGTGCACATATAAAACCTGAGGTTTATTTTGCTAGCTATTATGCATATAATATCCTGTAACAACTGAGATGCACCAGTTACTGCTAAACACACTTTATTTTCTACTTAGACACCCAACGTAACATACGGATCACTAACGTGGCATACACTGTACACAATAAAATTCTTTCGCCAAATCCACTCACAACTGAATCACTGATGACAATTCACAGCTGAACTTAACATTACACTGTCCACCGTCAATGATACTCTTTTAAGTGTCTTAACTGTACACTTATTCACTGTGCTCACTTTTCACTTACTAGCTGACTGTCCAGGCACTTGCCGACCCTTTATACGTATATTTCCTTTATCCTGGGCCGAAACTTCTGTTTGTCAACGGTAAGAAATACTGCAAAATGGAAGCTTACAGATTGTATTACTCAAACTACAGGTAAGTTACATAAAGAACCATTGTTTGTGCGGCCATTATGTTTGCTACACGCCATTAATAAATAGCGGCCGATCGGAACAATACCTGCGCCTAGCTGGCCGGCTAGGCCCTTACGAGCTCGGCGGTGGCTCGCGCGATCCGTTTCCTCCTCAGAGCTTGTCGTCCGGATCAGCAATGCAATAGCGGGCGAGACATTTCAGTGCACCACTAGCATCTTCCCTCGGGTCAGCCTCTGGGTGCGGCATTGATCTTCACCATGCGGAGCTTTCTATTGTTGCTGAGGCTTTGACCAACGTCCCTTGTTCCGGGTACAGTGCTAAAACCACACCAGTCCTTCGTGCTTTGATGTTCTCTTGCTGTCGTTACAGATCTCCACTCAGTTGCTCCTTCCTGAATGTGTTAAAAATCATCCCTTGCACATCGTGAAGATTTTTCACGAGCACGCTCGATCGCTGGTCTACCGCACGCCCCATCACGGCTACTACCCTTTCTGAAGATTCAATCATACCTTTCCTCATGGTCAACCTGGGGACCTGAGGATGTCCGTCGAAACTCCGGAAGCTCGCTTCGGCTCCATGGAATCGCAGGACTCTCTTGCCGAGTCGAAGTCCCATCATGACTCCTCAACACAGCCAATCCCAATATCATTTCCTCAGCCACCCTGATGACGAACACCCACAAACTTATGTTCCGTCCCAGGATCAACTCCAGCAGGCCACCTGCTGTCAGTATTTGGTTTGCTTGACGGCAAGCCCTCTACCACATCGGGTAAGTCTCCACCAGTAAAGGAAGAGATTCTCTTGTATCCAATCATTCAGAACGACACTATCATCTATTCTGTTATCCAGGGCACACAGTGTCACACGAAGTGATGGCGATGACGTCTCCGATGTCTATCTCGTTAAGCCGGGTCTTCCGTCTGATCGTTAGCTTGGTTGTAGACAGCCGTTCACCAGATGTCCTGGCCGATCACACGCCCAACAAATACCGCTTGACGTCCGTTGGCTTGGTTTTGTACATTCCTACACCATATGTCCCGACAGGTCATACCCCTAGCGGATACCATTAAAAGAGCGTTGTCGACGTCTCTGTGTTAAATTTCTGTTCCCAACGCACGAAATAGTCCTGGTCTCCACAGTGGGAGCAACTATTAACTTGGCTATCGGCTTACCAGTCCTCAGGTTCACGCTAGCGTGTCCCTCTGCAGGCTTGGTGTGAGCAATCCCTTTTAAGATGCCCTGGCTGGTCACTCTTCTAACACAAATTACTGGAAGATCCTCGTGGGCATTTATAGGTTCTGTCTTTGTCCCCATCATATAGAATATTCCTTATATTCCAGGTGGAGGGTGCTGTTATCTTGGCCGCTTCCATTCTCAGCGCGGCCGTTGGGACATCATGTGTAATCGCCGAACATCAGCCGCTGCCGCCTCGGCGTCACGTACCCCACGGACAAAGCTATGGGGTACTTCCTATGAGATATAACTGAAGAAAAGATTCACCAGAGCTTTGTTCGTCAACTGTTCAATGCCAAGGCAAACTGCTGCGTCGTCTCACCTGGCTATTGCTGACTTTACTTGAGCTGACTACGGTAGGTTCCGGCAAAACTGTGATCCCTGAACCAACTTTCGAGGGCCTCCCAGATATCTCCGAAAGCAAAGGCTAGCGCGGTCACAATACTGGTATTTGTATTACAAAATATGTCATTCGAATGCAACCTAACGTTTTATATTTCTTCTGCTAAATAAAAAGGAATTCAGTACACAGGCACACACACACACAAACACACACACCTGGGAACTGGGATCTACAAAACAGAACACATCACGAGTCTTTTCAGTTGTTACTGGACAGGAGAAATGTGAATATCAAACTAGTATGGTGCAATGTTCGAACTTAAGATAGGAAAATCAAGGCGGGCCAAAGTGAACCTTGCAGCATGTGCAACTATCAAAACGCTCCTTATGTTAAGTTGCAGTTTCATGTTTATTAAAAACGTCATAGTATGGGATACTCTTGACTGAAATGTATGGTTTGTCTGTACTATTTCATCGTCGTCGATGCATCAGTGAAGCATGCACCTAAAACGCCTGAGTGCGGTCAAATTCGTTCGAAGGGGCTTGTTTGCAGTGACACTTATTCACTGGAACGGCTGGTCTTGTTTTATTTATTGACATTTCAAGCGATGTAGTTCATTCTGAGCTGAGTAAACACTTGTTTACAAACTATAGCAAATGTCTGGAGTTTGTTGGTACAACAGTGTCGTCGTAAGTTCGAGCTGCCAAATGATGAACTGGTAACTAATTTTAATTTGATACTATTTGCAGCTAGCGCCAATATTCTAGGTATTTGCCTTTGGATATAATAATGAACAAGAAGGAATTTACTTATATATTTTCAGATATTTATAGATGTTTATGAGTTATACATATTTGATAATTTGCCCCGTCATTATTTCAGGGATCATTTCCAGTGGCTATATCTCACAAATGTAGCTTCATTAATGTATGCGCTTGTTTATATAAAATACATCTTTGGTAATGCTATTGGTGAAATGTGTACCTTATACATGTATGGGGACTCTAATAATTTGTATTTATTTTTTGTATTTTTTTGTGATTTAGCTCGCAAAAATATGCGCGGCAGCCCTTGAGTTTGATTACCCATTGCTTTTTAAGACGTACAGAACTTCTACCCGGGAGTGAGCTATCGTACAAAGAAGAGAGTCCAAGATGGTAGTAAAACAGGGTAATGGAAACAATTGAAATTACATGGAAACAGTTGGTGCTAAACGCTAATAAAGTGTCAGCTTAATACTGTAACAAACATTTCTTTTTATTTCAGCAAACAGGCTTTTATTTATTCCACAATCTGATAATAATCCATATATCACAAATAAACTTCTTCAATGCTTTTGTAAACATTCTTATAGTTTGTTTTCGACGTTCGCGGCGGTGGCTACTACAACATGCTATGAATTTCCCGTCGAAACCCTCTCACTATTGCACGTAACGCATTCCCAGTGAAATCCGTGCACTGCGGAGGACTTCGTTGCGCTTTCTGTACCTGTTGGTCATATGACTGAAAACTTAAAAAAGCCCTCGCTAGTGCAATACACAACAGGTGTTCGGAGTAACAGTGCGGGCTTCGACGTCGAGAAACCTTCCGACAGAACACTTGTTCACTCGCACAGGTGTAACAATCACAGCTGGGAGTCAAAACAACTTCCGCTCGGCACAGGTGTTTCTAACGCACATGTAACAACGGATGCATACAATCAGCTATTACTTACAAGGCAAGCCATCCACAGACGTTCGGCAAATACGGCCGCAGGGTGCAGACACATTAAAGTAACGCATTAAAATAAATGCTAACACATTAATATGTGCAAGTACCTGGAAATCCCTTACAGTACTTACATACGCTTAGCCTTGTACAACAAACTACTACCAATCACGCTGGATGCAAAGAGGTGATTTAGGGAATCAAACGAAACAAAATATTCACATTATCACCTTGCAGAAAAGTGGCTTTTGAGCAATACATATAAATGTTATTTGCGAATAACTGAACTCAATCTGTTTAATTTCTGTAATACCCTCTAAAGCTTTCTCGGGAATTTTAAGACGTTTAAGAGTAGTAAAAACTAAATCACCTTGTAGACAAAATGGCTTTTGAACAGTCCATACCAGGTGGCCCAACTGCCCAATATTTGACTATGCAGGTATCCCTTCGTGCGTTAAAAGAGTTGCAGAACTCAGCGGGGTTATTTCAAGTTAAAACCCATCAGAAAACTGGCCTGAGCAACCATCGCTTTACCCCCTTGCTTATCAGTGGAGACGATGAGCGGGTTGTGCTCACTGAGAGGGCTAAAACGAAGGTCGCCCAGGTCAGTTCCTTACCGGAGGGTTTTAACTTGAAATAACCCCTTTGAGTTTTACAATTCTTTTAGCGCACAAAGGGATTTCTGCACCCGTAAAGTATGGGACATTTGGGTCACCTGGTATAAAGGAAATTTTATAAGAGCTGCAGTCGAAAAGGTTTGATTTAGAACTTTAAAAGATTGGGAATTAATTACTCATTTAAGGGCAAGCAATATCAAAATGTCAAATGGTGTAGTTGCTACGGCACTTTCTTAATGCGTAAACTTTCTGTATCATATCCTATGCTTGATTTTCTGTCTGAGAGTTTCAGTTTCTCCAAGTTCTTATTTAAATTACCATTTGTATACATACTTATTTAGCAGATATTAGAACATTAATTTTAAAGCTTTAGGGTTTCACAATTTCCTTGATTTTATTTGCATAATTTGCTCAGTAGCTTCTATTAACAGTGATTAAATATGCACTTATCGTAGTATCTATTTATACTATTTCTTGTGGAGGGGGTACTAGCATTTTATAAACACGAGATCGTCACTACGATGGAGGTTATGAACTCTGTTTCAGAAAGTTATGTATTTTTGTTTATACAATTCATAAGATCGGAGCATTGCATTCCAAAAAAGAATGACGAAAAAGAAGCCCTAACGCTTTTTCAGAGAGGATTTTTGTTCCATTTAACTGCATGGTCATATCGGCGGCATTTCCCTTTGGAACACATTGCCTATTGACAATGGTGTTAACTTGTGTCATTGGTGTTATGCTTTTTTATAAATTGTATTTATTAGATCACACATACATGCACACATTCATTCTTTCTTATAGACACTGGAGAAGATAGGGAATACTTTTGGTTAGAGAAAAATTTTCGCTCCAGCCGGGAATGGGACTGGGTTTCCCCCAGTCTATTCGCTTTCTATATGTGTGCTTGTCGCCATATTTTATACCTCCTCACGACATGTCACAAACGTAGTTTTAACTTTTCCAAAGATAATACTATTTTACCAAATTCCGCTATAAGCATGATTAAGATTGCTTGGTATTATGTGGAATGAAATAAAGGGAATATCGCGTTGAGTTGATGACCTCATCACCCTATTTCCTGGAATGCCATTACACCCTTGAGATAAAGGTAGTGACAATGGACCGCAAGTAGACTCCTGGCCCATTTCGCTTCTACCGACTCTTAGGAGGGAGGATGAGGTGAGAAACCTTAAGGACGACCAGGTACGGACGGCGATGGGCATTAGTATAGACGGGGTCCTAGTGTTGTTAGATAAATCGCTTCCGGTGTCAGCAGGTGAACGCACACAAACCCTTTACCTCAGGTGGCACTGCGGAGGATTGCCCACCCGAAGGATCCCGGAGACAGGCCCCGAATGGGAGACCCCGCACGGCGGTACGAAATCTTTACAGACACCGCCCATCCGCAACCCCCTGAACGCTACCGCCGGTCCTTCATGCTCTGTAACAGGTTAAAAGGAAGTGATGGATATAAGAAATAATGGACAGGAAAATCGTGGTGGCAAATGAATTACCCCCACCTTCTCCTGGCGACCCAAGGAAACCACGAAACTCCAAGTCTCAGAGTGGGCCCACCGGGGGTTTAACTGGAGACTTTCCGAATGCAGGTCATAAACCTTACTCCCTGAAATAAAACTGAGTTTTAGTTATGGACGCTTTTAGCTGTTCTGGTTTTCAGTGTCCCTTTCAATATTAGGCATGTAAAACTTCTTAATTTTACTCAGAGATCTCTATCACGGTTGCGGTTATGTTATATACTGTAAATTTACAACGCGGGACCAACGCCTTTACTTCCCTTCCAAGGAAAGCCATGCTACGGGTTTTCAAGCCCGAATAAATCCACCGCACTCCGCGGGGTTTGATCTCACGACCTTGGGAGGTAGAGACTAGCATAAAGGACGGAGGACGACGTTTCCGCCTGTGCCTTATTAATCGGTGACCCTATAGTTGCGCGATGGTTTGCTAGGCAATTAACTCATATAAATTCTCGTTATGTACCAATTAATAGTTCATTCTCAGAGCTGCCCCAGGTTCGATACCAGGCGACCACATATGAGATTTGTGGTGGACAAAGCGGCAGAGCAGCGGGGTTTTCCGGGTCCTCCGGTTTCCCCTGCCATCACATTCCACCGGTGTTCCATTTTCATTCCATGTATCATCAGCGTCATTGCCTGCGGCGCAGTCTGTAGGAAAAGCGAGCGTTAAACACTATTAAAAAATAAATTCTCAGACTATCTGACTTCTAGTACTGTGTTTACTAATCAATATGTGTTCCATGTGCAGCAAGAGGAACCACGAGTTGTGAGCACATTACACATTTCTGCATATAAGGCATTGACGAGAATGTTTTCCTGCAGATCAACTTTTTAACTGCCAGCAAAGCTCTATTAACAGCTATCAGAACCAACCAAGGATAAAAGTGTGAGGGAGCGTTGTTGTGAAACTAATATGCCTATGAAAACTGGTAAAAATCGTGATAACATTTTCAAAAATAAGTTTGAAGATCTTTAACATTTGTATGCAATTATATCTCAAGAATTTAAATATCCCTGTTATTTAAGTAATTTCAGCAACAGTGAAAGCTTTGTTCATGTAATTGAATATCCCTCTGCATATCAGCTATGCATATTAAATCTATTAGGGATTTTATTCTCAATATTTTACATTACGTAACAATTTTGTTTAAAATACATAAGTATGCGACCTTAAGATAACAAACTGGTTCGGTCTGTGTGTCTTCGTTGATTAGTAGCTAGCGCCTTCTGTTGTCAATGTTGCGGGTTCAAAGGCAGCTTAGACGGATGTTATTTTTAGCGTGCTTAAAAGCGAAAGATATCAATATATTTACTGGCATATAACTCCTGCGGGACCCAATTCCGGTTCACCGGAGGCGGTGATATGATCACCTGGCAGTTGACAGCCGTTAACAAACAATATGTAATAAACTGTATGGACAGGATTCAAAGTAGAACCTTAAGCGTGAACTGAAGCCTTTAAATTACAAGTGCTCACTCACGGTGAGTGAATGCTTAAAGATGCTTGCAATTCACAGATGAAACTTAAATGGTGAGGGCCAGTGACGAATCTAGAATTTGGCTCTGGGGTGGGGGTCAATAATATTTTTTATTGTTGAGGTTTCCTGGAGTTTGGAATAACGCTCCCTCCTCATCACGTCAACATTAAAAAAAAAAAAAAAAAAAAAAAAAAAAACAACCTGCAATATCAATCGTCCTCTGTGCTTCAGGGGTAACATGCAAGCCTCTAATTCCCAACATCAAGGGAGGCGATGGATTTTTTTCGGGCATAAAAATCTTCAGCATAGCTTCCTTCGGAAGGAAAGTAGACATTGGTCCCGTGTTGTAGAATTATGGCCTCAAAACTGATTAAGTGGCCCTGAGGAAAATTAAGTCGTCTTTCACACTTAAATGTGACACTAAGAGCTGTAGCATTAAAGAGCTCCATAAACAAAACTTACTTTCTTTTTTTACTTAATCAATACAAACTTATTTTTGGGCTTAAATTTTAGACGATATTGCAGATTACAAAGAACAAGTTAAAGGAATGAAAGAGTTTCGGTAATTGTGATCTAGTCGAGTATATTCCTGTGTTATACCACTTAATACTTTCATTAAAATTTCATTACTTTCTCAACCTTCATATTCTGTTTGCTTGTAGTTTTAGCTTCTCTATCACGTACAAAGTACGTAATAGGTAGGAAAGTTATTGCGTTCCTTTCAGAAATTCAACGGTAATATTTTATCGAAAATGCATATTTGGAGGACTAGTGAATCCCAGAAAAAGCGTTTCTAGAATAAGGTCCGCGTGTGTGTCTGTCTGTGAAGAGCATAACTGTAAACCAAAGTAGGTTAAGTACCAAAATTGGTATTGGCATCTTTCAAAAATGTGACGCGAAGGTTTTTAGGAAAATTCTTCATGCACCCCAAACTATCGTTTATATTGAATATTTTTGGAACCTATTTTCTCAAAAATGCCTGTAACAGTTTGAATTAAACTCCGGCATATATTAAAGAAATTTAGAGGCAAATAATATGTATATCTTGAGTTTTTTGGGAATAGCTTCTGAAGCCTTCTTCATTCTGAAGGAGTTTAGCAAAAGCGATAAACCATAAGATATAGACAAAAACTCATACTACACAAAAAAGTAGATCTCATTAAAAACAGAATTTATGAGAAGTAAATTTTCTGTACAGTTCGCCATTTCGGAGTTATTCCTCGTTATTGGTATAAATTTTCCAATAATGCTGTTCTCAAATGAGAAGTCGTCATTCGTTTATTTTTTTACTCCTGACTACGCAAAGAGAACGGAATATCAACGTCATCACTTGGGGACCAGGTTTTAATAGATTTGACTATTGCATTAGCCTAATATACTCCCTTATTTATCTTATACCTACATGAAAATAGCTAATCATTATTATTCGTAAAAATTATGTGAAAATCGGCAGAAAATTTGTGATTATAATGCACTTGCTATAAAGCGGCTTTCCTAGTTCCTCGGCGGATATAGCCAACAATAGAAAGAAGATCATATTTTGAGCAATTCTAAAAATTATAACTATAAGAATTTTCCGGGCTGAGAAGACGTGGTCTGCTGGAGTTTTCAGGTTCAGATGTTTCGTTCACGACTACGGTGAACATCTTCAGCGGCGTGGTCTAAGTCTGGACGTCTGGACCTGAAAACTCCAGCAGGCCACGGCTTCTCAGCCCCGAAATTCTTCTAGTTATAATTTAGACTCCGGCCGTGAAAGCTTACGACTACCGAATTCTAAAAATTGTTTCTAGGCACTGGACGCGTGCCAACTATTTCACATATCCCACAAAGTCTAAACATTTCTTTATTAGATTAAATGTAATCAGTTGTTTACCATGTTAGTGACTTATAACATGGTTTTTAATGATTTTATTAATGTTTAATAAAATAATGCCTCATTTTTATTTTTCTTACTTAAATCTTCCAGTGTCTGTAGCTCAAATAACAAAATGTGATTTGGTTTATCAGCTTTGTAAACTTATTCTGTATTATGATTAATGTACAGTGATTGGGATTGATTTGCCTGAATAAGTTGCATTGTGAGTAATTTTAACGAAAAATAGTCATTGTCAAAAAATTGAATAAACACGTGTAAATAAGGTTCTACCGAATGGCGTACAAAAAACCTGCAAGTTCTAGACTGCTCATTGTCGGCCGTCAAATTGTTATTTATTGTTGCGAAGCAGTTTAGACCTCGTTTTGTAAATATAGACCTTTGCATTAGCTTATTTATTATTTCTTTATTACGTAATTATTACATGTTCACATTTTTGTTGTATCTGCTCGAGGCGGGCAACAGTTTGTGCTAGTTGGTTGGCGGGGCCGGTTTTCATGCGCCAACCATGCGGAAAAACAATAACATTCTTTTCCAATACAATAATTTAAGAAAACAAACCAGCTATGCAAACCTTAAAATAACTAATGTAGTATCGTTCTTCACCCCACTTATACGGCCCAATGTCGTTAGAATTGATGAAATGAGATGTGTGCTTTGGTTGGGAATGAACTTAAGATGCCGAAGCTTTACTACTTTTAAACTCAGCAGTGCATTGTTTGTCTGATACTGGATTGGTCAGTTTTAACGTCCTTTGCTATTTTCTGAAGTTGATCCAGTTGTTTTCCTTTTAAAAAAGAAATAGATAATGCTGATACCTTTGAAACTCTACCATTTTCCCCCATTTAAATACGAAACCCCTGAAAAGGTTGTGATTAACTGATCAGTACTTTCTAAATATGGCATTAACATCACATTAAAATGAAGGAAACATGATATTGAATAAATACACTTTACAATATCAGAGTTCTCACCATGTGCAACCGAAAGTGTCGATTGCAAATTTTACAGTGAACTCTATAAATGAGCTTTGTCTCTTCGAGGAAAGGATATCTATTCTATAAATTGCATAGGAAGGTGTATTTCTGTTTAGGCATAATAGCATAAGTTCTCGCAAATGTAATAGCACATTAAGTGCCAACACTACATTGGGAAAAATCGCCGGTCCTTATTGTTCATAGAACGTGATAAACAATGACAACATACGTGAGACAAGCGTTGAATCAGCATTCTTCAAAACTAGTAATGGCAACAATTTTAGTTAGGTTTTTAATTTAGGAAGGCAGTGTCAAGAAAATACGGTCCTATTCGCGTCCCAAGAAAAATGGATATACAGTAAAAAAGAGGGACTGTCCCGATTTTCCGGGACGAGTGGCAGGCTTATCCCGATATCGTTTGGTTTACGCTTTTTTTTTTTGTATGTCAATTAAATTGAAAAATTAACAAACGAAAGGTAAATTAATTAGCGTAACGGATGAACGAACCTGAGGAAAAGAGCACAAGTAGTCATTCGCTAAGGTATTCCATGATTCGCATTACACTAACGCAAAGTAGCGCTGAACCAACAGGCAGAGAGGTTGTAGGAAGAATGTCGGCAGTCCCTGGTTGCAAAGTCTTGCTGCTTGGAAGACCACTCTTATAATCTTGTTTATATTAACTTAAATATATTCCTTCATTTCTGTGGTGTAGAAGAAATCTGTTTATAACGGAGAATTTCAATGAATGTGTCACTTTTAAGTTTAAAAAATGCAAGAACTAGGTTTTTTTTGGAGAAGGGCTTCTGGGGGGGGGTCGGTCCGGTCCCATTCGTTCCCCCCTACCGTAAATACGCCCCTGATCTATGCCCTCTGAATACTTACAACTGTAGAATACTTGGCAATATGCAAACATCTATGCCGTCATCTATGACATCATTTGTGGCATGCTATTGGTCATTTGGCGACAAACGCCTATATACTGCTTCAACTTTGGTAAGGGCTTTGTTTGGTCGCTGCTGCAGGAATAGTACGTATAGGTTTCTAAAGCCGTTTTCTTTTATGGTTTGATATTTTTGTTTTTCAGTGTGTGTATTACTATTATTATTATTATTATTGTTATTATTATTATTATTATTATTATTATTATTTTACACATTGCTAACCAAGCAATACAGGCAAAGGCAGTTGCTCGTGGGAAAAAATTTACTCAATAGTAAGGGTTTCTAATTTGTTTTGGTTATGAGCTATGCAGAAAATTGTGAATTTACAAAAAATGTTGATAAACGTTGTGTAAAAAACTTCTGCAATATGGCTTGTTACTTTCTCTCCTCAAAGAAAACTTATAAGAATGACAAACCTTCATCATGCAACATTCTCACTTTATAGTAAGTATTTGAATATCTTTGTCCTTTTATTTTCATGTATACTTTTTTAATTCGTTACTTATTTATTTATATTGCTTACTATTTTGTGTATTGCAAAAGCAGGTACTCTCTGTGGACCCGTGCGATTGATGAAGCTCAATGTATGATACTGCTATTTCAATAAATACACGTATTCATTCATTCACTTTATAGTAAGGCTACTACAAAGTCATAAAAGATAATCGTAATGATAAAGCACAGTGTCAGCAAAGTTAAATAGACGTTTTATCTATGTTCAAACACGTTTAAACATGTGGAAATTAATGTGGAAATTAATAGTTTTTGGCTGTGTGAGGTGGGGTTTTAACAATTATAAACGAGGAAATATTATTGGTTACTATTAAAAATATGAAGTAATAGCGAAGTGAAGCTGTATTCTTCTCCACTGTAATGTTGGAATTTATAGTTATTAAACCTTGGTTCCAGACAAGGGACATTTAACACCATAACTTTCATGATTACTATAATGTGAATTGAGTGAAAAGAACAAGAAAATAGCTTGTTAGTGCTGGAAATGTTTGTTCTTACAAAATAAAGAGCATTTTCTTGCTCTTTGTAAAACTAAATAATCTTTACACAAAAGTGAAATTGCTATTTTGCATTCAAATATAGTGCAGCAATTAGCCACTTGTATTTTTTTTAATAAAAGCACCATACACATTTGTGTAATAATGATACTAAAGACAATCACCAATTGAGCAAATGGAATTAGCTGCATTGTACCAATAACGATTCAATAGTAGGAAATTAACGGCTATAAGAGTAAAGGCAGGGTCAATTTTTTTTGTATGCATATCGCTTATTGATTTTCCACGGAAGTGTATTTGAAAAGGAGGAAATGAATGATTATGTGTTACGATTTTGTTAACGAAATATTTGTCATACCTAAAGTTTCTATGTTATGGTTTAGGCTCTGTGCATGTAGACAAGTGTGGGTAAATCTAAACACAGTACTGCTCAATGCTTATTTTCAAAGGAATATTTGCATCGGCAATGTATCTTTATTCAACACGAAGCTGGACATTTTCCGACTGATCCACCAGTTTTACTGTGAAGTGGTCAGTTAATAACTGAATTGACACCCAACTCTAGTGGGCGAATAGGACTCTTAAATGGTCTCCATAAATGGCAACTGTGAGTTGAAACGCGACCCCTAGCACATGAATACTGATTATAAATCTTAGCCCTATATCTTCAATTTTCGCGGATTAGCATCTGAACTCCTTCTTAACTTGAGTGAGCATTACAAAACTGTATTCTACGACGAAACCATAGGAGAAAGCAAACACATATTGCAATAAAACGTATAGGTCTTTAAAATATACACCTTCTGCAAATGACTTTGTCCTAGTGTCAACTATTCTCAAAGTATTTCATGCTATAATTCATTAATTTTTACAAGTTAAGTAAATTTCACAGAAATAGTTTAATAATAAGCGATGTATAGTTCAGAATCTCCTGAAAAACAAATCGGGAAGGATTGGCTCAGCAAATGACGTATAAGCTTGATGAAATCCGCAATTTCACTAAAGTTGAAATAATTTTCAGCCAAACATAGTATCACAATAAAGAATTTAAGCAATGGAAGAGACGGGTTCAATATTAATGGTATGCGTGATATTATAAGACCTAGACATATACTTAAACGTGGAATATTTTTAAAGCCATAGGAAAACATAATGTTGGCATTTTCTCCACATCCACCTACATTTCATTTAATACATTTCACCTAACCCATAACATTTTTAAGTCTCTTGAAATTAAATGAGAATGAGGATGGCTTTGCCAGCTATTTCCAATAATTTTAAGATATTCCTAGGTTTACTTTCCCTTGTGAAATCTGATAAATCTGATGAGTCGTTTTTAAGTAAATCAATAGGTAGACTTCAGTAAAAGGCTAAGGATAATTTTCAGTGCCGATTATGTCTAGAATTATTAAATTACAGATTATCATAAACAGTATACTTAGAAAACAGGAAACTTTGTAACAACTTGAGCAAATGCTCAATCAAGTAGCTCCGCAATTGGCCTCCCAAGGACCACACGAGGCTGACTGCACCCCGTAACAGGTCTCTCAGCGGGGAAACATTCCCAGGCTGGTATCAGGAATTGAACTCAGGTCTCCCGCTTGGCAAGCAGCCATGCTACCACCGCTCTAAGGAGACGACCTCCGCATCTCTTGGTAAGATGAATAATCACATATATCGTTCATATTCATTGAGGTAAATCATTTTACAGAAAACTGAACCTAAGTCATAATCATTAACATGAAATTTAGTTTCACAAGGTTTCCCAGTTTCCTCTTATATATATATATATATATACACACACACACATACACACACGTTATAGTTTGGTGTGTGGATGAATATGTGTATGACACATGAAGTATATAAAAGTCAGTGAATGTATGTATGTATTGTATGTATGTATGTATGTATGTATGTATCTTCCCAACTGAAATTTTCTCTGTAAATAGCGACGAGGCACCCCACACGTGTTGTGTCATAACTTCTAAATGCGTCCAAAGAAACGCACGGCTATTGGACTAATGCAACTAAGAAAATGTAAAGATTAACCGCCAAAGCACGGGCAAAGTCGGGTATTTCAGCTAGTACAAATATATAGTTATACTGATGTGTTGTGATGGTTTGTTTAAGCTTTTCCTTCCTTGTATGTAGGATCTTAAATGTCTAACCGGCAGTTTTTTTCTTAAATGGAATATGAATACACCGGAGACAACATTAACATTTACTCGTTAGGAGCTTAAGAAAATGTTCTGGCCATCTGAGAGAAATTCGAATGGCATTGAATTAACACACAGCATTACACAAAACTCCTGCATCTGAAACTGTGTATTTCGCACCTAGTTGTAGACGCCGGCCTGCAATTCTCTTAGATGGCGTCGGCGATAGTAAGGGATGGCACTTTGGAGAACGGAAATACTAGCGGAAGGTGCCGGATTAAAACAACTGACCGAACCTCCTAAGACGTAGGATTATAACGGCATACATATGGGCAATTGAGAAACTCATTTGGATTCATTTAATAAGTTTATATCATAGTACTAACATTAGCGTGAGAGAGTGCTAGCAAGAAATTTGGCGGTTAGGGATGACGGTAACGATTATGAAGGTCAGTGTATTAGTTGCTAACAATTAATGGAATAGGGTCTTGGCCTTACTTACTACGTCTCTTTCTCTCCTACCGCTACTTTTCAAGTATTCATGTTGGGTATTAAACCTATGGAAGTGATGCAGTCTATTGTTTTGTGGCTCTCCGCACATTAGCACGCTGGCGCTAGACTCCCCTCCTGTGCACATGGCCGCACGCGCGCGCGCACACACACATACACACAGCACACACTCACACACCACCTTTTACTGCTGCGTTAAATGGCTGAAAGGAAGGGGAGCGGTCCCTGGTAATATGCAATTAATCCACCTCGTCTATCTCCCTTCTCTCTCACTTAATGCAGCCCCAAAACCCATAACATCTTCCGTCGTTTATGGCGGTCAGTCCAAAGAACGTAAGCTATTCCTTTCTTTGTTTCCTCTTTTCTCTTTTAAGGTGGCCTGCGACAGACTTTATTCACTTAAGCTATAAGAGAATGAGGAAAGTAGAACACATAACAAGAGGAAGTTTATCTACCCTTGTATTGCTCCCAAGGTGCAATTATAAGTAGGTAATAAATGTAACATTTTTATGGTAGACATCATGTAACAACACTTATTAAAACAACAATGATTTAGAGATTTACTGACCATTCAATAATCATTTTGTACAGATTTATTTGCCAGTCTCTATACTTCCAAATCAATTCTATTTTCATCCTTAGATTTTATTACTTAAGGCAATATTCTAATCACTGTGATTCTTAAATGCCAAATTACTGCCACATAAATTAATGCTCTGTTTTATCTGTTATCAAAAATGTCATACCTGTCAGTATGTGAAGTACTGCCCACTAATTACATACAAAGCTCAATATAACACCAGTGAAACTCGAGAAGCTATAATACCACCGAGGCAGTGACTATAGCATGGTCGAAATAAATACGATGTAAACCTTGAGTGTTTTTAATATGTCAGTGTACCCACATTTGAATCCCAAAAAATATATATTTTAATAAAACGTTTTCACATTCCGTACCTATAATTAAGAATGTAAACACTAAGTGATATGATACAGAATAAAAGTCAAGTGAAATTTTTTATGTTTGGTAACTGTTACACTAAATGGAATAGAAAATTAATATTTATTAATATTTATTGCATTATGTATTTTAGAACATATTTAATATTTTCATATTGTAGATCTCAACATTAAATTTGGACAACTTTGTATATAAGCATGTAAGCACCGTATAGGCAGTAAAAGCCAAGTGACATTGAAAGTTTAAGATTTTTATTACTAGTTGCAATGCGAGAACTTAGGTCAAGGTTTCTTGTGAGCTGTCGTGCCGTGGAGTTATGTTTAATGTGAGAACTTTAAATGTTGTACACTGGTGTGTTTAATTTTGTTTGCTTTGACATGTTCTATGTTCAAGGCCTATTTGGCCATAATGAAGCTCAGAACGCAAACCAGTCTAATCTACAGTAATTGAAAGACGAGAACAGTGTGAACTATACAAATCAAGAGAGGACATAACTGAAAATATGTTATTATCACCAACAGTTATTGCACACAAAGTGTGTTATACGCAATTACAGAGTTTGAAAGACGTAATCATTCACCGAAATAAAGAAGTAATTCTTGGAAAAATAAGGATGACTTAATGTAAGATATCATTACACAGTGAATGCAGTCTAAGCAAACTTCTGAAATGAACAGCTACCTAATTGTTATTTGTTGATGCCACTCAATGTGGTATGTTATATTATTTTTTCATATTTCCGTTTTATTGACTATATGCAATGATTTCAGTGGGCAATAAAAACGGTCAAATTAATTCCTTGCTTTACATGGTTGCAATTTATTCACTTCAGTAATTCTTGTACATTGTATCCACGAGTAGTTTGTAGACATGTGATTGGAACAGGATGACAACAACACTAGTGAAATGGGAAATTTTGTATTAAAATGGAATTCAGGAAAATACAAGACATTTTAAAAATTGCCCTTGGAAAACAAAGATTTCTGAAGTCTGCAAGGAGCCTCAAGGTGTGTCTCGTGTATTCTAATGATAATGGCAATTATAATGAAAATATAAACAACAATTAATACTACAACAATAACATTCGTCGAGGAAGTCTGGGTTTATCTTGGGAGATCTGCTTTCAGCCTGGTTTGGCAACTTTGGTTAACCTCTTTCCACCTCATTCGACGTTTTTGTGATCATGTAACGCTACAAACAAGTTGACAAAGCAGTTTTAGCTTAAGTTGTGGGTTTAATGCATTGTGATATTCTAAAAGAAATTTAATGCAATGCATTTTTATATACCACTGAACACTCTAGATTTTATGCCCGTATTCCTTCATGTTTCTCTTTGTCGTTTTTCTTTGGCACATTATATTTTTAACAGAGTGTCTATATTTTTCAAGGATGACGAAGTAAAATGTTTATAGTGTAATTCATTTTAGAAAACTCTTTTCTCGCAGATATATATGGATGCGAAGATTTTCATTACATTTGTAAAAAAAGACAGTGAAGGTAGTGATTTAAGTCGTTGCCATCTTTCGTTTTTACAATATTAATTTATAGTAGTGAATCAAGTATTTCCGATGGTAAATTATATAGAGCCTCACTACAAGGGAAATTTAAAGGGTTGTTACATAGATGGATTTACTAGTTCATACTTTCAGGTCTACAGATTGTGACTCAGAATTGGTATACACCTAATTGCTATACGATGTCAATTTATTTGTTTAATAATAGTATTTTATATAGTGAAGGCTCAATATAGCAAGGAAAATGACGCAGATCTCGAAACTACAACTGATCCGGCCAAAGCGTTAGTTTCACTTTAGCTTCAGTTAAATTGATTATATTTTTATTTTATCCCCCAAATTGGTGTTCAACAAATTGATGTTGAAATAAACTCGATGTGTTAAAATAAACGCAATGTTGATTTCCTTCTTCAAAACCATACATAGTCGCTTAACCATATTCAGGATAGACTTAGCACATGAAACTTACTTATGAATTACAGTATAGATGTAACACCAACATCCCACAGAAAATTTGTAACTCCCTTGAAGTGGTCCTCCATCGGTTGCAACAGAGACTTTGTCCGGAGAAAGTCATGTTTGCATAGAACATAATAAACCGCAGTGAAAATATCCTTTCTACGTTTTACTTTATTGAGAAACTAATTACTAAAGCTCTCCAAAACATAATTTCCTTATCAATTTCCCTAAAAGGCGTAGCCATCGAGATATATTACTTCTGTCTGTGTTTTTACTAAATTGTACAGATTAAAGATTTTAACTGTTCCTCCAGGTGATTTTCTGTATCAAATATCAGTCCATCGATTCTTTCAAAAACAGAATTTGGAGAAGTACTTAACTACTGAAGGGTGTTAGCTCCGAAATGACACATGCTTTTGTGAACTTCCGCTGATTTATTTGTTTCATGTTGTTTCGTACTTTTGTATTGCAATACGAAGCGATTGTGGTGTTTCCGATATTTGGAGCTTGACCAGCTTAATTATAGAATAGAATAAACTTTATGTATGCAGTGTCATTAACAGAGTATTAAATATTAAACCTAAAAGAAGGTGTTTTCAATGGCATAACAATATTTTGCAAAAATCAAACTGACCGATATTCATGGATGTTAATGTATAGCTGGACACAAAGTCTGGGTAACCAAATTACTAGTAATGTGAATGCTATCTGAAACCTTGCATTTAAGGACCCAATATTTTAAAATTGTATTTAAACCAATAATAAAGTAGTTAAAGAGATAGCTGAAGGGTATAATCTGATTACTGCATTATTTACGGTGTTAAGCTAAATCCATTGAGAAACTTTTCTCAGTACATTGCTATGGCGGCCAGCACCGTATCTCTAAGAGTCCAATACTGTTGAGGCAGACATAGTATCTGTCAAGTATGATGTGTATACTTTGAAACAATCGTATTCGTGTTTTCAACTAGACGATGCATGAAGGACAATTGGTAAAGGGGACGTTGTTTTAACTAATCGCCTATGATTCATTTATTCATTGAGAAAAAGAATGTTGTTTAGGTTAGTCTAGTGTGCATAGCGTTACAAAACTTGAACTATGGATGTACGCCCCATTGTGAGGCAAATTTCTGTATGAAAGCACTATCAATTGAGCCACGGGCGATAAGACTATTGAAGAGACGTAATTGTTGTGCATATTTTGCATTTCGGTAATTGAAAAGGCCACGGCTCATGTGGTGTGCAAGCATTTTCTGAAATAGCAGGGAAAGAGATTGGAAATTTTGTACATTCCTTAATGCGACACAAGGTCTCTTGCAAGACAAGGGTGTGTGAGTTAAGGATACTGCAGTCATTTAATAGGATATTCCTAATCCATTCTTCTCACCACCACAACCGCCATCCAGGCAGAGGTGGCCAAACTCAACATCGGCTGGAGGCGAAAGGACTTGTTCGAAGCACTCCCACGACAGCAACGACGCCGACACTAACAACTACAACACAGGCGACTCAGCAACATCCGCACCCTTAATACAAAACGTTCAACAATCAGATAAACAAATTTGCAGCCTCAATGAGGTAGGCTAGATGTCTGGGTATCTGCCAAATTTCCATCGTACAAACACCACAGTCTTCTTCGCAAACGTCACCCACAAACCCCGGGAGCGAAAGGCGGTATCGGGCACCATATATTTTCCCCCTAATATGTATGTTATTACATTAAAAAGAGCCACCTCATAACAAGCTCTTTTATCTACCTCATCCTGCACTCCATCACGTACATGTTTTACCCACATCCACACTCGTGTTATAAGAATAATAAAAAAAAAAAAAAAAAGCGCTACGAGCTGAGAGCCAGCTCGGTTGAAACAGTGCCAACTAGAGGGAAAGCGTGACTGTTGGAAGGATTTGTGCTTCACGTGGGCTGTTGATTGCAATGGTCAGTAGATATATTTCAGTCATCAAACTTGGTGAGATGCACTTATCGTTAATGTTCTATTAATGTATAGCGTTGATGGAAGGTCGGTGATTCAAATCTCATTAGAAAGGCCCCAGCCTGACAATGATTCTTCCCAGGCTTCTCTTAACGCTTTTAACTGGCAAATGCCAGGGATGTACATTGTACTTAAGCCTGGAATGTTTCTTTACCAAATTTAAGGGGATATCAAAGTGCTGGAAATCATCTTCTAAAGTATTAGACCTAGAGCTCTGATTTTGTACAGACATTACTAGCAACAAAAGGAGTATCTATACCAAGCTTCAGCACAATTTGAAATGTCATTTTGGATCTATTAAGCAAATTATATAAATTTTACTAACAAAATTCAAAATATATTTTCTCCGATGGATATCGTACCCAAAATGTTGTGCTTTAAAACTAAATTCCTTAATGCCTTTGTAACAAACTGTTTTATTGGATTTTTTCCATATTTCATAGTTTTTTAAAGATATTTTACACCAAGAAGCGAAATATCACTGAGTAAATGTAGAGTATGATTATGTTATTTATTTTTAAACTAAATTATGCTGAATATCAAAATTCCAATAAATAATTTTATTATACACATTATGAAATACGTTG
Organism: Hymenopus coronatus; assembly: GCA_030762935.1. Taxonomy (NCBI): domain Eukaryota; kingdom Metazoa; phylum Arthropoda; class Insecta; order Mantodea; family Hymenopodidae; genus Hymenopus; species Hymenopus coronatus. Next base: position 354,011,809 of record CM060900.1, read on the forward strand.
GGGAAACCATTTTCAGACCTGTAGCTGCACTCTTTTGTGTGAAGACAGATTTTGAGTATAGAAATTTAAAAAAATACTGTACTTGGGACTTAACGCTTTAAAGTTTGACATATGGAGTCATTAAACAATATTTTCAAATGGCATCGAAAAACATGTGCTACAGCCCTCCTAGGAGAATCAAACGTTGCAAACATGTACTTAAATATGGTCAAATTTGTACACCAAAAATCCAAGAGTCGACATTTTTTACCAAAATCGCTTAAAGCAATTCTGTGTCCCCGTAATGTCGAAACTAGCATTTCATTCCATATACTATAGTGACCACCACCTGTGGTGCCTAAATCAGTAAGATGGGACATTAAATTGTATTTAAATTTATGAGCTTAATTTGTGTTTTGAAGACAGACGAGACTTCCGTTAGCTTTTCAGAATTAATAATATATTACATTACAACATTCAGTAAAATTTTAAACATCTTATATTTCTAGTATGTAAATGTATTGATTATCATAACATTGGAAAGTAATTGCATTCATAAGAGAGTTTGATGCTGTTTATACAGTTTTGAACATTAGCTGACACAAATTATTAACAACAATATATATGACATTTCTAACATTTATGAATGTGTGAAACATATTCATTATTACCTTGGGTATACTTCTGAATTCTACAGCATATATTGTAGCGTATTTGTTTTTTAACTTTAGTACACTACACACTTTAGTACTTACCTTACATTTAATCAACAATTTTTCATTTTCTTGTTTGTGTTGATGTCAGGCGACTATTTGTCTTTTACAATAGTGACTCAAGAAAATGTTTTTGTAGCTTGTATTCATTTTTACACACACTTTCTGCGGTGTGACCATTACTACATTATCTGGCTCAAATAAAGGCTCCTGAGAAGTTAATGCATTTCATGGAATTTCACATCTATTTATCTCTGATTCCAAATGTGCAACTAATTACAACATCTAGATATGTTTATAAAGTTTTACAACATTGAGATGCACTGTACGCATTTGCGGATGCAGCATATTACCTCTGATTTTCATATTCATAAGATTGTATGGGTCATCATTAGTGGTCATTTGCTGGTCAGTTACCATAATTTATTCCCAGCACAAAAACTTTGTATTTTAAAATTCTATAGCAGCAATACCAAGCTACTCAAATAAGCATAGTATTACCTTCATTGCACTGATACTATTCTTGTTACATATTCCAATTCTCTTTGAGAACATTTGTAGCAATATGTGTGATGGCTCCTCTTTTTGATAATTAAACTGTGATACTTCAATTACTAATAGAGTCCCTTTTGGTATTCTTCGGGCCACCAAAGGCGCACATGTGTAGATTTATGGAAACTTGGTGAATTTATCTATCACGGAATCTAATTCCCTTATTCTACGTCTATTAGTTTAGGAGATTTTTTTGGTAGTGTTTAACGCCCGCTTTAACTACCGCAGGCGGTGACCTGATGATGGAGCACCGGTGGAATGTGATGGCGGGGGAAACCGGAGTACCCGGAGAAAACCCGCCCCAGCGCCGCTTTGTCCATAACAAATCTCACATGCGGTCACTTGGGATCGAACCCCGGCCGTTTAGGTGAGAGGCGAGTGGTCTAACCACTCGGCCACGGCGCTGCCATTAGTAGATATTAAGGTTTCTTTATGGTAACGATTCAACGGGACAGAGTGTGTAATCTGTTCGGATTTAATAACTTTTAAGTTTAATTACAACATGTCACTTTATTGGCATTTATTGTTCTTCTTTATGCTACGTAAGATAGTATACTCTTCATATGCCGTGGTACAGAGGCTTAGGATGTTTGGCACTTCTGATATTTCTGATGGTACTTAAAGTAGTCGAGATGAATTTCAGCCCTCCTCTGTGTAGTTGTTGGGACTAAGTAGATCGCGATATGGCAATTAGTTCCCAATCCACGGTTTAGTTATGTCTGGATATTGGTACTTGATTGTGGTAATGAGTTGGCTTAACTTCTTCCGCCACCGACCTGATGAGACTTGCAGCTAATATCTATTGGCCTTACTGTTGTCATTCGTTAGTCTTCCCTCTGGTTGATTGGAATAAGCGCGGAGGCTCTTTTAATTACAGTTGTTGATGTAAAGAAATGTTTTATGGAGGGGTTTCTATTGGTTTAATGACCTCGCTGGGTGACGAGTAGCGCTTCAACTCCATATACTTCCTATTCTTCTGCGTGCCTCTAAGCGTCTACTATTTCATCTTATTAATTTATTTATTGAATTTTCAAAATGCTGAAGTCCAATTTTACAACTGTATATTAGGGCTAGAGTTGTAAATAATGTGTACTATTACATAGTAATATGTACTATTAAGCGTAAATGCCATAACGAAATAATTAACATTAATGTAAATAGACAAATAATTAAAATAGGAACATTTTATTGGAAATTTAAAATAGGTATATATGTATAAGTATAAATAGTAGGTAATTTAAATACATTGCGAAAATATGCGTAATTTATCATAATCATTTAAATATATTATTGACAAAATTTTAATATTTTAAAATAGCAGCACTGTTTTCTAATGTGGTGCAATGGTGGAGTGAAAGATTTATTACAGAAGTCTAAGTGCGTTATTAAGCTAAGCCGCTTCCTTTAGTGTAATGCACAGTCAAAGAGTTGGTGATTAACATTCTGTATTGGATGTAAAGTAGTACACGAGGCGCTGTTTTGACTCACTATTTTAAATCGTTCCAGATATTATCCAATTTTCCGTGACCAGTAATGAATTGTGTCATTGTTAATGTAGGCTCAAAATGGTTTATATCTAATCTATTTTGGATTTTGGGAAAGGTCATCTGTTTTGTAAAATTACCATTGATAGTTTCTTGCCATATTGAGTTCCAACTGTTAAGCGTGTCGTTTTGTAAAGCTTTCTTTACCAACGGTATTGGGCTTTTTGTATGTTCACATTCTGTAACTAAATAGGAGGCTGCTTTTGCAAGTTCGTCAGCTCTTTCGTTGCCTACATTTCCAGTATGATCACATACCCAGCATAAGCATAAATGTTTTTTTTAGCAGTAGACTGTTTTTGTGATATAGACTGCAATAGGATTTAGATTATATTCATAATTTATTGCTTCAGACACAGCTTGGGAATCACTTAGAAGTGTGATATTCTGTAAATTATTTACACTCTATTCAATTTCTTTCTTTAAGGCTAACAATTCCACCTAAAATACTGTGCACACTGATGTAAGCCTGCATTGTCTGTAGGTAATTTCAGAGTCACCAGAAAACACAACAAAAACGCAAACAACTAACGATACACCGTTATTATTTCTATATAAACGTGATAGTCTGTATAGAGGAGCACATCATGTTTATAAACAAACATCACTTCTGAACGTAATTTATCTCTAAGTCTAGGTGCCCAGAGAAAAGAAAGAGGGCAGGATGTTCTAATTTAAAACTAGTAATTAATGTGATATTTTGACGTCCCTTTTTTAACATTTTGTCAACATAACTTTGACATTTCCAGTTCAGTACAGGTATTCTGTGCCTGTCAGAACTACAGACACTTGGTGGGGACAGTGCGGTGTGCCCTAGAGATTTTTATCGCAAATCTACGTTGAATTTCTAACAACTTCTTCTTGCTTAGACTACATGTTCTGCAGTTGCTGATAGTGCTATATAGTTTTTACTTGTAGGATTAGTGATTTATCTGGGATATATGGGAAAACATTTAATCAATTAGTGTTTGGTAGTGCTGCACACAGTGCCAGCACACAAGTACACCTTGATGATTCTTGGTCTTAATCATTAATCTCCTTCTACTACTACTACTACTACTACTACTACTACTACTACTACTACTACTACTACTACTACTACTACTACTAGTACTACTACCAGCACACTACCATCCCATCATTACCACTACTAGCATTATCACTACCACGACTACCACTACCAATACCACTACCACTACCACGACTACAACTACAACTACTACTACTATTATTAGTACTACTACCACCATTACTACTACTACCATTACTACCACTACTACTACTACTACTGCTACTACTACTACTACTACCACTACTACTACTAGCACTATGCGAGCAACGGCGCAAATGCATCCGGATGCGAAGAATTCTGACCAGACTTCGTAAACGTAACCCGAGTGCGGACGAATTGGCAGCAGCAGTCACTCGATACAAGCAGAGCAGGAATGCATTGTCTAGACTGATACATCTATCTAAATGTGCCCACTGGCAACATATTTGTGATGAGTTGGAGAATGATATATGGGGTGCCGGGTATAAAATAGTTACTGGCCGATTGACGAATCGCTCACCTATAGACTTGAGTACTACCAGGAAAAAGGAAATAGCCAGAGTGTTATTTCCCCTTCGGGATGATGCTTTGCGAGTGCCATCTCCAACATCTGATGTAGAGCTCTTCACTGTTGCGGAATTACATGAGGTGACCAATCCATGAAGAAGGGTAAGGCTCCCGGAATTGATGGCCTCAACCCGGCTGTGGTGCAAACTGCTGTCTCAATTGCTCTGTCTTTGATCTTGGGCATATTTAATGACTTGTTAATGAAACAGGAGTTCCCAGCTATGTGGAAAACTTTTAAGGTGGTTTTCCTTTTGAAAGGCGGTAAATCGCCATTAGAGTCGTCCGCCTATCGGCCATTGTGCCTCTTGACTACGCTTAGTAAGCTGTACGAAGGACTCATAAAGCTGCGCCTGGACAGGGCACTCCTAGGAAATGGAGGATTCTCCGATGCTTAATATGGATTTCAGCCAGGCAAATCCACTTTACAAGCCATCGCTGGCTGCCGTGCTTCGACTGAACGCTGAATCTAGCGGAAAGTGGGCTGCATTAATCACGTTGGATGTCCAAAATGCATTTAATACTGCTACCTGGAGTATCATACTGGATTGTTTGCGACAAAGAAACATCCCGCCATATATAATCAATGTGCTCATTTCCTACTTTACAGGTAGGAAAATCAGGATTGATAACGAGGATATGCCAATTACGACTGGGGTTCCGCAGGGCTCCATACATGGGCCAACATTATGGAATATTTCACATGATGGAGTGCTGCGTTTGAAACTACCGGATGGTGCATTCCAAATCGCCTTTGCAGACAATCTTTCCCTTTTTGTTAGTGCTGATCATGATGAAGAGCTGACTTGTAAGGCTAATGAATCCTTACGACGGATTGACCGATGGATGGTGTACAACCAGTTGGAGTTGGCGGCACAGAAAACTGAAGCAGTTCTTCTGAAAGGCTCTAGAAGGTGCAAGAATATCTCCTTTATATTGAGGGATGCCCAGATGACTCCAAAAAGGCCATCAGATATTTGGGAGTAATGATCGATGCAAACAATCGTTTTGGAGATCACATAACGACTGTATCCCAAAAGGCATCCCAACTGGCTAGGTTAATGCCAAACATTGGTGGTCCCCGATCCCTGAAACGCCGGTTGTTGTGTGGCGTGGTTTATTCTATTCTTTTATATGCTGCACCTATATGGTACACTGCTATGGGCATCAAAAAATATGCCAGAGCGCTGACGAAAGTACAACGGAAGGTGTTATTGCGCTCTAGTTGCGCTTACCGCACGGTTTCCAACAGGGCCCTCCAGGTATTGGCGGGATCCCTCCCCATTGACTTATTGGTAAAAGAACGGCAGCTTCTCAGTGCTACCGATGCTTACAATTCCTCGTTCGTTCGCCGCGAGATTAGAGACCAAATCCTTCATGAATGGCAGGCAAGGTGGAATGACACCACCATAGTAAGTCAATGGACAAAGAGGTTAATTCCGGAGATGAAGATTTGGTTGCAGTGTAAACACCGACAGATTGATTACTTCCTGGCCCAGGTATTGACCGGACATGGGCGCTTTAACACTTATGCATATAAGATGGGGAAAACAGACACAACCAGTTGTCCTTATTGTGATGATGAGGATACGGTGGCCCATACTTTCTTTCGCTGTCGGCTGTGGTATGATTTTAGAGCTACAGCGAACACCGAATTAGGTGTTGTGTTATCTGCTGATAACTTGGTCCCCACCCTGACAGAGAGCGCCAGGGCTTGGAATATTGTAAAACGATTGGCGAGGTTTATTCTGGAAACCAAAGAGAAAGACACAAGAATGGCCTAAATAGTAATGTGACAGAAGGGTTCTACAGCTAGAGCTACCATTCTGAAGTGATGCATTGTTGCATTTCCAGATGGTATGCTGAGAGAGTAAGGGTTTTTTTTTTTTAGTTGGTGGAAATCCAACTCGACACGTGTAGTGCCCTCTTTGAAAGATTTTTTTCCCTTACAAAAAAAAAAAAAAAAAAAAAAAACTATTAGCACTACCACTACTATTACTACCACCATTACTACTACTACCACTACTACCACCACCACTCCTACTATTAGTACTACTACCACTACCACTACTACTACTATTATCACTACCACTACTACTACTACTACTACTACTACTACTACTACTATTATCACTACCACTACCACTACTACTACTACCACTACCACCACTACTACTACTATTATCACTACCACTACCAATACCACTACTACTACTACCACTACCACTACTACTACTATTATCACTACCACTACTACTACTACTACCACTACCACTACTACTACTACTATTACTACTACTTCCACTACCACCACTACTACTACTACTATTATCACTACCACTACTACTATTACTACTACCAGTACCACTACTACCACTACCACTACTACTACTACTACTATTACTACTACCACCATTACCACT
>CM060900.1:354023631-354098631 GCA_030762935.1 Hymenopus coronatus
AGTCAATTCCTTCAACAGTGTTCCGGAGATAAGAAACTGCATATAAACAGTTAGTGAAGGAATCTGTTTTTCCCGAGAAGGTCAACTCTTCGAGGAAAATGCATTCCACGGCTACCTCTGTTAAGTGGATTGCAAAATATAAAGCCATTCGTCTATTTTCAGAGCAGTTTGCTTCAGACATTTCCAGTTGCCGAAAACAATAAACCACGAAAACGCGCGCATATTCTGGCGTTAGCCTCGGCCTGTGTATTTCTGGTGTCATTAAACATTATTATGAAATACTCTTCCCAGTTGGAATGCGTGGCTAACACTTTTCAGGGTACTTAAATTCATAACACGTATTGCAATGGTAGCTCCGGTTGAGAATCACAGAAATCTTCAGCAAGCTGATGAAATCGGCGGAAGGCATTTGGAATAAAAAAAAAACAACAACAACAAAAAACAGAAATGACAGTGCCGCGAAAACTGCCCACACAAATACATCGGTGTAACCACCCAGGAAATATGAAAGAGTACTACATCCTCACTTAAGTACTACATCCTCACCTACCGAGCCAGGTGGCTCAAGCGTTTCGTCTGAGACTGGCGTTCGCGGGAGGTCGTGAGATTCATTTCCGCGGCCGACCTCTCTGACCAATGGGGTTTTTCGGGGGGTTTCCCGGGTCACTAGGCAAAAGCTGGGGAGGTTTCTTCATTCCCCCGAACTTCCGTCCCTTCATTTCATCTCCATTTCATCCAACCAGTCTCTTTCAGGGTTGTTAGTGTCGGCGAGGCTTACATTTGTGGAGGCCATCCGTGGTGGTGGATGTGTTCTGGAAATACACAGCTCTTGGTGACGGGATGGCGTTGAGAATGGTCTGTAGACCCAGGGAGTTCGTTCAGACCTTGAGCTAGGGCTCCTATCGCTCTCGGCGTCGAGATGAAGAACTGCTTGATGTGTTAGGGAGCCTCCACGGTGGCTCTTCCCCCGTCGTCCAGTTTCGTTCGCCCATTGATATGACTCTCATATCATCCTATCCTCCTGGGATCTGAGGTACAATAAGCAAATGGGTGCAATGAGGAATCCCCTCCGGCATCTAACACACACATACGCATCCTCACTTGATGAAAAACCTTACTTTGATGGTTACGTAGCTCATTTGAGGTGGATTAAGGAAATATATTCAATCGGTAACATATTGGCAGATGGCGAAACATGGTACAGAGTATGGAATAAGATGAATAATGATAATGATGTAGCTCGTTGTACTCACCCATTCTCACAGATTTGCTCCGCAATGTATTGTCATCGACATTGAACTGACTCTTCCGGCTGCAGCATGTACCGTAGAGCGGCCATTCATTCTCCGTCGCATAAAAAGTTAGCAAGTCTGAATGTTCTCTGTTTCTGAGCGTTTATCCTGAAAGGGTGAACATCGAGAAACAACCATTTATTGGTAAATTCATCAATAAGTTCGCATTGCAGCTTCATCGACTATAGTGATTGCGTCAAAAAATCCAGATTAAGAAAGCGAAAACACAAATTTGGGTATACAATCAACATTATTTTCAAAAGAACTTGATTTGTAGCTACGCTTAGAATTTAACTTTCAGGATTTATTTAAATATTATTATGGTCCTAGTTTAAGGATTTGTTGCAAATTATATTAATCAATAAGAAATAATATGGTCTGTTTGTAGTCCAGTGTATATTACCTTCCTTATCCAGAGTTATCGGGTTCGATTTAGAAATCTGAGGCGCTTTTAATTACATTTTATTACTAAGCACAGGCTATGGAGGCATATTAATTACCTAAAGTCAAATCTATTTTCTACTACAGATATTGAGAAAAATTCACCATTTTTTTTTAAAAAGTTGCACTTCTTATTATCTTTGTAACAATTTCTTTTTGAAATAGTATTTGTTAAAAACATTATTTTACATCACAAAGTGATGTAAAATAATGAAGTGAAAAAATTGGAAAAAGCACACACACACACGCATATATATCTCAAAATTACAAACAAATATTTTATTGCACACACTCTGCAGTGCTTTGGAAAACAGGTTAAGAGTTCAAGCTCTATTTTTATGGGAGAAGAAATGTTAACCTGAGAAAAATTACTTAAAGCTTTGACTTAGGGAGTCATTTATCCAGAGTACCACTTTAAAATGACTTCCAAATTATGTGTTACATACACCCGGAGAATCAAACACTGCAAATGTGTACTTAAAAGTATGATGACTTTTTACATAAAAAACCAAAAAAATAACATTTTCGACCAAAATTACTAAAAAGGACTTCTGTCTCCCCTTAAATAACAATAATGATCATTTATGCAAAAATGGACAATTTAAGCAAGTTAAGAACACTAGAATATTTTATGAAAGTATACATTATACATGTGAAGTATAAAATTATGGATGCAAAAGAACAAATATATTCCGAGGTATCCATGTCCTATAAGATGTAAACGGATGCGATATTATAAAATAACTGTTACAACATATATACACTTGTGTAACGGTAATTTTTTTGTAAGTTGCTACTTAAATTTGTAAATGTGCATTAGGTGAAACAGGCTCCAGTCATTTCAAAGGTAAAGGCTGTAGTACTATACAAAGAATAACAACACGATAGTAAGTGAACACACTGTGTTATTTTTGGGCGCTTTTGTGCCACATGCTGTTGCATTCTAGTAATTAGTTGATATTTTTGGAAAGAATTCAAAAATTAGCAGATATAGTTTTACCTAACTAATAACCTGCACTGCCCTTAATCTCTCACAAATTCTAACCACACTTGAAATATGAGGAAAAATTACTTAACACTTTAAGTAAAATCCTCAACAGCTTATGTGTACTGGTAAGCATAAAAGTTTATATATTTTAGGATGCGTTTCATGCAAACTAATCTTAATTCTGTACTGAATATAACCAAATATGAAATTCGTCGACATTTCTTCAAAGCTGCTATGTAAAAACTCTTCAATTATTGAGTTGCTTGCTAGGCTGGGTGGTTCAATTGGTTAAGCATTGGCTTGCTGCTCCTGAGATCACAGATTTAATCACGGTCTAAGCCAATATTCTTAAGTGTGCTTAAAAGTGACAGCCTTATATAGGTAGATTTACTAACGTAAATAAGAACTTCTGTGGACGAAATTCTGGCACACCAGCGGTGTTGATATAATTTTGGCAATTGACTGGTTCTTTAAAAAACAAATAGCTAATTTGATTCCTGAGTTGTTTGATACGTACGGAAGTCGCATGGGGCAAAACGACAGTAATATAAGCTCCACAGTAGCTAATACACCTAAAAGCCAAGGTACTAATCTTGCGTAAAATCGGGCAATAAGAAATTGCGTGTTCAGAACTATGTTCATGTTTCCCCCTCTTGGATAGTCCTGGCGATGCCTGTGAATAATACGTTTCTAAGGAGATGCATGCAACTTAGGCACTTTTAATATTTACGTGTTTTATTATTTTCCCATTAGGATTTAATATCGCATACATTTTGTTTAAAATGTACATCTTTAAATGAACACAACTTTATGCCTATTAAAAACGCGAATATTACTAACTTCGCTCTACATGCAACAAAAAGGAGATAATAGAAATAAGCCGGACTGCATTTTAGTCTTTACAAATTGTTGCTCTAATAAGCTAACCGCTTAAAGTATTACTACTCTGTGATTTGAATATGCATTCATATAAAGATGCTCAAGATATGTTCCGACCATGGAGAGAAATTACTAAGAAAAATGAAATGTATATCATTATGACTACGCCCTACGGCCAAAATGGCCAAACTAAATGGCGCAAAGTTCTTTTGACATCGCGTCTGTGATTTTTACATCTGTGGAGTACACACTATACTGTGGAAGGCTCTTTGATGTCGAAGCCCGGTATTGCTACTCCTGAGTGAGTTTAGGATACCTGCGGTGTTTTGTATGTACGGCGGATTCTGGAAATTTTCTGCCACGTGACCAACAGGTATAAAAAGGGAAACTAAGCCCTGCTCAGAGTTCAGTTTTCACTGGGAATGCATCACGTGATACAGTTGAGTGAGTTCCGACGGGAAATTAGTAGCAAGCAATAGCAGTAGTCGTCACCGCAACAAACGATTAAAAAAACTATATGGCAGAATTCTTAATGAAACATTAAAGAAAGATAGTTATCTGTGAGCAGATTCTGATTGTAATCAGCCTGCAGAAGAAATAAAGAGTTCTTTGTTGCAATGAAAATAAAGTTTTTGTTACAATATACTCATTTTATTAATATTGCTTGTTTGAAACCTACTGAAATTGGTACCGTGTGCCTAATCGAGTGAACAGGTCAAATCTGGCCTATTTCTGCAATGGACGCCTGGACTAAAACTCTATTGAAAATGCATCAAGATAAATAAGGTGCAGCTGACTTACAGAAGTGACTTTGCCATAGATTTTGACTTTACCTATTATTCGATGGAAGGGAAAAATACATTTTAATATTCAGAATAAGGCACCATATCGAGGATTACCCTTTCTAGATTTAGTTATTTTCTTTGTGAGCGTTACATGGTTGTGTGTTACTCCACTGAAATGGTAGTTACTCAAGGTTAGCCGGTCCCCATGGCCGCACTCGCTAAAGCGTCTCGGTTTGGTGTTACGTAGCGCAGGGGATAGTGGGTTCGAGTCCCGCCTTGGGCATGGGTGTTATATGTTTGTGTATGTATGTGTGTGTAAAAAGTAAACAAAACAGAAATTCAGTAATCATACGGTAATCACAGTAATCAAATTAGGTAAATAAAAAGTAGGGTATACAGTGTCGGAATCCCGATCAGACTCCGGAGATGGAGATATTTGAAGCGATATTTTTCGCCAGAGCATAAAGAATGGGTAGATGCTATTGTGCTACTTTGGTTATATTGTTGGAAAATGAACTAATTGGAATACTTAATCCCGCCAAGGAGCAATGAAAATACCTGGTGTATCCTGGATTATATTTGTGTACAGCACTATAAGTTTATTCTGGCGTAAAATTTATTTACTTATTTATAACATAATATGACTGTACTTCGTATGTGAAACTAAGCTAGCTAAAATGTGCAATTAGCTGGGTTTTGTCATGTGAAGCCAGAAGTTTCAGGTGATAGTGCAGTTTAACTAATGGTCTCTAGTGTAACGGAGAAGTCTCCTGTCCATTCGGAAATCCATTGTGCCGAAATTAACTTTCATGTGGCATCATGGAACGAATTGGGAGGTCTCTGTCATGGACATAAATAAAGTGCCCACAACTTAGAGTTACAGGGATTACTGCTTAATAGTGATAGCTGACGTCATTACGAGCGAATGAAGTTAGATATTCAACGGTAAAATAGCGCCACCAATTGCATACCCACAAATTTTTAGCCAGTAAGATTAATTTGTGAGAAATTTACAAATTGTTAGAATTCATGTTATTTTCACACTTTCAGAATGCTCTACGTGACTTCAGTTTTTGTTTAGGTACAACTAATTTCCCAGAAAGTGCAGAAATACATATTGTAATATTACAAAGGACAATATTATCCGCACAATAGTCATTTTTCAAAAAAAAAATATTTTTATGAAAAATGAGCCACTGCATATGGCGAGGTGAGTCACTGCTCAGTCATTCCGTAAAGACTCCGTGCATTACTCAGTTTTCCCCAAAGATACCACTCAATTACTCCGCAAACACACCGCTCCACGGAACAATTATTCTGCAAGGCAAAGCTCATTTATTTTGTAAGGGTAATGCTCAGTTATTTTTGTAATGATACGGTTCACTTGCTCTGTATCTTCACCCATAAGGGACACTGGGCGTGAAACTTCAAATTTCTATATTTCTGTATGGGTTTTGGTGAACGTTTTACTGTAATTCCGTTATTGTTATATTAATATGAATCCCAAATTTCATTCCAATTAGATAAATGCCCCGCTAGATATAAATAATGTCACACATTTTATTATGTAACTATATTGTGTAGTGAACATGATTGACATTGGTTTGAAATTCGTTGACATTCTCTGAACTGGAGCTTTGCGCCACAAATTAAAACTTTGAACCGGGTTATTTTAATAACTGTAATTACTGAATTATTATATATGGTATATTAAAATTAATACATTTTAATCTCTAAAATAATCATTTTTCATTAAAAATATATTTTTTTGAAAAATTACTATTGGTGTGCGGATAATTTTGTTCTTTGTAATATTACAATAGATACTTCCGGACTTTCTGGGAAATTAGTTGTACCTAAACATAGAATGAAGTCACGTGGAGCATTTTGATAGTGTATAAATGTAGTTTCGGGAAAATGAACTATATTAGGAAACGGGTGTATTGTGCGACCTTTAATTGCTGTAGAGCCCGAAGCAAAGCGAGGACAGCTAAATGTTGGCTCCCTATAAACGCCCAAAGGTTCCAATAACTGTTTGTAATAGCAGAAATATTCGATTTTTGGCCGATTATAGTCAAAAGTTCACTTCCACTGTCTGTTAAGTAAACTAGTTACGCTGCGTTAGCGCTTGTGATAGTTAAAGTGGCGTTAGTTCAGCGAACAACAGACATCACCCGTAGTGGCCGAACTACATATTCACGCAGTTTTCTTTAATTTCTTTCCTTCTGTTCTTCTTCTTTAAGTAGTCAGGGAAAATAGACAGACCTTTTCACAAAAGGATACGGTAACAGTATTATATATGTGTTTATAACATATCGTAACCTTAAGAACTAACACTTAATTCTAGAAAAATATCCCATACCACCACCAAAGTTTAAGGAAATGCCTAAATTTTCCGGCAAACAATGACCCACAGTATGACATGAGTATAGTAAACGCCGCACTCATTAAAGTAGCCAGAGCAAAACAGATGTCGAGAGAAATAAAAAGTGGGCGTGGTTGACCGATTCATACTACAGTAAAATACTGCACATATCAAATGTATTGTGATGACTCGTAAATCACACACAATAATTTATCACTTGACCACATCAAACGACATGGTGAAAATCTTGAGCGCAAATCTGTATTCAACTTCAAGCTGGGCAGAAAATTTGGATTAAAATTTAGCTACGTAAGGAACACGTAATTAAAGTGGAACATGAGGTGTATTCATTATGCTAGAGGGTGACACTACCGGAGTAACTTAACGAGTCATTTTAACATAATGGATTCAAAGTGTCCTAGACTTGCTCAGGGTACACCTTCCTATCTTCTTTTATGAGTGTAAACAGCCTCGCTCTTTTGTATGTAATCTAACTGACCAAACAAAACCTATCCATTCATCCAATCCAGTTCAGTCCCATTGAATGGAATCAACTTTCATCTCATCCCACCAAATCCCACCCATACATGTATCTATCTCTATACATCTCTCAAGCTCTCTCCAAAGTATAAGATTATTTATGGTTAATGCACAAGGTTCACCAAATATTAATTGTGGTTAAGATATCATTTGTATTTTGGATTGCTTTTGTTGTAATTTTCTCTTTTCCTATTGTTTAATTGTTTAGTTATTTACTATCGCTTGATTTCAATATGTTAATATTTACTTCAAAATACGTTAGAGTCGTACCTGTATTGAAGTTTTTTCATTTTGTTTTCCCTTTAAATATTTAGTTATGGGGTATTTAGGAAAATACCAGAAAAGTAAATAAATAAATTCAGTCTTTAGACTTCTCTTCTTCACTATCACTGAATATTTTTCAACTTCAGTTCCTGTGGTACGCTTAGAAAGAGAGTTGTGAAATTTGTAAGTATCGTTATATTCTTGTGAATGGAAAGTAATTGTTGTCTCACACACAGGTGCAGCAAACACCTAAAAGGTAGAATCAAACTAAAAATAATGCTAATTAAAGTCAACTGGTGCAAATCCCGGCTATGGCTTACTCTACCTTTCCATCTTACATTGACTATTTTCTAATAAACTTAGACCCAATAACATACGGAGACAAATCGTTTTTGCTTTTTATTACAATTAAATAGAACGTTGATAAAATTCGAAGAAACGTAACTGTATTTCCTGGAAATTAAGTAATTTTTACTTTCTCTACACTTACTTTATACCTGTGTATAGAGAAGGCATTGGATTGCACCAAAAAATTCGATACCGAGATTTCACCACAAATATATGTTTGGAGAGCCCCTGAACAAAGAAAAATATTTCTAGAAAAATTACCGTGTGTGTCTGTCCATCTGTAAAACTGGAAATGGCGTGTTATTTATGGACGCTCTTTAACTACTGTGGTTCTCAGCGTCCCATTCCAAATTGGGCGTGAAAGACCGCTTAATTTTGCTCAGAGGCCTCTCTTTCAGGCTTGAGATTCTTTTACGTGCCGTAAATCTACGACACGGGACCAACGGCTTTACTTCCCTTCCAAAGGAAGCCATGCTGAGGATGTTTACGCTCGAAATAATCCATCGTCCTCCGCCGGGTTTGAACCCGCGACCTTGGGTATATGATGTTAGCCTGATAACCATTACACCACGGAGGGCGACGGTCCATCTGTGTGTGTGTGTGTGTGTGCAGCATAGCTCAAAAACGAATAGTCCGTTAAATACCAAACTTGGTATCTTCCAGGGATGTGACATGAAGATTTTTAAAAGAATCTCCCCCATCCCCAGCTACATTTTACATGAAAAAATGTTCGAAAATTTTGACTTACTCAAAAATGGTTCTAACAATTTTGATTATTATTAGGTATATTAAAGGTATTTATATGACTGGCCGCGCCGTGGCCGAGTGGTTAGACCACTCGACTCTCACCTAGACGGCCGGGGTTCGATCCCAAGCGACCGCATGTGAGATTTGTGGTGGACAAAACGGCGCTGGGGCGGGTTTTCTCCGGGTACTCCGGTTTCCCCCGCCATTGCATTCCACCGGTGCTCCATCATCATTCATGTATCATCAGTGTCACCGCCTGCGGTGCCATTAGTAGTTAAAGCGGGCGTTAAACACTACCAAAAAAAAAAAAAAAAAATTATATGACTAATAACATGTATATCCTGAATTTTCTGGAAATAGCCTCCGAAGGTATCTTTATTCTGGATGATTTTTGTGGATTTTTGCATAGCTGGTAAACCGTAAGAAATAGAGAAAACCTTACTTATCAGAAAATGTAGAGCTTTTTAAAGCATACATCTTATGTATACACATTTTTCCTAGACTTAGCCGTTTTTGAGAAATTCCTTATTGCTGGTTTTATTTTTAAAATACTTATGCTTTTCTCATACTGGAATTTGTCAACTCCTGGCCATAGAACCAAAGGAATTCGAATTTCAGGGCAATTAGCTTTTAAGAGATTTAACTATCGCTTTAGCATATGGAAACCCTTATTTCGCTTCTACTTACAAGGAAGCAAGTAATAAGACCATTTCTACTAATTTTTCTCGATTAGCATGAAGTAAATAGAAGAATAAGCTTTTTAAAAATAATTTGTTGCAGGGATGTAGAGAAAGTCATGTGAATGGAACACATTAGATTTTAATGCTCATCTATAATCCATGTAGACATTTTTATTTTAGCCAAAGTATTAGCACAGAATTGTAGTGTACCCTTAGTCATTAGTTCATGCCGAGAGAAAAGTTTAAGGACCGAAAACTGAAAATAAGGCAGTGGTTCATAAATCTAAAATTTTGAAGTGGTGAAAACTGTAACATAGTAAATGTGTAAAATTTATGGTATCAATAACGAGGTTAGTACTGCAGGGTGCTTCATTTACAATTCAGCTGTATCAACTGGACTGAGAGAGGACCTTATTAAATATCTTACCGTCTTTCCGGTGGCTATGTACTGATATAACTCCAACGTCCAGTAATTTCAGAAACACAAATGAAAACTGAAATACGTTTTTCAACCACTACGTGAAAAATAACTTAGATCCTGAATTTAGATACATGAATTTAGTAAAGCTATATGCACAATCTCTTATGTTAGGCTGGTTTTAACTATACAATTATTAATTTATACCTTTGTTTTAAAAAAAGAAAGGTTATCAAGTTATGAATATAAGTTTTACTTATTAGTTAAGTGTGATTAATAAAATACTGTATATCGTCAATTTACATGTCTATTTCTAAACAGCACTATTGTTATTTTATTATTATTTTTTTTTTGCCACAACCCCATAGCAAAGATATAAACCTATAAGCAACTACTTGATTTAGGTATTTTGACACAATCGCCTTACTCGAACTATAGAGAATAACTTGTGCGTCATATCTAGGTATAAGGAATACATGAAGAAATTCATAAGTAGGGAACAGATTTCATAAGATTTAGCTTCATATGTGCTTAAGCAAAACTTGCTCCATGAATTGCTTTTTCCTAACTCACTTATGTTACAGTAGTTGAAAAGAGAGAACTGTGAGTCGTTTGGTTCCGTTTATACCTCAACTCACTGAGAATATTTGTTTGAAATTGCACTATTCATGTTCAGGTTGGTTTAGATATTTCGTACTATTATTGCCCTTTTGTATTATTTAACATTCACTTTTTAGAATTTTTTTCAGCTGATAATTTCATTAACGACTATTTTAGAACAACTTTCAGAAGATTAAGACACGTTTCTGTTTTTATGCGTAACCTTAGAAGTAATTGAAACCTAGTTTTGCGATAGTAACTTCTGGCAATTTTGCGCCTGTGGATTTGAATGTAGCCAGATTTATAAACTTTGTTCGCCACTACCAATCAAGCCCATAGAAAATGTTCATCGCTATCCCCTTTTTCTTCCATACACGCTAATATCACCTCATCCCAAAGCACAGCCCTTAGTCTACGTCATCTCTATAGCACCATCTCCAACAGCCACCATCACCCCAGGACCACCACCAGCACCATCACCACCACCCTTTCCATCCCCTTTCCGCCAGCTCTGATGATAAACGACGTACTCACCGTAATTGCCTCCTAAGTTATGGCTTATAGCGTGTATGAAATATGGTATCGCTCCGCACGCAATTACTGTGGGGTTATTTATCTTCTGCGCTGTAGAGAAAGAGAGAGAGAGAGAGAGAGCAAAGGAGACGACAATGGTGACGCCGGCAATGGATCCTCGCCTAGTGTGAGAAGTAGGCAGGTTAACATTCTCGTTCGCGATCTTTACTATTCCACACTCCTAATCTAGATAAGACTACGAAATAACTTTCAGAATATGCTTGTAATCAACGTAAATCATTGCAATTGCTATGTACTCATGCAAGTGATGTTTTTAAAGAAACTCACAAGGAACGGAATAGAATTACGATTGATATACGTGGCACAGTTCCACGTAATTAACAGAACAATTTATTCTTTACGAAAAGAGATTTTGTAATTTATAAAATAGACTAAACCGAAAGAAAAGTTCAGTCCAAACCACTGTATAATCTACCTGTAATGACAAATAATGCGGTAACTTGAAAGAAATTATATGATTCTATTATGGTATTTTAAAACTCTAGAATAAAACTGAAGATTTATCATCTTTTTAGGTATAGTCTGGCAGAAGTATACAAACTGAAGACATTTATGGACTGTTTGGTTTATTTGAAACGCCTATAAGGGCCAAAATATTATTACAAAGGAAAGAAAATGTACACTTGCCAAAAAATGTGAAGATTATATCCATACCATTTCTTTCACAAGAAGTTTAGTGGGGATTCATTTCAAGCCCATCCTTTTCTTGGTGAACCTGCGCATATAGAACGATAACTTGATAAGAGACACTTAATCGAAATTGTAACTATATACTCAAAGCAAAATAGGAAATATGCACTTAAACTGTCTCCCGAAATACCGTTTATTTTTATTTTACTGTCTAGCGATTTAAAGCTTAAGATTTCTTGTTGTGTGTTATATATTAGAAACAAATACATTTTTTAAACAATATGGAGCAATGCGTGTTTTTAATGCTATTGGTGCTTTATTATTTATTCACATACACACTTCTGAGGTGCAACGCAAATAAAAGAAGATATATTCTTACATGTGGTGAGTTTACAAGGTTTATTGAGGAGTCAAGAAATACAACTGTAATTTTATTTTATTCCTTTTTATTTATACCAAGAATGCGATATGTAATATTCCCATATACACAGAAATTCAAGAAATATGCGACAAATGAAGTAGAGAATCTTTTTCTTATTCTATTTTTACTACAAATAAATAAAAAAATTCCTCACGGAACCACATTTAACCCCTTGAAATTATTAATTTTCGTTTACATTCCTTAAAGTTTGCTCTGTGCTGATTATGCTCTGTCACAGAGTTATTGAACTCTGAAATTTCAAAACTGAAAACCCAGTCACATTTGGCAGAACTTTCCCTAATTTGAATGAATTGAAGGCCGCAGTAAACTAGGTTAAACAATACCTCTACAAGTTGAAATTAAGAACATTGAAAGGAAATAAAGTACTTACATGCTGTTGAGTCTACACTGATTTAAGAATAACTTTGTAATGTGCAAATAAAAGTTTAACAATTCCAAAAATAAGGAAAGTAAAATTGTTAAACTATTTTCACAATAATAAGATTTTACCTGGCTTATGATAAAGAAAGTTACAAGGAAAGCATGTGGTTAAGCAAACACTTAGAGCGAAAGACTAACAATAAGTTTAAGAACGAATAAAAGGTTCATATTTTCACATAGTTCTAAACGATTGTGAATCTGACGCACCAAAATTAGGTTGGGAACTGAAAGAACAGGCGAGACAATATTTGCTCAACACAGGTATCAAATAAACGAATGTCCAAACATTGCTGGGTACAATTAGGGGCTCTTCTTGGTAATAAACGTACAAAATAAAAAGTGCAATTTAAAAGCATAGCACAAATTATGTATTCGGGCACTAAAGATCAATGAACTATTTGGGAAGTCGCGACGTATACGCGTATACGGCGTAAAACACTGCTATAAAAATATTGAAATTTATTAATGTTTTTAAACACATCTCAAAATGGATATGAAATAAACACAGTTAATAAAAGTAAACGTGTAAAGATTTCATAAAAACCTTAAGCGTTCTTAAAACTGAAAAATAATGAAATGGGTCTGACACTTGCATAAGGATTGATTTTGAAATATTCCAAGAAGCGACAATAGTATCACGTTCGAAAATAACGAGGTCTACGTCTTTTTATGAAGGAACAGTTGCCTCACTATACGGTACACTAGACCTGCCCAACTTGACTATTTCTGAGGGCCAAACTTAGCTTTTACCACCCGACGAAGAGCCACATCACTTCGGACCTCAAATCTTATATCAGTCTACTAAAGCTGTCTAATACATTTTACAGTGAATGCAAATTCATTATTCACATTAACTTTCTTTACCGTTTCAATTAAAATAATATTCAACATTACTTACAAATATATATGGTTCCAAAAT
Organism: Hymenopus coronatus; assembly: GCA_030762935.1. Classification (NCBI taxonomy): domain Eukaryota; kingdom Metazoa; phylum Arthropoda; class Insecta; order Mantodea; family Hymenopodidae; genus Hymenopus; species Hymenopus coronatus. The sequence continues at coordinate 354,036,984 of CM060900.1, forward strand.
TTCACGGTAAAGCATTTATGCATAAACATACAGTTTACTAAAAATTGTGGAGAGTATTCAAATATAAACATAAAATTGCGATGCATGTATTTCGCTTATTCCTAGCAGTTCACTGTGACACTTTACATTTATTTGTTTTCACTATTTAATCAAAGTTTGAACTCACCGTTCTTAATACGGCCTGTAAATTGATATCTGCTTGTTTTTATTCAAGTCAATGAAAGAAAATGTTTGTTCTCCGAATATGTGTACTCCTAAAAATACAAAATACACGGTGAGCAGCATACAACAAATGTTGTAGTTTATTCTGATCCAGAACAAACAAAAACAAAAAAACCTTTGCAACGTAAATACTCTCTCTCACCCGATAGTTTTCAGAATACTGGACATAAATAACTTACATCTGAAGTTCTGCAGGTAGATCTCCTGCTTCAACAGGAAGTGATCCTCAGGGAGCTTAATGTGGACTTCATCTTTACTACTTAATGTCATTTTTATCTAAAACTCCTTATTTAGAAGTAATATATGCTTCTTGTATTTTTCACTCACTATGGAGTGATATTTAGATTGAGTACTCTGTCGAAAAGTTATGAAATGCGACATATCCCCTTTGGCAAGCTAATTTAGTTTTAAATACCGTTGTATGAGAAACTAACTGCATCTTGGAGGCCAAGTTGGAGCTTCGGTAACCTTAGTTGGCCGTATAGGAAATTATTCTATTAAGGTGGTGCATTTTTGAAATTTGATAAAAAATAAAAACATTATTTTCTTTCATAATAAAACGACATGAATTCTAAACTTAAAGGAAATATATAGTTTTTTTCCGACTTGGTGCCTTTTAACTACCAATTAACTGAAACTACAAATGCGTAGGTGCATGCTAAATAATAGGCATTCCCAACTTTAAACCTAGTTTTATCGCAAAAGTCTTTTTAACACCTTCCCATACTAAATGCTTCAGAAGGTGTAATTCTTTACTAATTTATCTAAAAGTTGTATATATCTCAAAAGAATATTAAAGAAAATCGTCATATACTTTTTCCAAAAAAGGTCTAATTTTGAGAAATAAATTACTAAATTTTGAAAAAAGGATTTTTGAGAGCACAATGAGTATTAATTTTTCTGTACTAGTTAGGAAAGATATAAAAATATAGCATGACAGATGAATTTGTAAACTTATTTACTATAAAACTGAAATTTTATGTGGATATTTTTAAACACCTAATTAAGATTTATTAGAACAACGGGTTTAGAGAGTGTAAATTATTATTTAATTAGCCATATAAACTAGAATTTTGGAATATGTCACAAATATCTCAATTGTTGTTACTGTTTGCATAATTGTGTTCAATAACTGGTATAAATTTCAGTAAGGTATCTGGTATACTGTGGATTTTCCAAATTTTACTGTTGCGTAATATTAATTTACTAAATTTATTTGACTAAGTTAATCATTTCCCGTGCTAGACAATTTCAATCGGCAGAAGGGCCAAAGTAAATAACATTGCGGGCCATATGTTGTGCAAGCCTGCAGTACAGTGAGTGGTGTACCCTTCGTTATTGCCTTATTTAGAATAACTGTTTGGAAGCGTTACCTTGTCACGGGTGAAGAGTCTTAACATACAATTCTCACTTATTGTTTATGTTTTGCCTATTATTTGGAACGAGAAGAGAAAAGCTAGACCATTTCACAACGGGCAGATGAGGCTCCATAGTTCTGGAAGCCGGGTCATAAAGGACAGCAAGATTACAAATCAAATTCCTCATGGCAGGCTTCAACCCCCAAATCAAAAAATCTTATGTGTTCCATTCACATGATTTTTTCTCCAAACTATTGTTACAAAAGATTATTCCTTTATTTACATCGAGGTAATTGAGTAAAGCATTAGCAGATATGTTTATATTAGTTATGTCTGTGTATAACAGAAATAATGCAATACACAAGACTAAAGCTATAATACAATTTTTAAAACTACAGTCGCTAAGTAAAACAACTGAAATTTCGCCTTGCAGGGTGAGATGGATTATCGCCCAGGTGAATAAACACATAACCAATATTTGTAATTGATTAAATTGTTTAGGTTAATTAGTAAGTAAGATATCATGTATTTATTGTGTATTGGATGTTCAGAGAGATTGTTCCTGGAAAGCGTTCCAAACTTCAACCCGAGAATTCCCAAGCGACAAATTCAGTTGTTTACGCTAGTTATTTGTATATTGCAAGAGGGGAAAGACGCTATTATGTGGTCACGTCAGCGCAAGAGAAAGTGAAGGTGACATATAAACCGGGGAACCACGAGGAAATTTAGGTCAAGAATCACGTGAAAGACGCATTGACCAATTAGAATTAATCACGTCACGGCAGAAGCGCACCCCAAGCTACTTTCAGCGCCAAAAATGGGCCAATGAGATTACGAGTTGAAGGTTTTGCGCGTGGGTAGAATTTGCTATAAATATAGAGTATTCGCCGTAATTTTCAGGCAGTCGAGATGTAACTCCAAGGGGAAGTCTGCGACACCCAAAACAAGAGAACGCGCGAATTAGCCGAGTTATTATAGTGATTGAGGCAGTTGAGATGTAATCCAAAGGGGAACCTGCGAAGCCCAAAACAAGAAGTATGCGCGAATTAGCGTAGCTATTATAGTGATTGAGGCAGTTGGAATGTAACTACACGTAGAATCTGTGATGCTCGAAACAAGAATCCTCGTACATATAGTAAAGTTATTACAGTGATTCACACAGTTGAAATAAATGTCACGCGTAAGGAAGCCACGGCGGAAATTTATAGTGCCTACAATTATTCTGCACATAACCGTTGCACTCGTCGCCGCGTAAAGTTTAGTTACCTTTATGCGCGTTACGCTCTTGTTCGAGGGAAATTATCGATACTCAATCGCGCCAGGAACATTCTCGGGAACGCTTGAAAAAGAGAAATAAACCTTGATTGAACGAAAAGTGCCGACGTTATTTAAGTTAATTCCCGTACCACTCCCTGGAGATCACCGTAGCTAAATGCCAGAGCTAGATATAAATAGGTCTCAATTGCTCGTCGCTGAGCCCACCAATAGCAGAGGAGCATCGAGAATCGACTTAAGCAGTTGCAACACCGGAGCGAGGACCAGTCGTCGCTGCGCAGCCCAACCCCACCAGGTATGTCCACCAGTTCCCGCCTCAAGGGCCAGGAGTAAATCAAAAGTTAGATGAAGCAAAAGATGACCTCCCATTTAAGAAAAAGTCTAAGCAATTTAAAGTTGAAACCAATAACAAGGAATGTCTGGAAATGGTTAACTCTTCAAAAATGTATATGACATAAATTGTGTCTTTTAACAAAACTCACATTTTGATGTTATAAGCTTTTGTCTATCTAATACGGTTTACTAGTCATGCAAAATTCATCCAGAATGAGGAGGTCTTCAAAAGCTCTTCCCAGAAAATGTAAGACAAATTTAAATATCGTTAATATATTGTATCTTAATCAAAATCGTTAGAGCCATTTTTGGGAAAAACAAAATGCTCAAAACTTTTCTTATTAAAGAATAGTTTGGGGTGGGGGCTTTTCTTGATTGTCATCGTGTCGCAGCCTTTGATGATCCTAAACTAAATACCAAATTTTGTGTTCTTCTTTTTTAGCTATGCTGTCCACACACTCACACCTTCTAGAAAGTTTTTGTTCCAGGGTACTCAAAACATGTATTTCCGGTGAAATCTCGGTATCGAAGTTTTGGTTGGAATACAACACCTTCTATATACACAATGTACACCGGTAGGCAAAAAGAAACTGAGTCTTGCCTGGAACGGCAAGTTCGTCCAAATCCTGTACGGCACAGCACCTTATATACAGCATCCGCAATACAGTGTATAGGCAGCAACAAGTTGTCACAAATTCCAAATCTTAATATTACTAACTCATATTATCAATAATCATAAGCAAATACATAACTTAAGATACTTGAACAACTATTAACTAAAAAACTCAACGGCACAAAACATGATACAGCTATTTCGTACGGCATTACAAAATCTGCCATCTTCCTTGTTTGTTCACTGTAGCGCTGTAGCGAAGCGTAGGTTACTCCTCAGTGAGGTTCGGTTTTCGCATGTTGCAAACATGTATTTCTTTGTCTTAATAATAGTAGCTATTTATTTTAGATATACTTATTGCATACACGGCATTCGGCAAAGTTAATAATATGATACTTATTATGATGCTTCATTAAGGGTTTGTTCTACCGAACAGCAATATTCTGCACACGAAAGCATATGCCGCGCAGCATGGTGCGCAAACGAATCTGGCACGAATAGTTCTCTCTGAATGAAAAAAAAAAAAAAATAGTAGCATGAATAAATACTAAAATATTAACAAAACCAATGCAGTTTTAGAAATCGATTTTGGGAAAATTTCATTTTTTGGGAGGTGGCCTTAGCTTTCTTTTCTTTGTTGACTCAACTCACCCTTCATAAATCGTACCTGTTTGACAATTGCAGAATAAACACACAAAGACTTGGACTCAAGGAAGTTACTCCTTGCACTAGTCAAAGTAATATAAGTTTTTCTGCTCGTGAATCTGCAGCACGTATTGGAGTCCCTGTATATACAGCGCAGAGGTGGGTGAGATTATCCCGGGAAGGGATTGAACGCCGTCGTCCTGGTTCAGGAAGAATACTTGTGTTGACTCTTATAATGGATGCAACTTAATTGCAGTAGCAATGGATGCAGCTTTATTTGCAGTAGTACAAGGGAACCCTTTCCAAGCTGCTTCTAAAATGAAGGCCAATTCGCACTTCCCTGGATCAGCTCGAACAGCTCTGCGACGTAAATGACGCAAGAATCCATGCGAGAATGCCAGCCCAAATTACGACGAGAATAAGCATGGACGGGTCCCTAACGTTTCCTGAATGAACGCCTCCGATGCCGCCCGAAGACAACCCACGACCAACTAACCTCCTGGGATTCCTCGCAGGATCCCGTGCCCAAAAGCAACGAAGACGGGTAGCAATCGAGCGGTCCCGCGACGACGCAAGGAATAAGTCTCTACAATGCACAAGGACTATCCAGCCGCAACCCGCCGACCACCGTCGCCTGGTCCTTCAAACGTGAAGCAGACTACAAGGAAATGATGGAAACAGGAAATTGCGGACAAGACAATTCGGGGATGTTATCAACGACCCTACCAGTCTTCTTCATCCGCAATCGGACGAAATACTGAAGCAGTTTCTTAAAAGTAGCACCTTCGGAAAGTGATGTTCAGCCATGAGCTAGACTCAGATGTGCGTTACTTCTTTTGGCCTAGTGGACATAAGTACACAAATTCACTTGCCTGGCCAAACATTTTAAACATTTGCTAAATAGGGATATTGAAAGACAAGCTAACTAGGGAATTATTCTGCGGCTCATTTATATCTTAACTGAATTAATGCATATTCAATGTACTAATCTTTAAAGGTGTTGAATTATATTAGTTATTCAAACTCACTTTCTGTCATGGTGGGCTAAAAGCGTTATCCAAACCGATCTTCTGGCGGAGAATCTTTTCCAGTTTTCATATTTTTACCAGAATGCTAATTAAAATGGTTTACGAAAGTTCCCCTAACAATATTTTGTGAATTACGATCTGAAATACAGCTTTGTTTTATCACTTAGAGTACCTTTAGTTGTTCTAATAGTGCTCTTTAGAGGCTAATATATTTTTTAATCCTAGAACTTTTACTGACGCGACTGGTTACGGCTTTTATACGAGATGTCAAAATCGCGAATCTGAATTTATAGTAAACCTGCAGTGTCTTTTGATATATACCGTTCAATAAATTAAGATAGATTTTCAGTGATATAGTGAAACTAACTAAATTAAATTACACGCGCATACATGTTACTATAAAATTGTAATGCTAATTGATTTACGAAGCTACACTGTATCTTATATGCAAATGAAGTAAATCAATTAAATTAAATTCACATAAAGAGTTATCTCGAACATGTTTATACAAACTAAATATTCTTGAGGAAGGTGAACCCTAGTATATTTTTTTCACGCTATAATATTTTAATTTGCAAAATTGTTCATAATACGGGAGTAGATTGTCTAATTCACTGTTATTGAATTAGTTAATTTATTGAGTTCTTCAGAATGCGCACGGTGGCTTCTTTTGTTATCAAAGAAAACTTAAGACCGATCAACTCAAACAGCTGAGAGAAGACTGAACTACAACATTCATCTATAGACTATGGTGAGGGAGAGAGAAGCTTGGGGGAGGGGGAGTGGAATGCGAATCAGGTCAGATTAAGTGATCACGATGGTCGTTGCCGGCGGTATGCTTTTTTCAAAATCTCTTTATTCTGAAAATTGTTTTTATACTACTGCCCTTAGATAACTGTTGGCTAAACACTGGTTTATCTGCATCTTTATCCACATAGTGACGATAGATAAACTCATCCCCTTTAGATGGCACCATAGGATGAACTCACGACATAGGACATGAAATGGACATAACTGCGCAAAAACGTTTTCTTTCAAGGAATGGAATTCTCTTTCGTGCAAATAAGCATTACACGGGGTCAACGGCTTTATTTTCCTTTCGAAGTAAATCGAAAAACTTAGGTTTGAACCCGCATTCTTGGGTACTAGAAATTAAAAGATCTACCGCTAGACTACCAGGACGACGTTAACTACATTACTTAGAGTCGTTTATATATATTACGATTATCTTGACATACAACTTCTGATGCACCCTCTAAATACAGCATGTAATCAGGTTTCTTTCTTTTCAAATACCCATATCGAATACAATTTACTATTGTGTATAATGAGAGCTATTTAAATTACATAGTTAACATAGGAAGATTGTAACGTCTGCCATATGCGAAGGTCATCAAAGAAGTACAACTGCTAATAGACAGGCCACAAATCAACAATGTATATAATTTCCTAAGTTACTTTCGAATGACTACAAAACTAATATAATGTAAGGTATTGTAATTTGAATTTCCGGGTGTGATTTGCTTCGGTTTAAAACAGGCGAAGACTAAAGTTATTTATATTCTTATCTAGAAAAATTGAATTTAAAACGACTTAACGTGGATACATGCATCATGTTCAAAAATTAAAGATGCAATTTGGTATCTTCTATTACTCGTACACGACATACTTGCCAATTTTAATGTGCCTATAACTCAGATTGGGTGTGTGTAAAGCTATAAGTAAAATCACACATAGGCTTTGGATTCCGTTGCAGTTTGGTTGCACTCTGACTGAAAAGTACTTGAACACAAGGTTTTGCTGGTACCTCCTCATTCGCAAGCATTGCTGGTCATTCACTCTAAGCAAGTGACCAGTTAATGTACAGCCTGCTCTGAAGGTACGAAATAAATCTGAGTCCAACTATACCTATAGCACAAACTCAGTAGCGCACGAGACTTCTGCCTCTCCCTTCTCAATTCGTTTGTAAACAGCGTACCAGTATGGTAGAAGTTAACTTAAGCTGTAGTCATAAAAATGTGAAAGAATACTTTGAACTTTGGTCCAGTGATATGACTGCTGGTGGTCCCTGGTGGGTTATACATTCGGCTCCAGATGTCTCGGAAAAAGATGGTGAGAAGGAACAGTTCATAGTGCTTTGAATTCCTGTTTTGTTCCGGAGGGTGTGGTGGCTACTGGTAGCGTGGTTTACTTCATAAAACGTCAGTGCTGAGTAAATTACCGTTATAATGTGCAACTGCCAAGCTTCGAGGCTGTAGTCTGATACGGAATCCCTTTGAATTACACTTCTGTTCTTTTAGGAGGTCGTCAAGGCAGACCACAACGACCACATATGGTCTACGAAGGGGTGCGATTAGTATTGGGCTAGGAAAAATTTCACTGACCTGGTTTGGATGTTGGTATTTTTCCTTCAAAACTGGAGGCCACCATTTTTAAATTGGTTGGGGTGAATTGCTCAGGATTTGGTCTACAGTTTTCTTTATATGTGTGAGATAAATTCTGCGTAACTCTTAGTTCGTATATCCCAGGTTCGTTATTTCACCCATTCCATACATCGTTTCTTAAGATCAGAGTCCCTAAGCATGATAAAAGGCACTTTAGAAAGCTAAAGTTGTGTACAAATCGGCAGCTTGCTTTACAGACTTAGAGAGTAACTAATAGCATATTACTACTTTAACTCACGAATTTGTCGAAGAATGTGCTGGGCTATATTCCCCAAACAGGAAGCGATAACTTTGCTATCATCATTGATGTGATAGTGCATGCAACTGTCCCCCAGCGCATTGTAACCTATCTCTCGCATTATGACCACCTTCTCGCTTTTGGTTACTACGTGGGTTCAAATGCGCTGTGATAAGGCAGCAGGAGCAGGAAGGCAAAAGTGCTAGTGAGATGAGACTATAAATGTGAAGTGAGATCTCACCTTTGCTATCTCCTCGGTGTAAAACTGAAATAACGCTGAGATTCAGGCCTTCCGATGAAACACACATAGTCACCGGCTGCGGAATCTTTCGATTACATACGAGAAGGATCGTAACTCTACGGCTTCCGTACTATTGTTTGCTATTTCCGCACTATGAAAGACAACTATACTAGGTATAACCTATTTGGTTAAATTAAAATTTGCACTTGAATTCCAGCTGTGGAAATACTCTACATAGTCCTCCTTATGATTTTAGGAATCGCTATTAAAGCGTTTACTTGCTCGCACTCATAATTATGTAGCTACGAGCATAACCTTAGACATTACAACTTGTTCTTTAATACATATTCTAGTATATTATTGAATTCCCTTTAGAAACACCTAACCAGAGTTATATGACTATACCAGAATAATGTATGAGTTTGCGATTCACACTGTGAGTAAATGCCATTCTAACCAGTGATGAAGCACTGAAAAATCCAATGTATTCCATTCTACCTATTCTGTAAAAATATTCTTACAAAAGCTTATTCTTCTTTCTACTTCATGCAATCGAGATAAACATTAGCAGAAGTTGTTGTATTAGTTGCTTCTAAGTAGAGGGGGGAAAAGGGAATGCGCTAGACTAAAGCGGCAGTCAAATATTTTAAATAGTCGAACACTGTGTGATGCAATTGAAATTTCCTTCTCTTTGCATGACCGGGAGCAAAAAAGGAATATGCTACGAATGAAATCCTCTTTGAGAAGAGTCTAAGTCTTTTAGTTTGAAACATCAACAAGGAATATTTCGGAAGTGGCAAGCTCTACAATAAGGGAAAATTACGTAAAATTACGATATCTACATTTTTGTGTAGTAACACTTTGTTTAGCTCTTACAATTTACCAACTATGCAAAAGTCATCCAGCATAAAGAGTACTTCTGAAGCTATTCCAAAGAATTTCAGGACATGTCATGTTAATTTCTTTAATATGAGGTATTTTAATCAAAATCGTTAGAGCCAATTTTGAGCAAATCGAAAATTTCGAAAAATCTTCCATATAATGAATGGCTACTTTGTGTGTTTTTTTTCTAAAAATCTTCATGTCACATCCTTGGAAGATATTAAACTCAAGTACCAAGTTGGGTATTTTACAGACTTTTTATTTTTGAGCTATGCTTTCCATAGACACAGATGGAACTTTTTCTACAAAATGCCTCCTTTGGATTCAGGGGCCCTCAAAACTGTATTTCCGATAAAATCTCGGTATCAAACTTTTGCTTGGAATAAAATACCTTCTCTACCTACTATGTACATTGTGCATACGTGGTCAGAAGGCAAAAATAAAGGAAAAAGAAGAAAGAAATGAAGGAGGTTAAGCTCTTTCTTAGTTTAGGAGAAGTTCTGTTATCTCCGTGGTTCAAATAACAGGGTAGAGGAAGCCATTACACTTTAATGGAAACAGATAACAATAAAAATTATTGTGTGTCTATATATGTGTGTGTGTGTGTGTGTGTGTGTAATGTCACAATCAGCAACTACGAAAACTGTTGCACTACACACGAGAAAATCGTCAACAGATCGACGGATGGCAGGCGTGTTAACGATAGTTATATGAAGCCTTTTTCTGAGGATATACAGAAAATTAAAATTCTACATGCTTATAAAAGAAACGAATTTATATCACACCGCAATACAGCTTATGCTATCTCACAGTAGCCCTATAATGATGTTAGTTGAATTCTATAAGACTTTAGGAAAGTCAGGTGATTATGAGCTGCTTAAGGAAATGTCTCATCCTATATTAAACCATGTGGTTATTAAACATCAATATTATTTTATTTAAGTGCTTATACCATTGGAACTGCAAAATACAATGCATATCAATTTAAACTTAGTAATTTCGGTGTAGAAAAATAATTAATTAAGGCCATCAAATTGGTCATATTAAAAGCAGAGGAGGGGAATATAAGGACAATCAAGGGGTAATATGGGCACCCTCTTATAACATTAAAAATACATGTAATACACAACGACAGTCTCCCGTTTCAGATAGAAATGATCACTAGACATGTATACATCATAGAAAATAGCAAAATACAAGTAACAAATGAATACTATATATGTATATTATAGTAAAAACTAATCCTGCTGGTATTCATTCTGTTTTAATATTCTGTTCTTCACAAAATCACAAACGTAATTCTTCTGTCGGTTACCAACATCACTGTACTCCACGTGAGCCCATTTTTTGGGCATTTTTGGCATTGAATCTAGTCTCCACCTGTTCTGAAAAAATATTCCCACAGAAAATGCACTCTGCATCTTCAATACTTCTTGATTTCTAAGCACATGAATTTGAAGCCTCCTTTGTTCTTTTTTCTGGTTGCTGTTTCTTAGCAACCTCGATTGTGTCTTTGCGTGAGCTATCAGCGAGCTCTGTAGAACGAACCACTCTTCTTGTGGAAGGGCTTCTTCAACCTTTGCCTGGAATAGGAATCAAATCTTGGAATGTTAGGGAGCATTGTGAAGTTTAGATATTCCTGGTTCGGAAGAAGGTGATCATAGTGTTAGTGGTGAGCTGTCTGTTTCATTGAAAATTTCCATTGATGGTTGTAAAGAATTTCCAATGGAGATAGCTGTGTGAAGAGTTAGAGTTTTGTTATTATTGCATTCTGGAATAGCTGTGAGCTCTGCAGCTATGAAACCCTCTTCTGAAAAGCACGTGGTTTGAACGTATGCATGTCGGTCTTCTGGAATTTCAACCGGGCATTCTGAATTATACCCATTTCCTTACATAATGGTATATAATTCAGGAATTTATTTTCCTGTGACAATTCTACCATGGTGCTGAGGCAGCCAAGTTGCTACGACTTGGTCGTAGAAGAAATTAATCCTCTTGAAAACTGATACATCAAGAGAATGGAGCATATGCGTGCAGTGCGAAGGAACAGAGAAAAGTCTTACATTATTCAGTGCCTTCGGTATCGCAATAAAGTGTAGATACCATTAAAAGAGAATTCACAATTTAAAACGTTGGTGTATTATGAGCACCCCTGCTCATATAAACCCCAGTAGCAATGCTGCCTGTTCAGCCATCTTGTTCATTGTGGTGAGAGTTTTTACGTAGAATGAAACGAGAAAAATATTAATATGTTTGAGCTTAATATATAATATGAATCCCCGAAATGTATGCACGCACATCACTTCCGAACGACTGTTTCAAAATGAACAGTTCTTTTTTTGTTGTGCTCGTTATCATCACGACAAGGTTTGTGGAAAAGAAAATGTTTAAAAATAGTACGGGAACGTTTTTAAAGTCTTATAATACGAATAATAACAGAACCAAGGGAACGCATTTCGGTTAGTAGCAGCCAGATGGCAGTAGTACCACGGTTATTTGTTGCTAAATGGGTGTAGTTCTGGTATATCTTCCGTCCCCATTCAATGCTAAGTTGACGCACCTGTGTAACGAAACAATGACGCAACTCAATAGTGAATTTCAAATACATTTTTCCTCTATTAACTGTCCTTTTCTTACTCTATCGTTTAAAATAAAGAATCAAAGAAACTTTCCTGGGGACGAAGACCTAGAGTAAGTAGTTATTTATTTGCCACTAGAAGGCTGTAGTAGTATTTTCCTCCCCACTCAATATTAAGGTAACGCACCAGTTTATCGAGACAATGACGCAACGCAGCGGTAAACTTCAAAAACATTTTTATGCATTAACTGTCCTTTTCTTACTCTATCGTTTAAAATAAGGCAGCAAAGAAGCTTTCCTGGCAACAACCACCTGGAATAAGTACTTATTTATTTGCAGCTAAATGGGCGTAGTAGTATTTTCCTCCCCATTTAATGTTAAGGTAACGCACCAGTTTATCGAAACAATGACGCAACGCAGCAGAGAAATTCAAACATGTTTTATGCGAAGCCGGGGCGGGCAGCTAGTTAAGAATAAATCATATGAAAGTGTCAATCCCTGTTGCTGATTGAAACTTCAGAGGACTTTTAAGTAAGCCAATTTCAAGCATGTCTTTTCATAAATTGATAGATGTATGGCACTGTGTTTTTTTTGTTTTTGTTTTTTTGGCCAAGCGCTTTTGTCTCGTTTTTTACAGCGTTGCTGAACATTCTTCAATAATATAAATGGTAGGTAGATGTATAGAAAAGTCAGAAAATTATTTACAAACTTAATTGAAATGGTTTAAAAATTTTTTACAACGGATTACATTAAAAATAAAGTTATAACAGAGTAATTGAATTATACAAACTGAAGTACTGTGTAACTAAGTAACTTATTGACAAGTGTATTATGATAATGGTACGTAATAATAATAGGTGTAGTGTGGGAATTTAATGGAGATTTTCATAATCATCTTATCATCAACCAGTTTCCAGAAATTCCTTAATCGAGTAGAAGCAGTGGTGAAGCAAGTATGCCAATAGTGCCTTTTTAAGTGGTGACACTTTGCATATGATTTTGCTCTGTATAGGACATTTATTGAAACATGTTATTATTACTAGGTTTATCACTTTATTTTATAGGCACTGGTATTGCTTTTCTTTACATGAATGCCTATTCTCTATATCGTTGCGGTTATTATGCATTATATTATTAAAACTATAAATTCCGGCCGCGCCGTAGCCGAGTTGCTAGACCACTCGCCTCTCACCTAAACGGCCCGAGTTCGATCCCAAGTGACCGCGTGTGAGATTTGTGTAGGACAAAGCGGCGCCGGGGGTTTTCTCCGGGTTCTCCGGTTTACCCCGCCATTGTATTCCATCGGTGCTCCATCTTTATTCATGTATTATTTGTGTCATCGCCTGCGGTGCCACAAGTAGTTAAAGCGGGCGTTAAACACTGCCAAAAAAAAAAAAAAACTATAACTTCCAATGTTTAGATTTAATTTTGTGACCAATAAAGTTTCAAAAATAAAAATGCATGGATGAGGTAAGCTTTTACATTTTTTAAATAGTGGTCTGCACGAGGATCTTAAATTTGTTTCTCACATTAACCTTAGAATTTTTTTTTTTTGCATTGTAAACAGTGAGCTTCAGTGTGGTGAGAGACTCCATAGAGATATGCAATATTTCAAATTAAAATGATCGCATGCAAAATACACATTCGTGGGTGTATGTATGCTGACTGTATGTGTTAAATGTCTCAAGTTCTAGCACAACATACTCATCTTTTTATTTAGTTGTTCAATGTGTTTGGTCCATTTTTAAAATTTAGTTGTGTCTCTGTATTTGATTTCATTATCGTGATAAATTAGTTTCATTTGCTTGGCACATTTATTTTGGAAAAGGCGGAAGTGAATTAGGTGTGTCTTATCAGAGTTTACTATTAAACTGTTTTTATCGAACCATTTTTAAATATCTTAAATATATCATTTGCTATTTTTTAAATCGTCATCGCTATTGCCTTCAATTATTATATTTATATCATCTGCATATAGTATTACTATTTTTGCTGCAACGTTTGATTGCAAGCCAATTACGAATAGTGAGAATAAAATGGGGCCATGAATGCATCCTTGTGGGACATCAAATCTGTTACTTTTACATACTCCTTAATATGGTGCTTTTTTCAGCATATAGAGTTTGCACTACGTGTTTTCTATCTTTAAAGTAGGATTTAATCTATTCTAGAGTATGCCCTCTTATTCCATGACCAAACATTTTAACTGTTAAATAATAAGAGTTGGTTTAAAACCTCAAATGCTTTTATTAGATCGAAAAAGGCACCTAGTATGTGTCTTTTGTTATCAAATGTGTTAGTTACATTGTTTATGAAGCCAAAGAGAGCAGTTTAAACTGAAACGAAAGCAAAAGTTGAATATTTAATTTCATTCATATTTCATCACACAGTTTATCTGTCCCCAGAAAAAATAACAACACTTTACAATACCGGCAGCGACCTCATTTTAACTCTAAAGGTTACATCATAACGTTGTCTTTATCAATACACGCGTGACAAAATTATATTACACAGCTGCATAGAATATAAAGCATATATGCAGCATTAAGAGGTACTTTAAATGATAAACAAGGTCATCAAGCGATTTTAACTCAGGAAGTCATACTTTATCTCTCTAAAAATAGAGTAGAGCTAAAGACTAACCAATCACTTTTCATAATTCAGTTAATATCAAGTGGGTATTAGGCAATATTCCGCAATCTTGTTTTAAAACGAGAAAACTTGGTATCCGACTTTATCAGTTCGAACAAAAAAAGTGAGGTTTCAAAACTTACACCATTCTGACAGCGATTCTGAGACAGTGTGAACAACAAAGAATATACTGGTTGTCTGTTGGTGTAAGTGCAATGAATAATGATGCGGAAAGAATTTGTGGTTCGGACCATGAAAACACAAAATTGGTGAACGATAGCCTTATTGGTATAACAGAGCATCCTAATTCCCAAAAATGCATTATAGATTATAACGTTTTGAACTCTGTAATACATAAATTATCGTTAAAGACAAAAAACACAGTGAAAAACATCTGATGTGCTACATTCGCATGACTTTCTCTTCCTGTTCTGCAAACAAACTTACTAAGCAGTATTCTTTTATCTAGATCGTGCTAATCGAGAGAAACATTAGCAAAAATTGTCATTCTTTTCTTCTTTCTAAGCAGAAGAAAAATAAGAGAATACGCTAGGATATAATGGTATTTATATATCTTATTATCAGGTCGAAATATTCAGGCTAAAGCAACACTCAAATCTTTAAAAACTGATCGCTATATGAACAATTGAATTTCGGCTCGCTTTAATGGCCACCAGAAAAAAACAACAGAAATGAAAGGAAAGGTGAATTGCCGTTTGAGAAAAGTTACGCAGTTTAAAGTTGAAACCTATAACAAGATACCTTAAAAACGGTGAACTCTGCAAAAAGGTTTATATAGCATAACTTTTGTGTCTTAGTGAGATCTGTATTTTTGTATATTACGTTTTTGTCGATCTTTTACGGTTTACCAGTTATGCAAAATTCAGGGTTTTGTAAAAATTCTTTTTTTCGGAACCAAGGATTCTAAAACATGTGTTTTTGGTGATATCTCTGTATCGAATTTTTGGGCGGAATACAATACCTTCTGTATACTCTATGTACTTGCATAGTAGATACGTGTAGAGAAAGTAAAACCTGCTCATAGCTTTAAATCTGCTAGAAAGACCTGGCGGTATCCCTGCTACAAACAGTTTACAGCATGAATTAATAGCATGGACTGCTCAGAAGAAGAATTAGTATACCATAATGTGTAATACTGAGTAACATAATTGCGGTAGACTATAGAGTATAATATGCAGGATTGAAAGTTCACTAATATTCCTCAGTAATACCAAATAAATTGTTACGTCTGGTAATGGGAACACATATTGTTAGTATATTTTTATTTCACTCATCAGCAGTTCCCATTCTTCGCTACATTCCTCATATTTGTGTTCCGTTATCCAATCCCCAGACGCAGTTTTGCCTTTTGGCACCAATCTTGATTCTTATTTACATTGAAATTGTGATCTAGCGCTACAATCTGCTTGTAAGTTAAATACCATGAAAAATGCATCCTTTCCTGATTTCCGAGATGAACACACTACTTTATAGACTCAGGATGGATAGATATAGACATAGATTTTAAAATTTACTATCCAAAATAATATTCTTCGACCCGCTTTCTTTGAACGGCCAAGACCAAAACATAAAAAAAGGGAATTTTTATTCCATTTTGAGAAAAGGTATTTGGTTATCCTTTAATCAATAATTTATTCACTTCGGTTCATTCAGTAATTCATTCTTCACAAGATTTGGAGCAATCGTTTTCCATTCGTTTATGTTTAGTTTTATGTGAAGAAGAATAGAAATTAAATTTTGGTTTAAAACTTTACCGTTCTCATTATGCGTCCTTGCAGTCGAGAATAGATGGTGATTTATAATAGCTTTCCAGGCTATAAACTCTGGGTACTTTTTATGTTTAATTTGTTTCATTATATTTTAAATAAATAGCGTTATTCGAATTCACATTTAACTTCTACATACAAAGTTTCTAAAGGTATTATGGTGTGGTTACATTTTACACAAATACAAAATCCGTTGTAGGCAAGTGCCCAGCTCGAAGGTTTGGTCTCTCATATTTGCCCGGAAGAAGTTGAGGATTGCCTCGGCTTGATAGTGGAAGTGAAGAAAGACCAGTCTCTATGCAAATCGAGGAGCTCTGCAATCATTATGTTGTAGACACTTAGATTTCAGAGGATACTCATATAAATATATATATGAACTATTGTTACACTGACTTACACCACGAATGCATTCAAGCATTTTCACGGCAAGTTCAACTCCCTTGTTTATTTCCCGCATCAAAGCATTTTCAAACTTGTCTATATTTTTAACACACTTCAGCAGAAACTTTCATTAGGAATAGCCACTACAAAACGAAGAGAATAGGAGCTTCAATTAAGAAATACAGATTGCGCAATTAAATCAGGGGTAACATAAACAATCAATCTGAAGTAGGGTACGTTTTATTTGAAATCCCTTTATTAAGAGCATACTTTTAAAGAAAATCTTACTGTACTTCATATATAAATATATATTGGTATATCATTTCACAGTCATAAACACGATTTAGAATATCATTTAAATTTTGGCAGAAATTAGGACGAGATATTATGATTCAGCTAAATCATTGTTAGTTTTAACTGAATTAAAATTATTCGGTGTTCGGTGCAAATGAATTGGGGTAGACACATATGTTGAATTTTCGGGTAATTGGTTACTTTGTGCAAACCTGTTGCCCTTATTCATAACTTTGTTAAAAAATACGTCTAGAAGGTACTTAGATTTATATAGGAAACTGTGTATGTAGGTGGTCATTTATTATACTTTAATTATTAGTTTATTCTCACTATTCGTAATTGGCTTGCAATCAAACGTGGCAGCAAAAATAGTAAT
This sequence comes from Hymenopus coronatus, assembly GCA_030762935.1. Taxonomy (NCBI): domain Eukaryota; kingdom Metazoa; phylum Arthropoda; class Insecta; order Mantodea; family Hymenopodidae; genus Hymenopus; species Hymenopus coronatus. The sequence continues at coordinate 354,054,310 of CM060900.1, forward strand.
ACTATATATTACAATACACTATATTAGTTTATCTTCTTTTATATTAATGAGTAGTGGTAGTGGTGGTGGTGGTGGTGGTAGTAGTGGTGGCGGTAGAGGTGGTGGTAGAGGTGGTAGTGGTGGTAGTAGTATTAGTGGTAGTAGTAGTGATAGTGGTTATAGTAGTAGTGGTAGTGGTTATAGTAGTAGTGATAGTGGTGGTGGTGGTAGTGGTATTGGTGGTGGTGGTAGTGGTGGTGGTAGTGGTGGCGGTAGTGGTGGTGGTGGCGGTGGTGGTAGTGGTTGTGGTAGTGGTAGTGATGGTGGTAGTAGTAGTAGTAGTGGTGGTAGTGGTGGTAGTGGTGGTGGTGGTAGTAGTGGTAGTGATAGTGGTAGTGGTAGGAGCAGTGGTAGTGGTATCAGTAGTGGTAGTGGTAGTAGTAATGGCAGTGGTAGTAGTAATGGCAGTGGTAGTAGTAATGGCAGTGGTAGTAGTAGTGTCAGTAGCAGTGGCGGTGGTGGTGATGGTGGTGGTAGTGGTAGTAGTGGTGGTAGTGGTGATAGAAGTAGTAGTGGTAGTAGTAGTGGTAGTAGTAGTAGTGGTAGTGGTGATAGTGGTGATATTGGTGGTAGTGGTGGTGGTAGTGGTGGTGGTAGTGGTAGTAGTAGTGGTAGCGGTAGTGGTAGTGGTAGTAGTAGTGGTCGTGGCAATGGCAATGGTAGTATGGTAGTGGCAGGGGCAGTGGCATTGGCGGTGGCGGTGGTGGTGGAGGTGTTAATGGCGGTGGCGGTGGTGGTGGTGATGGTGGTGGAGGTGGTGGTGGCAGTGGTGGTGGTAGTGGTAGTGGTGGTAGTAGTAGTGGTGGTGGTAGTGGTAGTAGTAATGGTAGTGGTAATGGTAGTAGTAGTGGTAGTAGTAGTGGTAGTAGTAGTGGTAGTGGTGATAGTGGTGGTAGTGGTTGTGGTAGTGCTGGTGGTAGTGGTAGTAGTAGTGGTAGTGGTGATAGTGATGGTAGTGGTGATAGTGATGGTAGTGGTGATAGTGGTGGTAGTGGTGGTGGTAGTGCTGGTGGTAGTGGTAGTAGTAGTGGTAGAGTGGTAGCGGTAGTGGTAGTGGTAGTAGTAGTGGTAGAGTGGTAGCGGTAGTGGTAGTGGTAGTAGTAGTGGTAGAGTGGTAGCGGTAGTGGTAGTGGTAGTAGTAGTGGTCGTGGCAATGGCAATGGTAGTATGGTAGTGGCAGGGCAGTGGCATTGGCGGTGGCGGTGATGGTGGTGGTGATGGTGGTGGAGGTGGTGGTGGCAGTGGTGGTGGTAGTGGTAGTGGTGGTGGTAGTGGTAGTAGTAGTGGTAGTGGTAATGGTAGTAGTAGTGGTAGTGGCAGTGGCGGTGGTGGTGGAGGTGTTAATGGCGGTGGCGGTGGTGGTGATGGTGGTGGAGGTGGTGGTGGCAGTAGCAGCAGCGACGGCAGCAGGAGCTGGAGCAGGAGCGGCAGCGGCGGCGGTGGCAGCAGCAGCAGCAGCAGAAGCGGTAGTAGTGGTAGTAGTGGTGGTGGTGGTGGTGGTGGTACTAGTAGTGGTAGTAGTAGTAGCAGTAGTAGTAGTAGTAGTAGTAGTAGTAGTAGTAGTAGTAGTAGTAGTAGTAGTAGTAGTAGTAGTAGTAGTAGTAGTAGTAGTAGTAGTAGTAGTAGTAGTAGTTGTAGTAGTAGTAGTAGCAGCAGATGTATTAACCTTTCTTTTTCTTTTATTCTATAAGAATTCATTATTTCCTTTGTTATTTTTTGACATTGAACTAAATTCCATTGCATTTACACGATACTTTCGCTTAACAATTTGTCATTTTTGAGAATTCCGGCAAAATATTATTTAATTTTTGGACATAGACTAGATTCTTGAGACATTTTTATAAATACAACATTTCGTCAAGTTTGTTTAGGCTGCTCCCAAACCTCTTGTTCTTTTCCTCATCAGGTTAAGGTGTATCCTGTCTAAAAATATCCCTCGGACTACGCAGCAATCTAAGGCCTTAAGTAGTGCGGGTATATTAGGATGCTGCCTATCCTTAATTTTTTTGGAGCCAGTATAGGTGATTATTTTGTTGATTCTGTGACATTTACCGCGACAGCTTCACATACATTCATATACAGAATTATTTCAAAGCACTGCTCCGCATAATAGTTGCGAAACTGGTTTAACATCTCAAATCGAGGAGTTTTATTCAATAATCACTAAGCATGGTCAATTGGTCAAGTGGCATCTGAGGCAAGCGTGAACATATCTTTACGAGAGACTATTTCAACCTTGCTGACATAGCCACTTTAGTTCTAATGGTTTGATCTTTCTCCAAATACGCGGGCAGAGTTCAAAACCTGATTAGGTGCAAACTCTTACTTTTGAGTAACTGCTAAAGGGTCCTGGAATATTTTGTTTAACTACCTTATATACTTACTTCAAATCTTTTTTATCTTATTAGAAAAAAATCTTACACTGCCGATGCAAAATTTGCTTTTTGCCTTGCATTTCCAAGATCGATGTTGATGGTATACTGTACACTTGACCATATTGATTACCATAGCTGTCAACAAATGGTGTTTTCCTCTGTAAGTGCAGTTCTTACTTTGCTGCTTGAAAAGCCTAAAATTATTTCTTGTGGCATAGAAAAATCTGTTAAAAATACTGTGCTACCGTCGTTCATTTTCAACATGTAAGTGGTAAATGAATGTCTTTACGTCGAGCTAACCCTTCCGGCACTTTTTGAGAATGCCTAAGTCGGCGTAGGTTAATTTTTCAAACACTTTGACAAGGCATTTCCATTACAAGTTCTGATCTACAGTAAAACAAACGGGGTTATTTCTAGCTAGTTATCGGCATGATTTATATTTCTCTTTTTACTGCCTAAGATTTGTACTTTAGATTTTGTATTAGCAGCAGAGTCCGGTACACAGATATGCGACAACTTATTCAAAACACTCTTGACATCCCAGACCAGAAGGCATTCTATACTTACACTTGATGCTGTTGATACAGTCTTGTTGACTCCAGCTATTCTAAACCAATACACTTTGTAAAGAGAACGAGGTTGCCCCTTCTCTGTTTCTGTAAATTCCATGTTAGGAACGAAAAGAAAATGTAACCTCTCCGTATGAGTTATAAACTGAATGTAGCCACCTCTATTTTGGCTTACCAGTAAATAACGTCAAAAGTGTGTGTGTGTGTGTGTGTGTGTGTGTGTGTGTGGGTGGGTGTATATGTAGTGTTGTGTTTGTGTGTGTGTCATTTCGGAGGGATTTCCACACCATGGGCTTATTGAGCATGAGACCGCAGGAGGAGAGGATGACGAGAGTAACCAACAAGCAGCAAAAACCGACTACGGAGAAAGAGCCACCGTGGTGGGTCCCTATGTCAGAAGATACGCCCCCTTTCTTACCTGAAAGTTGCTTAACGTTCAACTGTACCATAAACAATATCCTCTGCTAAACCAATAGTTCATATTTCTTTGTGACTAAATGGTAATGTGTTCAAATGCTATACATCGCACATCAGCACCGGTAAAAACAAACCTTCAAAAACATCTTTATCTCTTTCTGTTTGGTCTACAGACTCTTACAGGAACGTGCAATCTTTGGCAAACCTTCACTACAATACCTATGACTGGAAACAACGGACTCAGGAGCCGCCACTGGTGAGCAAAATCATGCTTTGCCAGCCTAAAATGCAACGATCTTAAGATTAACATATTTACTGCACATAAAATTGAGGCATGTACTTTTGGGGCTTATTTATAAATCAATTTAAAACCAATTTTCACCAATAATATAATTTATTTCCACGTGTACTACTGTCATTAATATTTTGGTTTAAAATATTAATTTAAAAAAAACATTGGATTTACCTTTTCTGAGATAAAAATGTAGTTATGTGTAAATAGACAAGCAGGAAGGAAGTCAAGCAAGAAGATGGCTAATGTTGTCTTTTCTGAAACTATCTAAGGATCGATTTCGTACATATTCTGTCAGTAGAATAGGTTAGCCGACACTTAACTGGATATTTCGGAATACAATATGAAAGCTAACAGCCGTGATTAAAATAACACAGGTGAGTGTGTTTGTGTTCTTATTTTGAAACGTGGAAGCAAGGATACGAAGGCCTCCTAATCTACCACATCGCAGTAGTAAGTCTTAGCATTATGGTAATATTGTTGACACCGGTTTACATCTTTGGCGGCAATAAAAGAGAAAAAGAATCGTATGCTCAAGTATAAGCGTACACACACCCGCCTGTGTGCATTATCTGTAAGTATAGCTTTTCCCCTTCTTATTTTGTTGGTAGTTTTATACCACTCTAGGGCCCATACAATTTCAAATTCCATTTTCAAAGAGACATATCCTCCCTCTTTCTAACTCCGTGTTCCCCTTCGTTCTTTCATCCTGTTCTCTTGTCTTTGTCTGCACTTTAAATGTTCACCCACCCTCCCTTGTGGTTCAGCTCCATATTACTTTACGTCGCCTATCTTTCCACTCACTTTCTTTTACTTTACCTCCTTAGTTCCATGAATATTTCCTTACTTTGTAAATCGAGACTCCTTTTCCTTTTGGCGAGGGTCTGTTTTATAATACCTCACATCTTACCCGATCATATAGCTATACTCTGAGGTCCTAAAGAACAACAAATAAAGATTTTAGAGAACAAATTCGATCCTGGAGCTCATAACGCTCCCTACTAAAACTTCTAATCTAGTCAGGCTCTTTTGATCTTTTGGAGTAAATCAATAGTAATGCTGCATTTAATACTCCTGCGAATATCGTATTTATTTTGATAAAAAATCCACACTTTTTCATCAAGCTTTTTAAATTTTTTTCTACCTGAATTACGATTACACTATGAAAATTCTGTGATAAAATACTTTAAATTAGGTTTGCGTATTTATTAAAGCGATATGTCATTGCACAACAAGTAGTTTAAAGAAATCCATACAAAAACAATATTACTAGTTATCGATGAAAGATTGCACAAGCAACTTTTATTAAAAGAGGGATAATAACAATTTATAAGTTGTTCAAAATAATTGTTCTATAACATTTAAATTAATTCAGATAATAACAACTTATATTTTAAAAATTAGCTTATTTTTCACTGAACTGACCAGTATTAAGGGTGTAGTATTTTGAAGCAAAAACGTTTGTGCAACTTCGCTTTCCTAGCAGCTACATTGTTTATCAAGTATTTTAATAATCAACGAAGGAAAACAACAATACATTTCTCTCCAGCTCACAAAGCTTAAATCAATTTTGGTCATTTTGCTTCAAAAACTGCTTATTTAATGATTTTTAATTTGACATAACAATCAAGATCTTTTGCTATTTCTACTGTAGATTTTGTTGATTGAAGTGAATAAAAATATGGTAATGCTTTTGGTTTTGAGTAAATGAAAATGAAAGTCCACAATAATGTTAATTAGACATTGTTTACACCTGTCTCTTTTAAAGCTCTCCTGCATCATATGCTGGACCCTATAAAGGTATATTTTTCTCCTCTTTCAGATTCTTCTTCTTTGAGTTACCTTCTTCTTCATTGTTTTTGTTGAGGTGAGCTCTGGATTTTACTCCGATATAGGCATGCGATATCTGCTTCAATACTCCTGCTACAATGAATTTTCCAGGTACAAACTTCATTCTTTTCAGAAGTACCATTTCAGTTCTGTTGTCAAAATTGAAATGCACGGCAGCTTCCATAACATCCATCTTCAATGTAGTGAGCACAACCAAGACTCTTTTCTAAATTGCCCCCATATCATTTCATTGAATGATTCATTGTAATTCTGCGTGAGCTCATGTAGGCAATTTCTTGGATCACAGAGCCTCTCATAAAGCCTGTTTATATGCGAAAAAGCAAAATTTGAATGACAATATTCCCGATAATCAGAGAAAATGAAAAAAAAAACAAAAAAATTTCCACCGGAATACTTAAAATCATGCACGCTTGGTGCTAAAATTCACTTTTCAGGCTCAAGTAATTGCTATAGGCATATAAAAATATTCACAGGTTTTAAAACTAGGAACACAGGCCTTTCTTATAGTGCTACAAAGACAAACTCATTAAAATGTGGCCAACCTATGAATATCTTAAGTAGCATCCTAGATGCTATAGGCACCGATAACCTTTTTTAATTTTGCACTTCTGTAAATATGTTGCTTAATTTTTAAATAAAAACATGTAATGTCATCGTGAACAGCCGGAAATCTTAAAATAGAAAATTACTGTTTGTTTGACAAAAGTCACCACATATTATGGTGGTAATCATTAGAAATAATTTAAAAAATAAAGATAGGGTGGTATAATGAAAGTTGAATTCCAGTCTTATAGAAAGAACAGGAAAGTGCAAAAAAAATCACATCTCTAATTCCTTCAAACACACCATATCAAATCTGCTGTAACACAATAAAATATTGACTGATTTTTACTAAGCTTCATTATGTACTATGCACATACAGTTCAGAAGTATCAAATGACAAAGTTCAGGAATATGTAGGAAGTTAAGAAGTGGAATTTGATGAAAAGGTGGGGTGACCTATTCACAGACTACAAGATAACAAACTGGAGCTTCGCTTCAAACGAGTATGTCGATTTGCTTGGTGCATTTTCTCCTTGAAACGTCAGTTTAGGCCAGTGTAGGATATTATCATTCTTTTAAACTTATTTTCACACGCACATTCATTCTTGTATTCACATTTCCAGCCTTCATGGAAGGTAGTAAATAATTTTAATTGAATAAACGTGCCCAACTCGTGGCCGGAAACTGAACCCGAGACCTTCGAGTAAGAAAATTAGATGGCTGACCAAGTGACAACAGCTTTGTCCGCTGTACTGCTATTCTGTTGTTAGTTTTCCTATCTATTACAACATTTCTTCCTGGTAGTAACATCTCACTGTGAGCTGACTTTATGAAGTAACGAGGTTCTGATATCCAAGGCCATTGACCAGGTCATGGATGTTACCTACTACTCAAGAAACAGGAGGATAACAACTGATAGATCCCTCAAGAGATGATTTGTATTGAGTGTAAGGGTTAAATTATCGACGTATTCTTAGGCTCTAATGGGAAAATGTATGAGTGTTACAATTTAACAAGGTTTTCAAAGGTTCTAGAACATTTTTAGAGTTGGATGAAACTCTTTCTTCATCCTCTGCATTCTCATGTTTCCTAAAGGCATGCTGGCCTACATTTTAACTGTAATTTAAGGCTTTTCTTAGTGCATACGGCACCAAAGACGGCTTTAACCGACATACCTGAAATAGGTTAATAATTGGGGATGGAAATTTGGGAAGGAAACGATAAGGCCTAAGTTTAGGGTACCCCCCAAATCTTTTTCCAAGCATTGGTCTGAGGAAAACCTGGTAATATCTCAGTGTTGAAGAACGGCCTGGCGAGATTTGATCCGCAGGAATCCCGTTCACGTGTTTTAACGATCTCGGATATTCGGGTTGGGTTGACATGCGAAGATAATCTTTACAATAATAATTAAGCAAAGACATAAAACACATTGTTAATTGATTTCAGTGTTAATATTTTAACTTTAATTTCATGCGCATTTAAGACAAACATTAAGATGTTTTGTAATATGTACTGGTTAGGATCATGTAAAGTCTTATATAGGAATTCATTGGATAAACAGGTAAACATAAAAGAAAAGATAATGAATGTGAAGAATACTAAATTTTGAGGACTGTGGCCATCTTCTTATTGCAATAGTCATTGAAAGTGTAGGCTTTATATTGACGAACCTATGTTATCTCGTTTTAGGTTTCAAATGTTGAGTTCTGAATACACACTGTTGATTGATTTGCTGTTTGAACTGTGTGAAAACGTCAGCCAAAATGTTTGCACACTACTACTAGTTGCCAGTGTGAAATGCAGACATGTCAAAGCCGGAACGTGAAGTGCATGATTTGAACAGTCCTAAAGATTAGATAAAGTGATGAGTATTATCTAAAAAAGCGGTAGTAAAGTAAAATGATCCTTGAAAGTAATGATAATTTGGATTCAGAGACTGCTATAGAAGTAGACGATGAAGTTTTTCACATACAGACACCGAATATCCGAGCGTGATGCCAGATACAGACATATTTCTGAAGAAAGTAGGGACAGTAAACAGAATACTGAGCACTTTATTATTAAACATTTTTTGGTACGGTAACCACTTATGTGATGTGGAGGTAGCGTGTCGGCTTCACATTCAAGAGGTCAGGGCGAGTTACATGGGTAAGGTTGTTTTGAGGTTTTCCCTTCTCCTGAGAAGAGAAATGTCGGGTAACTAACTCTAATTTAAACATTATTTCCACCATTTCGTTTATTCACCGTCCCATATGACCAACCCAGTTACAGGACTTTAATCATTAAGCTAAATAATATATAATACAGATAGTGATGCACCAAAGACAACGTCCCGCGCCATTTGCAACAACAATGATGATGATAGTAGTTGTAATAATAATAATAATAATAATAATAATAATAATAGTAATGTAATTAATAATAAAGTTTGTGCTTGCGGATCCTCTGGTCCACATTTCTAATTCGAAAGAATGTGAAGCTTTGAAACTATTTATGAACATGTAATATAAATAATTGTCTATCACATCAAAAAGAGGTATTATTTATAATCTAAAGAATGCAAAAAAGCATATGAAAATAATAAAGCAATATCAAGTTTAAACATCTGGGCCTTAGTAGGTGTCAAATCTACGAGCTTATAACTCTACGAACCTATGCCGAAAGAGACTAAAATATTGGTGAAGAAAATATATGAAAGACAAAGAATTGTGCTGGGCCTAACTAACTGCCTTTGAGGGCGGCATGAAGCTACAACAGACAACCTCCTTTCTTTCCTTTCCCTCTGCAGAGGAATTTTGTAGGAAGAATCTGATCTAGTGTGACACTCTGAGACAAATTAATGCAATACTTAACCAGACCAATTGCTGTCTTCTATCCCAGCCTTCAAGAATGAACTAATTATTGCATCCTATGTTTCAAAGAAAAATAAAGCTAATATTTTTCGAAGTACTGTACACAATGACAGGAGAACATTAGATGTATACAAAACCTATAAAACAGATATTATCCTCCATAACAACGAAACAAATGGATGCGTGTATACTATTGATAAAACGATCAGTGAGTATTTCCCAAACAATTCTACCTATGACATGTCCTTTTGTACTGTTCATGAATGGAAATAGCATTCTTATATTCATTAGTTAACTTCAGTACACAAATACTTTAGAAAACATAATAATTTTCTTTCTGCTACTGGAGACGCAGCTAGTAATGCCACTTAAAAACAGAGTGCTTGCTCTCTACACAAATTAATCACTGATGCAATGACGAATGTGGTACACGAAGAGAAAAATATAGAAGTATTAGAGCAGCAGCAGAATATAAAAAACTGATGTCAAATATGCCACGAGAAAGTTGACAGAATAACCGAAATAAAGATGTGTGAGAAATGTCAGGAATTTACCTGTAAAACTCACTGTATAAAAAGGATTGTGTCTTCACTGCTAAAACTATTTAACATTAATCTGTGGACAGTGAAAATATATACGTATTTTAGAGAATCACATGCTATCAGCGTCAGAAATATCTTTGCCAGGAGTAGACAGGAAGACAGATGGAATATTGTACTCGTATTTAAATCAGCTTTGCCAATTTCACATAGTTTAAGCTGATAACACATCTTTTGCATATAATAGCTTAAGTCATAGGTAAATAAGATCCCTAAGGGAAGCGCTGTTTAAACTTATTATCTGGGGTGTACTTTGATCTCGCACAATTGTTTAATGGTGTTAAAATTACGGCAGTATAAAAAAATACGAAAACACCTTAATAAGGCACCCATTATTAATTGATAACCTTTATAAAATGCTCTATTCATGAATTTCTGCCTATCAATTGAGTCTTAGCATTAGAGAAATGTATAGCTATTCATACAAATAAAGAAGGTAACGCTCCTAAGGGTCGCGGAAATTAATGCTTTTAATAAATATGTGGTCAGTATGCCATGTGTTAATCTTAGAACAGAGCATAAAAGTTACTTAGGAATAAAGAGAAACACAGACGCACACACCCCCGCGCACAAGCAATTATCACGGGATATGAGGAAATAGCTGCGAGCATGACGAACAATAGTAGACAGTGAGGTTACATCGAGAATGCTAGATACATATTTTGTGTAGATTGGTAAATTGACTATCCCTGTGTTCAGAATGGTAAAAAGTTTGAATATTTCTTGTATTCTAAACAGCTGTGCTACGTGAAAAGTTATACAATTAGACGACATTTTAACCGTGCAGATGCTAATCAACATGAAAAATCTAAATTTTTTAGTATGATTATAACAAATTTAACTATACTACAGTGATACACACACGCTCCAGTCTAAATGAAGACATCCTTCTATCAGTACTGAGTGTCTTTGTGTTTACCACTAAGCCTGACCTTGATAAATTTGTGTCAAGAAATCGTGACAGCGTTCTAATATACACCGGAAAAAAGGCTTGCAAAGCCTCATTTAAAGAAAGACTGCAACATGTATTTTGATACTCGGATCTTAAGTTTTCAAATTGGCTGGCTCCGCCACTGATGTACTTTAAAAGCCGAACAACAAGTCTTCATAACAAGTCCAGGCGGAATAGGGAGACGTCACACTTTCCCCCCGTTTACCATCTCCCTAGGGCAGCTTTAGGAAAATGGCCATAGACTGCCTGCCTTTAGAATCACCCATAAGTAGATACTGCTGAGAAAGTTCCACTAAGGCTTCATTTCTTGATTCCAGAAGTTTACATTGGCTATATCTATGGGCACTGGCTCAGTCGAAAATATAGAGGGTCTGCTATGCTGAGATTCTATAGTGTTCCACACTTTCTTTTTATTCGTGTAACATTTAGTAATTAATGTTTTTAGACATAGGAGTGAATCTCAAATAGGTAGAACGGCTACAGAAGAGGGAGAGATGGCAAAGGGAGAGATGGCAAATGGAGAGACCTTTTCGCAAAAGTTTATAATTTGCTAGTAATATTTGTATGTATGTATGTATGTATGTATTTATGTATAGATGTATGTGTGTATGTGTATGTATGTATGTATGTATGTTCCTGTCGTATGTATGTATGTATGTATGTATGTATGTATGTATGTATGTATGTATGTATGTATGTATGTATGTATGTATGTATGTAGGTAGGTACAATGATTATATGTATATATTTAACAGCCTGTTTCATATTTGAGATGAATCTTAGAATAAATAACAACAATAATAACAACAATAATAATGGTAGTAATAATAATAAATGTAATGGTTTTAGCAATTTTAACGTGCATACATTCATACGTGCATTATGTATGTATTATACACATATATAAACAGCCTGTTTCATATTTGAGGTTATCAACAGAAACTAACAAACAAATATATATATATATAAATAAATATATAAATAAATAACAATAGTATTGAAAGAAAATTTAATATATAGTTATAATAATAGAGAAACGCCATCACAAATGTAATAGTGAAGATAATTCTGTGATGCTAAAATCATATACGTCATTTTAATATAACCACCGAGTTTTTATAATATAAATGCTATGCCAACTTGAATATTTTTGGTATTTTCATTTCCAGTCAAGAGATTCTTAGTAATTTGTGCACGTGAGCCAAAATAAAATAATAGTAATATTTATGGACTTCAACTAATAAATTTCTTTGCCATATGGCAAAATGGGTTCCTAATTTGTTCCTCCTCAGGATCAACTTCCTGGGAGTGTTCGGTTTTTAGCAGTAAAATATCGTGAAACGTCTTAAATTATTGAGCATGATGGCAGTGATATGAGTCACTAAGCTCTTAGGATTGCATAGGTCAAGACATGGGCGGTTTAGCGAAGCAATCATATTTATAGGTAGTTCCTGCGATTAGATCAAGACTAGTTATTCTTGTTGGACCAAAAGGTTATGGCTGACTATAATATTTCAGTGCAGCCGATAAATCACAAAATTAAAATTCTTTATTTTGTTTTATATTAGGTGTAAGGACTACATTTAATTTAAAATCATTCTGTTGAATTTCACATCTTTCAGTTGCAAATAACTAATCAAAGATAGCATTTGAATTGAATTATTAAAGTAGGTTTCCATTCAGACAATGCTGCATTTGCGCTTACACTGAAATTTGAGTTAGTTTGAGTCATGAAAGAGGATGTTTATTTGCAAAACCATCGAGTTAACAGTAGCTAATTTTGGCTCTAAAGCACCAAATGGCTCCATGAACCGAGGTCACGAAATAACGTTTGTTTTTGTAGAAAATATTTTGTCGTTCGAATAAAAAAAATTCTATTTCTAATTTATATTTTGTAGGAAAGAAACACACACCACCTACTAACCATTACCCCTCTAGAAGACCCGAGAGCAAAATACCAATGTTTTCTAATGGAACAGATTGACAGCGTTGGCGTAAGGTTTAAACGTGTATTTCTTATTTTATAATTATTAAACTTTATGTACTGTGTTACTGAACTTGCATTGGTTTCCATTATGGATCACACAAATATAGTAACATTATGGAGAGAATTTAGAACTGGAGGAGGATTTAAACAACGCGACAAAAAGGGCGGTCACAGTGAAACTGGGCCCCTAAAATTCCAAAAATGAGTATCTCCCGCTTCCCCTTAGATGTTTCTGCTCTATAAGCATGGACAGGTTTGGGCAGAAACAGAGAAGAAACATTTGTTTTCAAACAAGGATATGTGCTCACGAAGGGAAGGTGTTAAGCTATTTTCCCCTCTTATTCCAAATATAAACAAAAGCTACTCCAGATAATATATGGCGATTTAATTATATAAATCCTTCTGGAGGAAAATATATTTATTCACCTATCAGTCTCACGGATTGTATACGTTTTCCTGGGCGCGCCGCTGTACGAGTATTATGCTCGCCGAAGTCAAAAAATAAGAATGTTTAAAGTTCATGATACGAGTCAATTTATACCATTTTGACACACGTCCTATAGAGTTTATACTTAGTATCGAACCCAGCGTTATGACACTATGCGATCCGTGTCTTCAATTTTGTGTAATGGGGGTGGCCGCATTAAGGGCGTTCAGAAGCTTAGACTACCCCTTTCCGAATTCATAGAAACCAGCATTAAGCTGCTAATATGACCTAAAACATATATGTACGTATATGCAACACGAAATACGGCTTTAAAGGAAATGAAAGGAGAATAAAAAGTAACAAGAAACCTCGAGGAAGTGAATATTCGGGCATTGTCCTGGAAAAAAGGAAAAAAACCAAGATCATGGGTTCAGGATGGCCGGACCAAGTAAAATTGAACCCGGAGCTCAAATGGGAGCCTCAGACACTGCATTCGTTAAAGTAACGATAAAAGTGCAGTAAATTATTAATTTTAGCCATGTGGCAAATAACACCTATAACAAAACTAGTATATTGGTGTATGAAGTTGAGATTTAAAGTAACAATTACACTCACATTTGTTGACTCTTGTGAAAAAGATATTTTCTGTCCCGAGTAAAGCTCATTGTGGAACAAGAAAATTGCACTTTACCTACCATTTAGAAAAAAAATCATTTTATACCCTGAAGTGCGAATGGGCTGCATCCAAGAGCATTTTATTTATGGCTCTCCTTTCGTAATATGGTTCTAGCGTCCCATTTTATATTGGGTGTGAAAGACCAGAAATTTTGCTCAGAGGCTTAAGGTTCTTTTACGTCTTTTACGTCCCATAAATCTAGGACACGAGACTAAGAGATTTACTTCCTCTCCAAAGGAAGCTATACTATAGTAGGCGATAACAGATGAGATGTACTATTGTTCTGTGTGTGGATCAAAACCTGAAGAAAATGAAGAAAAAATAGGTATGAAGATAAATGTACAAGGTTACTTCACCTTGAATACATAAAACTTCTCAAACGAAAGTACATTTTCAGTGGGTAAAATGTGGATGTTTACAGGATAGATTGCGAGGTTAAGGGGCACACAGATGCAAATCTAACAAGCATCATAATGGTGCTAAAAGCAGAGTTATCAGCAAAATGGTGTGTCATGAATGTTGGAAGCTATAAATTAAAGATAAAAATACATGACATTCTCCTAGACGATTTACACTCCCCATATTTAGGACTGACATCTCCCCTAGGACTTACAAGTGGATGCCTAGGGGTCAGAAGTCAGTCGTGGAGCCAACGGCACGATCCCACAGAATGGCGAACCTGAAACGGTCGGCCTTTAGCCAGGTATGAGCGTGAGGCAATTGATGATTGAAATGCAAGTGAAATGGATAATAGGAAAGGTGATGATGGAGCAATTGGTGGAATGAGTGGCGGGGGAAGCCGGAGGTCCAGGAGAAAACACTTCCAGACGCCGCTTCGTCCACCACAAGTACCACTTGCGGGTACTGGGATCGAACCCTTTCTACCTAATTGGGGGGCGAGCGGTCTAGCCACTCGGCCACGGGGCCGTCAGGATATTCTCAGAGATAATAAAGAAAAGAAGGAATCTTTGCAGTTTTCAACGCAGAATTTGAGATAATAAAACAGGGAGGGAGGAATTTGTTGAAAGTAAACGTAAGAGAGACTGAGGATATAGAGGAAGATGAAATGAAACAACATGCTCCAACTTGGAGACTCGTACTCCAACTGCAACATTGATGTTATTAATACTGTGTGTAAATCATTTGATGTGAACATAGGAAAATGCCACAAGCATGATTCCCATGGATATACATCACGTAATCTTTAGATGCCACGACCAATTGTTATCAAGTGTTGTCCAATAGATGGAAGAGGGAGGAGGTACACCAAGTCAGAAAAGCTGTTAGATCTGGAATCCAAAGATTATAGAGTTTCAAGGTACCAGCTGAAAAATACGCATTAGTGAGCATCTTAGACCAGAAATGAAATGCTGCTACTGAAGGCAAAGGGCTGTGGCCAAAATTTAAATTTACTTGGAATCGGAACTGCAACATTCTTGTTCATGAAACTGAAAACTGCCTAGTAAAGCTAATAATAAGCTGAATATGATATAAATCACCTTAAATCCGTGTAAAAGCTATGTTATGGTTTACAATATTTATTTTAAGATGATCATAAATCATTTTAATTCTCTTTGTTTAACAAAAGGGAATCTAGCCAGATTTTTAGGATAGTATTCACAAAGTCAAATTTAAAAAAGACTGGTCTATAAGAAACTGAACATTTTATTTATAAAATAGGTGACATTGATGTCTTAATGTTAAGTGAATCATGATTTAAGTCCTTATGATGTGAACATCATAATACCACACCATTCTCCTAGGCTAACAAAACCTGGAGTTGGAATTTCAGTTTATATAAAGAATGCTTTAAATTAATCATTTATCACCTCCTTTGAAGCTGCTCGTAATGTACTAGTAGTGTAGATCAAACATAACATTGGAAAACTTAACATCATTGGAGCTTACAATCCAAATACTGGCAAAACTTTAACTTGTCTCTAATCATTTGCAAATGCATTAAGCAAATTAATCAAGGAAGTATTGATTATATTAGAGGATTCTAATATTAACATTTTGGACAAAAGTACTCTATCATCCAAAGAGTATAAACCTCTTTTTGAATCTTATAGATTAATATGCTGTAACACTAAACACCATACAAGATTACATGAACATTTTCGTATATTAATCAACATTTTTCTAATTAATCAAGTTTTTAAATACAATATGCACAATATAAATTCAGGAAAGCGATATAAAATTCCCTAATACTGGACATTTTTAAATGTGCAAAGAAAAATTAGCCTTAAAAATACTACTAATAATAACAATACAATTATTATAATAGACATTTTACTTAAACTAAATGATTATTTTATGATTGGATATTTATTCGAAAAGATAATATTGAGGTTTATTAAGACAAACTATTAAAATGCACTAAAGAAGTTATTAATAGATATACGCAACAAAAGAGAAAAACTATGCCTATTAAACTAGATACTGACCAAAAAATCCATGGGTTATAATAATTTAGCTTCTACTAATTCAAAGGATGCATACTATACATGTCCATAGGAAGAAATTTCCTGAAAACCACCATATTCTATATGAATGCACTACCGTTTGTGAAAATTGCAACACTAAGAAAGAATTTCCCGAATAACTCTGTACTTAGTGGAAGTGTAGAAGAATGTTCAAGCAATAAATGATTAGGTTTGCAGAGATGGGGTATACGTAGGCCGAACAGAGCCCTGTCGTGTCGGTCATACAAGGTCAGCATTGCACCAGGTGTAGTCAGTGTAGAGCTGTCAAACAAGGTAGAAACAATAAAGTGAGTGTCAGTAAAACTCGTCGACGTTAAAAGGGAGCCCAGGCATATCGGCATATGAGTGAGTTCGAGAGGGGTAGAATGATCGGTCTCGGAAACAGGTTGTCATGCCGCGACGACTCCTACAGGGCCTGCTGCTACGACAGTGATGTGGTGTGGAAATAGTGGTTAGATGAAGGTCGTACGCAGCAAAGAGCGGGTACTGGACCACGGAAGATGACCACAGCACGGTATGACCGTCATCTTGTCCGTATGTCCATAACGGACCATACAGTTTCATCCACAGCCTTGACTCAACGCTGGAGCACTGCAACAGAACTTGTCTGTCTGCATCTACGTTTGGTCGCCGTCTGCTGCAGGTTGGAATGATTGCACAGATGCCGTTACGTCAATTACATTGTCGAGAAGCGACAAACTCCTCCGACTGCAATGGGCACATGATAACTATCTCTGGGGTGCTGAGTGCTGAAATGTAGTTTTTTCGGACAAGTTCGGCTTCAACGTGTTCTCCAGTGATGACCGCATACGCGTTCGGCGGTATTGTGGTGAGCGCACCCTAGAGAGCTGCATTGTTGAACGGCATAACGGACAAACACCAGGTGTGATGGTTTGGACTACCATTGGTTACAACAACCGATCTCGCCTCCTACGAATTGAGGGCACTTTGAACAGCAATCGGTACCTACAGGCTGTTGTAGAGCCCGAAGTATCCCCCTGCTTCAGGCATTTCCATAGCTCACATTTCAGCAGGACAATACCCGGCCACATATTGCGAGGAATGTAGAAGGCTTCTTTGAAGAGCGACGGGTACCATTGCTTCCCACGTTCGCTGACATGTCCCCATCGAACATGTGTGGAATATGGTTGGTCGGCACCTGGTCCGTCACGGTCCTCCAATAACCACTGTCACGGATTTGTGGGCTGGAATACAAACTGTGTGGATGGAAGTCCCTCGGGAACTTATTTAAACCTTATTGATTCAATGCCACGGCGTACACCACCTCTTATTGCAGCGCATGGAGGCCACACCAAATACTGAATATGAGGACTCAAAGGTCATGTATAGATTTGAAAAGTTTATCATTTGTAACTTGTCATGTATCTAATCTGTGGTATTAAATTCATTGCATTCATGAGTTTCCTTCTTCGTATTACAATTTTCACAAACTGCAGTGTATAACACTCTTAGAAGTATTATTGCCACTGAAAGAAGAAAATTAAAAACAAAACAGTATGAAAATATATTATAGATCGTAACATAAATATTAAGATGTTATGGCAAAATATTAATGAAATTAAAAAAAAATACTATCAATGTCCATAATAGTATTATGAAAATTGACAGATTGAACAGAGATGGCATCAATGTTAAAGTTAACAAGCTTTCCAATGTTTTAATAAATATGTATTCAACATATATCGAAAAGCCTTGCTGCCACTGTTTCTGTCAACAACAACAACAACAACAATACCACTACTACTACTACTACTACTACTACTACTACTACTACTAATAATAATAATAATATAATAATATAACAATAATAATAACAACGACAACAAGAACTTGCATTGCAATGGATATAGAAATTCAATGTTTTGAAGTCTTCTTATGATGCTGAAACACGTATTTGTAATTTTAAGAATTTAAATAACAAAATAAATGATAAAATAGTAAGTATTTTGTTTTTAAATAAATCTAAACATTTGTAAAAATATGCAATTGGACAGTTTATCAATTATTCTTTTCAGTATAGAGGTGTACCAAACAATTGTAAAATTTCGGTAGGCATTCCTATTTTTAAAGCGGGTAATAGTTCAGATTCAGGTAACTATGGACCTATCTGAATTTTGCCTCTGCTTTCTAAGATTTTAGAAAACTGCATGAAAGAAGTGTTGTATATTTATTTTAAAAATATGTAGAGTTTATGTAAACATCAGCGTTGTGTTCAACTCTCTGTGCAGACGTGAATATTGTAACTCAATATTGAATGAAATTAGATAGCAATAGAGTTGTTCAGGACTATTCATTGATTACGAAGCATTGAAACAGTCGGTCATTGAATATTTATAAAATGTGGAGTATATTTGTATAAGGTATTACACTGAACTGGTTTAAAAGTTATTCAGAAAATCCCACACAATATGTTTCAGTGAGTGGAAGTGAAAGCTGACTAAGTAGGGCCTCAGAAATAAGTTCTCCATACCCTCCATGTTATTTATGTCAATAATTTAAAATCTTTACATCATTATGGGACCTCTTATGTTGTTGGCTGATGATATCAGTATTTCATATATAGGAGAGAAATTTGAAAAGTTATGCACGTATATGAATGTTTATATAGGTGTTTTTTTTTCTGAATTGTTAGCGCAAATAGGATACTTTAAATATTAAAAACAACATACATATTACTTTTTTTTTTGGTAGTGTTTAACGCCCGCTTTAACTACTAATGGCACCGCAGGCGGTGACACTGATGATACATGAATGATGATGGAGCACCGGTGGAATGCTATGGCGGGGGAAACCGGAGTACCCGGAAAAAACCCGCCCCAGCGCCATTTTGTCCACCACAAATCTCACATGCGGTCGCTTGGGATCGAACCCCGACCGTCTAGGTGAGAGTCGAGGGGTCTAACCACTCGGCCACGGCGCGGCCGTACATATTACTTAAAAATCCTATACAGGTATTATAGTACGTCTAATCAGTTAATCTTTAATAATAGCCCCATTATGCGTACAGCGCATGTACAACTTTAGGTTTCATTGTAAATGAAGGTTTAAATTGGAAAAACACGTTAAACATATGTAAAAGAATTGCTCCTATTATAAGGATATTTTTTTCGGTTTGAAGGGCTGTTACTAGTCTTTTGCTTTAGATCACTATACTATTTACAAATAAAATTCTGGTATAGCTTATATGATGTCGATTTGTGGTCAATATAAAAACACATTTGAAACGATTGAAAGTACTTCAGAAGAGGTACATTAGACATCCATTAGCAGTTCATTGTTTAACTTCCAATAAGATTCTCTATGAAAACCTAAAATAACTCCTTTGGAATTTATAATTACATTTAACGTTGCTATTTATATATTTAAAGCTACACATAAAGAAATACACAGCAAACTTAGAGTAGATATAATAAAGAACTACACCAACACAACAAATACCAGATATTAAGCAATTGTTTTAATCATTCTGAAAGAGTAACATATTTTCGTAGCCGGCTTACCCTTCCTGTATTTTTTTAGGACTGACAGCCCCCCACCCTAGGACTTACAAGCAGATGCCTAGGGGTCGGAAGTCAGTCTGGGAGCCTAGGGCACGAATCCACAGAATGCAGAACCTAGAATGAGTGGTCAGCTCGTAGTCAGGCATGAGCTTGAGAAAGTGGATGATATGAAATACAAGCGAACTGGAGGATAGGAAAAATTATGATGGAGCAACTGGTGGAATGAGCGGTGGGGGAAACCGGAGGACCCGGAGAAAAACCGTCCAGACGCCGTTTCGTCCACCACAACTCCCACATGCCGGTTCTTGGTATCAAACTTGGGCCGCCTAGGTAGGAAGGAGCAGTCTAACCACTAGACCACGGAACCACCGAAAGTATAATATATGGAATAAAATACTTAAAACATTTTTCACTTAAACTCTATAACGAATCACATGAAGAAATAAGGAATATCTCTAATTTTCAGACATTGAAATTAAACGTAAATATAAATATCGGAAACTAAAATTATTAAGCACATTTGACTTTGTGCTATTTATATTACTGTTGTCCTTATTTTTACCCATTAATTTATTTGCTATTACATTTGAAAATACACCAATTGTATTCATGTTTTGTACTAACCTTTGCAACATTTTATACATGATTTAAATTTTGTGTTTCTTACACTGCGCTATGTAACTAAGTATAATTTGTTACTCATTAATGTATATATCACATCTCAAGTTGAATGAATGAATGAATAAGTGTATTTATTAACATAGCAATATCATACATAGAATTTCAACAGTCGCACGGGTCCACAGACCGTACGTGCTTTTGTAATACACATTACAAGCAATATTAAAACAACAACCACAACAAAGAATTAAAAGAGTAAACACGAAAATAAAAAGACAAAGGAAATACACAGTCAAAAGCAATATTAAACAACAGTAAAATTAAGAGTGAATCCGAAAATAAAGATACAAAGATATTAAAATATAGCAATTTAAATTTACAGCACCGAGTACACCTTCATAAATGCACCCTCTTATAATAGATAATTACACTTAAAAGACATATATATATATATATATACATAATATATACAACCCTAGCACAACAGTGACCTAAGTATGACATAATATATATGTATGTAGAACATTGTAGTCACTTTTGTTTAGTTGATCTTATCCCCCCCCCCTCCTTCCCTATCGGTAGCCTCCTCAGATCTCAGCTGTCTTGCCTTAAGTATAAATTTACCTAGCCCGTCCATGTTTTCCGTGCCTGCCAGTAGCGTCCAACATGCTTCTATCCCTACATTCGCAGTGGTAAAAAATCGCGGCAAATATTTTTCCCGCCATTCCTCCGTACCCCTACATCTTGCCAAGATGTGAGTCCACGACTCTTCCTCCTCGCAAATGGGACAGATTCTCGTACCATTCTCGTCAGAAATTTTCGTGCTCCTCCATGCTCCTTGTCTAATCCACGCGAGCCCCTCTCTAATGAGTTTGGTACCTGTTTTGATATATTGCTCCATACCCCACTCCGATTTCAGCCCAGACTGTACTTCTAATGACACCTTCTCTGTGCATTGAGCAATTATTTGCTGTCTGTCAAAATTTTTCTCCAAATACTTCGCCTGTTTTCCTGCCCCGCCATCCAAATGTCTCCCATCCCAATGGTTTCCAACCCTTTCTTTAATTTTGATGCCCACGTCGAATTACCTTCCATTCGCAACTGTTCACGGTAGCAGACTGCCCTAATTAGAGATTGGTTTCCGTGAACGATTCTCAGCCAATATTTAACTGCTCTGATTTTGCACTCTATCGTTTCACTATGTGCCCCGAATTCCCTCATTATTCCGCAGTTCGCCGTACCCCTCCCTACACCCAGAATTCCTTTAAAAAATTGGGTCCTCACTTGATCCATATTCCCTGTTTGTTCCCACCCCATATTTCTCCTCCGTATGTCATCGTGGATCTAACTGTCGCTCCGTATACAGTTTCCATTAAGGTTATGGATATATTCGGAATTCTGCAGCGTATCCGGAGAGCTTCCGCCGCTTTCACCCTTGCCTTGTGTTTCGCAATGTCAATGTGTTTTTTCCATTTTCCGTTCATTGTAAATGTGAGTCCTAAGTACACAAAAGATTTAACATTGTCCAGTATCTGTCCTGCATATGTCCAAGTCTCCTCCCTGCTATAAACACAACCCTTTTTGAAAGTCATTGCCTTAGTCTTATTCACATTAACTGTAAGTAGCCATTCATCGCAATAGTTCTTAAGTTTGTCCAGTCCTCGTTGCAATCCGTTTACTGTCGTAGAGCACAATACTAAATCGTCTGCGTATAAAAGTATTGGGATCTGCAATACACCTCCTTAAAGTGAACTTTCCCAAAAATTAAATAAATAAATAACCAAACAGATAAATAAAAAACCCAAGAAATCCATGTACATCTGGTATATCCGTGGTCTCCTACTTCATATAGCAGTTCATTTGTACAATACCAGTAACTTTTCCCACCATTATACCATAGAGCTGCGATTCTTGACGATCTAAGTGTAGACCTACGCACTTTTTGTCACAGATATATTATATATGGATGCCGTTACTTCTTCTCTCGTATACCAGGTATCCATTTGTGCGTTAAAAGAGTTACAGAACTCTTTCCAGCTAAAACCGACCAGTGAAGAACTGGTGAGTGCGACCTTAGGTTTAATCCTCGCAATGAGCGCGGATCGTTCACTCCCGGCTGTTAGGCAAGTGGTCGCTTACTCAGTTCTCCACTTACCGGTTTTAACTTGAAATAGCAACGTTGAGTATTGCAACTCTTTTAATTCACGAGTAGTGGAGTCACCTGTTAAACAAATAGACTGGCACAAATTCTTTCCAATTGAAATTTTACCTTTGCTTCGCGAATTAATTTTCTAGTGGCATTGCGTAGAGCCCTTGCTGCTGTGTGGCGCACCAAATTAATACTGACATCAAATATAACTGCCTAGAAATGCACTTCATTTTCTGCTTTTACAGCTTCAAATTCTTCTTCAGCATTTCATATGGTCCCCTCTTATTCCTCTTCTTACTTCTATTGAAAAACGTGATTTCTTAACATGTTTCAACATTGAGTCACCAATCAGTAAGATTTGTTGGTTATCTTGGTTTTCCTGTACTTTTCACAGGGTACACAGGGCCAGAGTATTTATTATTCGTTGGACTAGACTGGCGCTTTCCAATACGTTAAACCTGTTTTCTCTATGTATACTACTTTGCACTCGATGTACAAGCCCGATCTATGGTTTATGTTTACTCTTTTAATCACAGCTTTGTTAGGTCTGTTTCTTCATTGCATTTATTTTCCAAGATGTCTTTTACTTCTTCTAATAACTTATTTACAATTGTGATCTTTGTTATATCTTCCTGCAGTAGCATTACAGTGTTGTGTTTAGTGCTTCCTTCAAGGTCTAAAACATGCTTCACAAAGCCATATTTCAATCATGTTTATTTCATTTGTATCACCTCTGGCGCAATTTGTGTGAACAAAGGTATTACACATGTCACACACCGAGCCAGGTGGCTCAGGCGTTTCGTCTGGGACTGGCATTCGAGAGATCGGGGATTCGATTCCCGTAGCCGAGCTCTCTGACCCATGGGATTTAGGGGGTTTTCCGAGTCACTAGGCGAATGCTGGGGAAATTTCTTTATTCTTCACTACCTTCCATTTTATCCAACCGGTGTCTTTCAAATTTGTAAGTGTCGGGGAGGGGGGGGGACTGCGGTGGTGACTGGCTTTAAACGTACAGCTATCGGTGTCGTTGAGGTGTTTTTTGCTCGTCTGTAAGACCCAAGAGGTTTGTTCACACATGGGGCGAGGGCTTCTAGCGCTCCCCTTGTCGACATGAGGAACTGCTTGGACTATGTTAGAGACTCTCCAAGGTGGCTCTTTCCTCTGGTTTCGACCGCCCGTCGATAGTAGTCTCATTTCCTCCTATCCTTCTGGGGAGTGACACACAATAAGCCCATAGTGGCACCAGTGTGGAACCCCCTCAGGGCCTCTCTTTCACTCCCTCTCTCTCTCTCTCTCTCTTATACACACACACATGTTCAAACTCAGTGGAGGGCGATGGAGTTTTCCGGACGTAAAAATCCTTAGCATGGCTTTCTTCGGAAGGGAAGTAAAGGCGTTGGTTTCGCTTCGTAGATTTACGGCACCTCAAGCCTGATAAAGATGCCTTTGATTGTGAGTAAAATTAAGCGGTCTTTCACGCCCAATGTAGAATGAGACTCTGAGAACCATAGTAGTTAGAGAACGTCCATAATTAAAACTCAATTTAATTCTCTCTCGCACACGTGTCACATAATACTCCTACTACCTTATTGGAGCTAAGTTTACACAAATTCGGTTGTAAATGGCCTTTGATTGTACTGTTTTTTCAGTCTACACTACTATGCGATTTTGAACCAAGAACTTATTCTAAGTAGGTATTGCAGCATTTCACAGAATGTTCGTACAATATTTTTTTATTACTCTTTTACAATTAATATACCAGTTTTGGGAAAGAGAATAATTTGACTTTGTGTAAGTATACCATGCAGAGGTGCTCAAAAACACATGAAGAACATGTCACTAACAGTAAACAAGTCATGCAGCACTTTGTGGCAAACATGGGTATCGGAGCATTATTGTAGCTATTCTGTTATTAACTTTACCGAATGTCAGTATGAAACGCGGTTATAAAAATGTGATTTATTCAATTTACACAACTTTCCCTAGCCGTTCCAAATACAAACTATTCTTACAAAAGGTTATTCTTTAATCTACATCATGCTAATCTAGATAAACATTAGTAGAATTGATTTTATTACTTGTTTCATTGTAAGCAGAAGGGAAATTAGGTAAGACATTAGGGTAGAGCATTAGTCAAATCTTTTTAAATCTGGTCGCTATGTGAAACAAATGAGGTTTGATTTGCTTTGCATGATCCCGTTTGAGGTAAGGTAATATAAAACTGAAACTAATAAGAAGTTCTAAAAAATGGTCAACTCCACAAGAAAAACGAATATGACATAAGTTAAGTATTTCAACCAGATCTACATGTTTTGTATTAAGGTTTTGTCTATCTGTTACGGTTTAACCGTTATGCAAATTTCTGCAAAACTCATCCAGAATAAAGAGTTCTTCAGAGGCAATTCTCACAAAATTCAAAATATGCATTTTAGTTGTGACGTAAAAATCTTTAATGTTCGATATTCTAATCAAAACCGTTAAAACCATTTTTGAGGAAAACAAACGTTTCAAAAATCTTTCCATTTAAAGGGTATTTTGTGGTGGGAGATGTTTTTGAAAATCTTCGTGTCGCATCCTTGGAACATACTAAATATAAGTACCAAGTTTGGTTTTTAACAGCGTTTTCGTTTTTGATTTAGCTATCTACAAGCACACACGTACATTTCTCTAAAATGCTTTTATCGGACTCAGAGGAACTCAAAACATATATTTCCGGTGAAATTTTGGTATCGAATATTTGGCTGGCATGTAAACCCATCACCAGAAAAATGAGTCATCCGCAGATTCCATGTCTCAATCGAAGAGCATCGGGTATCTTCGTAAAAGCAGTGTTTACAGTGCACACGAAAGAACTGTATAGTGGCCAGTGACTGACAATGCAATGGTTAACTTCTGAGTACTGAAAATAACGTTACGGTGGCCGAGAAGTTAAAAAGGCCTTGCTTTCACACATAAGTTTCCTGATTTAAAAGCTCGCGTTGCTTGTCATTTTATTTTTATGTTTGTTAATTTTATGACTGGATATGTAGAACCTAATATTGCATTTATATATCTTTGGCATTTGAAGTTATGGGTCTATCTATGCACACAAAAACATAATTCTATTAACACTCGTGTTAAATTACTAAAAAAAAAAAAAAAATATGTGTAAGTATACTGTTATCTTCTAAAACTGAAATACATAAAAACAAACACAACTAATATCGGGTGTATGAACCCGCAACCCTTATAGCTGTCCTCAAATTTCGGGTTATGTACAAAATAAATGCCTACAGTAATGTGGACGAGAAGCTACAAGAGCCTAGGCTTCTTGAATTTAGTCCAGAAGCCATGTATTATCCTTCACCCATTTGCAGCCCACACATTCTCCCAGAGGGAATTACAATATTATCGAGTATTACCATGTATTGCACACCCGTCATTGTATCGTCAAACTACCACAGCACACCTAGACCGTCTCTTGATCTCCAACTCCAACTCGATACAGATACCCGACCATGATGGAATTGTGAACCACGTATTTTGCATCATATCGGGTCCCCTTGGACGATAGACAGTCACTTTCCCCTTACATGTGGAAGAAAATGTCACCTCGTATGAGAATACCACCATGGTATCGGTTTATGAAGGGTGTGTTTGATCGCTTTGTGAAGGGTGCTAAAAATGTAAAAAAATGTTTCAAAATACTGGTTTTTTAACAATACTTTTAGTATTTCTGCGCACCACATGCTTTCCTGTGCAACATATTCACGTTGGGTAGAAT
Organism: Hymenopus coronatus; assembly: GCA_030762935.1. NCBI lineage: Eukaryota > Metazoa > Arthropoda > Insecta > Mantodea > Hymenopodidae > Hymenopus > Hymenopus coronatus. Next base: position 354,080,432 of record CM060900.1, read on the forward strand.
AAACACTCAGAGAAGCATCATAATAACATCATATTATTAATTGTACCGAATGTCGTGTATGAAATAAGCATGTCTAAAATAAATAGCCCACATGTGTCGATTCAAGATCATCAAGAGAAGGAAAAAAATGTTTGCTACATGCGAGAAGTGGCACTGCGACCCTCACCAGAGGAGTAGCCTTCGTTAGGTTTTACAATCCTAACAATCCTACAATATTTTGAAAGTTTCGATTTTCTATTAAATGGTTCTAAAGTTTTAGATTAAAATTCCTTATATTAAAGATATTTACATGGCAAATAAAGTATATATCCCAAATCTCTTGGGAATAGCTTCTGAAGTACACTACATTCTGAGTGACTTTTGCATAACTAAAAAAATGTAAGTTATAGACAAAATCTTACTATAAAAGTAATGTAGATCTCGTTAAACTACACAATTTATGTAACATAGAGTTTTTTGTATAACTAAACATTTCCAAGATATTCTCTGCTATTGTTTTAAATTTTAAAAGAGAAACTTAAACTTTTATCAAACGGATAGTTCTCATCCGTTTCATATCTCTTGTTTTACTCTGAGTCAAGGAAAGGAAACCTAATTCCAATGACAATAATTGCATAGCGACAGCTTCTAAAAGACTTGACTATCGCTTTTACGTAGTGTACTTCCTTATTTTACTACTCCATAACGGGAACTAGGTAGTAAAATCATTTCTGCTGTTTATGTCATTTAAAAGAATAAGCTTTTTGTAAGAGTTGTTATTTGCAGAGCAGATGAAAATCAGGTGAATGAAACACACAGGATTTTTTATTTATTTATTTCTGTCTACAGCTGTGTATGCGTACATACAAGCAACATATATTTATTCATCACTTAAAGATTCTGCAGAGGATATTTGCCATTCTTTTTCAATAAAATAATACGAGTTAAAATATGTAACATTTCTGGAGAAGTAAAGAGAAGCCTGAGGATGAAAGGGAGTAGCAACGATGAAGTAAGTTGATATTCCATGTCATTCCTGTTGCTCTGCATGTTTTTCTTCATGAGTTTACCTTGGCTATATACGCAAGAGGCAGAAATAAAGTAAGAGAGCGACGGAGCAATAGAAAGCAGCTAGTTTGAGAGGGCTTTTGAAACCTGCGGAAATATTTTCACTTTGACTTCATACCCTCCCGTTTGACATCTGTTCATCGTCGCCCCGCGTTTTGTCACCCAAGAAATTGGTCTTCAACTTTCCTTCAGATACAGGCATTTCATCCCCACTCTGGTTCGTTCCCTCTCATAATATGCACGCACACATACTTACAAAGAGGTTACCCAATCGTGATCTATCGATTTTTATGAACGTTTGATTTTAAACCTAATCAACTCCTACACATTTTGGCGCTAATTATCGTTTATTGTGAAAACTCTTCAATTTTGGAAAATCATAATGTATAAATAAATACCCAAACCATTTCTTAACGTATTTATTAAGTTTAAAATTATGTTTTAGTGAGAATTTAGGGGTTTGAAGTTGTTTATTTTTTATTCCTTGTTCATTCTTGCTGCACAAACATGTATATTTATGTATTTTGTTTTAGTTGGTCCTTATTTACATTTTTTAAACTGGAAGCAGTGAATACTTCAACAGAAATCCAAAAGTTTGTCCCTCGTTTTCTCATTTATTTATTTTTATAAATTTTTTAGTTTAAAAAAATAATAGACCCATTACATAGCATCTTAAATGACTACATTTTATGTATAATTAAACGAAAATAAATACTCCATTTTCTGAAGCAAAAACCAACAAAGAACAAAAATAAGTTCGAAAAGTAGCAAACCACAAAAACTTCTACAATACATAAAATCACATTGAAAAAAGAAAACTCGCTGAGAGAAAACATTTAAACTTCAAAATGTACATTGCATAGCTTTCTGAGTTTCAGAGCATTGAACATATATTTCAAAGAGTCTTGAGCCAAAGAAAACAAGTTTACACAAATGCACTAAAATTAACATTTTTTGATAAAAGGAGAACAAAACACTTAGTTCCCTTATGAAACAGTAAAAGTTTGATAATGTTTGCTCAATTGAAGATTTTGCAATTACATTTTCATATATATCTTACGGTAAAAGCCTCCTGATGATGCAGGGAATTCTTGCTGTGAGCTCTTTAGAGCAGCAAATCCTAAAGGTCTCTAAATAAATTTTATTTATACCATGAATTGTTATTGTAAATATAATTTGAAGGTGGATTTAATTAGCTTAGTAGACTGAGTATTATAACTTGCGTGCTTAACTACTTGGCTGCACATTTAAACCTACTGTTTGTTTTTTATTGTTGAGTTGCCTACTTACAAATTGGTAGCTGCAGATTGGACTGACACAATTTTCTTTGTTTTAGTTTAATGCTTTACATTAACACTATCACTAACACTATCTCTTAAGTTGCAAAAAAGAATTTTGTGTATTTTCGGGTAATTGTTTTTATTTCTCGGTATTTTACGCATGAGTCTGTCCTTGGCCAAGCCTCGTTCACAGTGCTCCCTATTATCATTTGCTGTGGAGCAGCGACAGTAGATCGGTGTTCCAGATTCCGGCCACAGCATGCACTTGATTTTGAGTTCATGCATAGAATTCGGGATCTCTCACGCTGTGTACCAGATTTGACGTGTGCAGATATTTCTTCGAACATTAAGAGTTGCAGAACTCAACAGAGCTATTTCTAGTTAAAACTCGCAAGTGGAGAATTGGAGAGGGCGACCTTAGCTTTACCCAACTTGCTAGTGAACAGGTTACGCTCATTGCTGGGGTTAGGACAAAAGTCATTCACACCAGTAACTCTCTGACAGGTCTTAACTTGAAATAGCCCCGTTGAGTCCTGCTACTCTTTTAACACACAAAGGGATATCTGCAAACTGCAAATGCGTGGCAGATGGGCCACCTGGTAAGAGACCAACGCACGATTAGCAGGGTCAGAAATATCAGCAACTTTGATAACTAGCGACGTGAAGTTCAGCAAAACCCCATATTCAGGCTTTGGAAGTGCAATGTTGACTAAATCTCCTCTTGCTTGTGTGCATATGTGCGTGAGGTCTTCAGACATGCTGGAAGGTCCTAGTTCTTAATGCATCTATGTGCCATTATTATTATTATTATTATTATTACTATTATTGTTGTTGTTATTGTACATGCCCACTACTGATTACTGATTACATAATGGACGTCCAGGCTTGTACATGATAGCTTCTCTATATATAACAGATTTTAAAAAGCAATTTTAAATTATTATTATAACTATTATTATTATTTTTATTATTATTATTATTATTATACGATCATTATCATTAGTATAAGATATATTTGCTTGACAGTGCCACAGTTACATATCATTACCAGGCATAGACATGAGAAAGTTGAAAGAGAAACTTTGGCAGTCCTGAATAATCAATAGATTTGGACAGGAAAGTACTGGAAAGTTTTATTTTCTTTATTCTTTATTATCAATACTGATTCACTTGATATATTTTAAGGCTTTTACTATTGTTCCTGTAACTCTGACATTAGGACTCTGTGCCGTCTAAAAATAAAAAATAATAATAAAGAAAGGGAAAGAGGAAAACAGCAAATTCGAAGGACAACCTTAAGGTCAATGTGCTGTATAGTAAGTTCGTACGTTTTCTTTACACTGCCCTGCTCTGTTGTTTACCTTTATGATATGCTCGCAATAACCGTAATTTTCTTTGAATATCTTTTCTGTGTTTCCTGTGACTATATTAGTTGTTTCATTCTCTCTCTCTCTCTCTCTCTCTCTCTCTCTCTCTCTGTGCTGATTCTGGCAGCATTCGTCCGCTAACCTTTTCCCTTGCATTCACAATATGTGTCATTATTTGTAAATAGCGATTGAAAGGGATTTGTGATAACGTGCGAGTTTCACATTCTAGAGGTCCGAGGCTCAAACCCTTCCCGGTTTCCCGAGTCCTCATAGCTGGCAAACGTCAGTGTGGTACTCTCAGGATTGCTTTCCCAAAGATAATTTAATTTCATGTATCATCAGAGTGCATTATTTATGGTGCCGTGTGCATTAAGGATGGCCGTTTAGTACAACTAAAAGCATTTGTTTATAATGGCGTTGTAAGCATCATAAGATATCCAGTATAATTATTAGAAATGTCTTACCAAATACGTTGGAATTACATATAGCATTCATTCAGCAGGTTATTCGAATACAGCTTCGTATTTAGCCATGACCTTCCTAGTAGGTAGCTATTTTACATTGTTGATCGCGTTGATGTGTTGGATGCACAAATGTTCTATAACCGTTTTCTCATCCTCCACGCTGTAAGTTGACTGTGCAGGGTTGTGCGGAGAAATAATTTGAGCGATAAGTAGTGAAGCGACACATATTCATCGTCACCAATTATGTGACCTCATCTAAGGCTTTTCGACTATCTTCTTATTTTAATTTTTCTGCATACTAGTTCAACAAGAATGAAGAATCGAAGATGGGCTCTCTGCTGAATGCTGGCTACTTTATTACCAACTTTTCTAACCTTTTCTTATCTTTAACTCTTAATAAGATGTTTGAGTTCATATACAGCTTGCAAGGGGTATAAGTGTAAATATTTCTGCTGGCGAGTAAGAACAGGGTAATGAGTGACATCAATATTTGCTTAATTTGCGGACTTACAATTTCACTTATTAGAAGTAATATTTTCTAGTTGATTTATACCTCCAAACAGCTGTGTAACAAACAATACATATGCGTTAACTTTCCCTGAGACTGCGGTTTTAGAAGGAGTGACACTGAGTGGGAAGACCTCGCTATAACGAATGTTGTATCGCAATTGGGTTTGAATGCCTTCTGGAATGCCAATGGTATTGTATTTATATGTGAAAACGTGCAAGCAAAACTAGCATGCTATACTGATAGGTTTTATTAACTTCGCCGGGCAGTTAAAACCACGAAAATACATCAGGTAGTAAGTTATGGGTTTGGTTTTTCAGAAAACACTTAGTCGATGTAGATATATATTCAGATGCAGTTTCTCAAAATATCTGTATCTGTACCCCTAACACTCTGTGCACCAAACACCTTATGATAACATAAGTCATATGATGTTCTTTTTTATCATAATACATTGGAAACGGGTACCTATTTTACGTTGTAATGCGATGCATTGTGCTTGAAAAACTACACTGTCGGGAGTAACCAGGGGCACAACTTTTCAAGAAAATTAGTATTGCTTCAGTTTTCGCTTTATGATGGCTATCTATTACCTGTTCTCCTGCATTTATGGTAAAAATCTAAACAATACATGTTATTATAAACTAGACATTGGATTGGCTTTTCCTAATAATGAGAACAAAAATCCCAACAACAATAATAACAATAATGATACGAATAATAATAATAACAATAAATCATATCAATAATAATAATAATAATAATAATAATTCGGTTTATTATGTAAAGCTTATTTGCGCTATTGACATCTATTTTTTCTGAATATTAGAATTTATGATGTTATATAAACTTAATAAATGTTTATTTTGCCAAGAAAACTCTGATTACATCTTTTACCAACTCTGTGAGCCATCATTCTGTATTAAAGATTATTCACTACTATGGACACCAATGGCCTGCATTAATATTGCTTCCATCTTTGTTTCCGGGAGCCAACACAGGTGTCAAGTAAACCCTTGTAAACATATGTTAATTTCAATTCGGGAAAATTAAGATAAAACTCTCAAACGCCAGTCTTACTTATTGTCACATGCTCGTTATTGTGAATTAAATTATTCACCTTTGACGTATACTATGACAAAAACTTTTGGCATAAAATTTCGATCAATAATTTTTTATGGCTTCTAATTTCCTCAACATCAAAATTTGCTATTGTATAACAGCTTAGTATGACAGTTATTATTTTAACGCAGAAACTCTAGAAAGAAGAGGTTTTGTGACTAAAGATAAACTTAGGATATTTCTTAAAATGTTTTAAAAACTCTTAATATATTTAATAACTGTGTTCAATTTGTAATGTTTAGCTTACTGCCCTTACCGTCATTATATCATGTTACGTCTGTTCTAATATGATGCTTGGTTGTTTCGGATTATATACGACTGACTGCTTTTCACTCATTTCACGATACATTTAAAATAGTCATAAATACATACCTTCGATTTGGCTATATTTGCCTTACTGATAATATTGGCTTCATAAACTTACAAGAGTATGCGCATTTCAACATGAGATCATACATTTTAGGAGTATTGTAAGTTATCCATTAGTGACATGTAAGACACGCTCTATGTTAGGTTCATGATAGTCGACTGACGTGTACCAAAGTTCGCTTTTTTTGAGGGGAGCAAGCCTCGTTCGTTCGACTTTGCCCCCTATTTACTGGTTTCATTCTCTGCTTTTCACGATAACTTACTCACAAGCAGAAGTTGTGTGGGAGAAATAGGTGCCTAATCTAGCGCACGGGCTCCCACAGGATATTTTGTAAACAAGGGTTTACTCAGGTTTGAATTGCCGGCGGTGCCACAAGTAGTAAAAGCGGCGTTAAACACTGAAAAACAACTCAGCTTTGAATGAACTACATCGCTTGGAACGCCAATAAACCAAGCAAGGTCATCCATTCCAGTCGCTTCAAGCATGTCCCTTTGCAGCAAGGTTCACGTTGTCCCGTCTTGGTTTCTTGTTTCAAGTTTGACCATTGCACGGAACTATTATTAAGAGACACTGGGAGTAAAATTTTTACTGTAGTCAGCAAACAAATCTAAAATAGATTTATATGTATATAGTTATTGGTACTTTGAGTACCCATAGAGAATCAAAATTTAGCTGTTCTCCCTTAATTTGGGCTCTGCAGCCATTTAAATATCGTAAATGTACCAATGCCTAGCGTAATATTGTATTAAGCAGCGTTTATCTCAAAAATATATGTGCCCATATTCAAAATCTTTCAATCATTTCAGTTTTTGTTTAAATACAACTAAAATTTCCCAACATGTGAAGAAATATCTATTGTAACACAAATGGTGACAAAATTACTCAAACACAAATTGGAATTTTTCAACAGATAGTTTTATGAAATATTGACTAATTTTAGAGAGCAAACTATATATCCTTTAAGAAAATTATCATAATATTGCAATCAAAGTTATTGAAATACAACCGGGTTAAATTTCTGCATTTGGTTAAGGCCACAATTCAAAATCCGTCAAATAATTTATTAAATTTTGAGGCGTGTGGAAGTTTTTGAATATGCATTATTTTCATATTAAAACTTAATGAAGCAGTGTATATCTTGGAAAATGCTTATTCCATTAAAAACGAATTTGATATTCATTTTAACATAATGGCAATGCAATCACAGTGAAATCAGCAGAAAACTCAAAATATAGATTTAGACATTTGACACTTTAAGTCCCAGCGTCCCTTAGTAATAAAGTCAGACTTGAACTGCAGCTTTGCCATTCCTAGGTTGCACAATCAGAAATCGAACAAGTTCACACCGTTAGATAAAAAAAACATGCTGCTTTAAAGTATGGAGTTTTACATAGACTTTTCAATTGAGCTCCAATTTTGTCTGGGTATGTGAAACACATTAATTTTTGTAGCTTAACCATTAAACCACAGGCCCTTTTTATCTACAGCTTATTCGTAGTTTTCATTCTCTCCATCTAATGTTCCTTGAAAACTTAGTCTAAAATTATTATCAGATTTTTTTAAATATCTCCACCATGGTTTCTAAACTTAGCCCTCCTGAAAGTGGAGGCTTATCACAGTAGACAAGAGAGGTTGGGTCTCCTTACATTTGTAGTACTACTTAAAGTAGTAGTAGTAGTAGTAGTAGTAGTAGTGAAGTAGTAATAGTAGTAGTAGTAGTGTAGTAGTAATAGTAGTAGCAGCAGTAGTAGTAGTAGTAGTAGTAGTAGTAGTAGTGTAGTAGTAATAGTAGTAGTGTAGTAGTAATATAGTAGTAATATAGTAGTAATAGTAGTAGTAGTAGTAGTAATAGTAGTAGTAGTAGTAGTAGTAGTAGTAGTAGTAGTAGTAATAGTAGTAGTAGTAGTAGCAGCAGCAGTAGTAGTAGTAGTAGTAATAGTAGTAGTGGTGGTAGTAGTAGTAGTAGTAGTAGTAGTAGTAGTAGTAGTAGTAGTAGTAGTAGTAGTAGTAGTAGTAGTAGTGTAGTAATGGCTGTGATGATGGTGGCAGAAGTATTATTATTATTATTATTATTATTATTATTATTAGTAGTAGTAGTAGTAGTAGTAGTAGTAGTAGTAGTAGTGTAGTGATGGTTATGACGGTGGTGGCAGAAATGGTGGTGGTAATGGTAGTAGTAGTAGTAGTAGTAGTAGTAGTAGTAGTAGTAGTAGTAGTAGTAGTAGTAGTAGTAGTAGTAGTAGTAGAAGTAGTAGGAGTCGTAGCAGTAGGAGTAGTAGTAGTAGTAGTAGTAGAAGTAGTAGGAGTCGTAGCAGCAGTAGTAGTGTAGTAATGGCTGTGATGATGGTGGCAGAAGTATTAGTAGTAGTAGTAGTAGTAGTAGTAGTAGTAGTAGTAGTAGTATTATTATTATTAGTAGTAGTAGTAGTAATAGTAGTAGTAGTAGTAGTAGTAGTAGAAGTAGTAGGAGTCGTAGCAGTAGGAGTAGTAGTTGTAGCAGCAGTAGTAGTGTAGTAATGGCTGTGATGATGGTGGCAGAAGTATTAGTAGTAGTATTATTATTATTATTAGTAGTAGTATTAGTAGTAGTAATAGTAGTAGTAGTAGTAGTAGTAGTAGTAGTAGTAGTAGTAGTAGTAGTAGAAGTAGTAGTAGTAGTAGGAGCAGTAGTAGGAGTCGTAGTAGTAATAGTAGTAGTAGTAGTAATAGTAGTAGAAGTAGTAGTAGTAGTAGTAGTAGTAGTAGTAGTAGTAGTAGTAGTAGTAGTTGTAATAGTAGTAGTGCGTGAGGTGGTGGTAGTAATGGTGGTGGTAATGGGTAGTAATAGTAGTAGTAGTAGTAGTAGAAGTAGTAGTAGAAGTAGTAGTAGTAGTAGTAGTAGTAGTAGTAGTAGTAGTAATAGTAGTAGTGCGTGAGGTGGTGGTAGTAATGGTGGTGGTAATGGGTAGTAATAGTAGTAGTAGTAGAAGTAGTAGTAGAAGTAGTAGTAGAAGTAGTAGTAGTAGTAATAGTAGTAGAAGTAGTAGTAGTAGTAGTAGTAATAGTAGTAGTGCGTGAGGTGGTGGTAGTAATGGTGGTGGTAATGGTAGTAATAGTAGTAGTAGTAGTAGAAGTAGTAGTTGTAGTAGTAGTAGTATAGTAGTAGTAATAGTGGTAGTGCTTGTGAGGTGGTGGTAGTAATGGTGGTGGTAATGGTAGTAGTAGTAGAAGTAGTAGTAGAAGTAGTAGTTGTAGTAGTAGTAGTATAGTAGTAGTAATAGTGGTAGTGCTTGTGAGGTGGTGGTAGTAATGGTGGTAATAGTTGTAGCAGTAGAAATAGTAGAGTAATAACTGTCATTAGTTTCAAAATAAATATTTGTAAAGCTTTGTCATCCAGCACGAAAAATGAAATTTTGTGTATTTTGCTTAAAGAACTAGAACTGACCTCAGTGAGCGCTAGGGAGAGCTCTGATCCCAGTACATATATGCTAGAGGTCAAACCGGCGGTCTTCAGTCGCGGCTCTCAAAATAAACCTAAGATTACCCTTTGTGGGTCAAGGTGTATCTTCTGTCCATCAGTTAAATGTTTGGATGCCATTAGTAGCAAAAATAAATAATATTTAGTTTGGTTATGATGATAATGCTTTTTGGAGCCGTTCAAAAATCTTACGAAAGCAACCTACGACATCTTTTGGAGTAGGAGATATGTTGTATTCTGAATTTCAGTTAGAATCATTAGGGTAAAATTAGTTGAAGCTCTGTTTAATGAGACTGTGACTGTTTTGTTAGGCAATAAGGAACCCTGAAACCAACAGAAGAACCTTAATATGGCGTTATGACATTAGACTATCGGATAATGGTTTCCCGCTTTGGGAAACAAGGATTTCGTGCTAACGAAAGCTGAATTGTTTTAATGCCTTTGATTCTTTAGAGTTTGTCTATTTTCTTTTAGATTTTCCTCAGGTTATGTAGAATAAGTGCATTCATTTTGAAAAGAGACTGTGGATCGGGTTTTATTTTGATTTCGCCGGTATGCTAGACTTTCTTCATGACTACATAGAAAATAGTGAAAAGGGTGAACTTGTAGTATACACGTTGCCGAAAATATGCAAACAACCCATGAATTTACTGATAATGCTTTTCTTCCTTGCCGCACTTTAAGAAGAGCATAAAGTTCTGCAGAATTTTTAAGGGAAACGAACCCAAACTCAGATCCAGATGTGATAAGCAGCTCGTGAATGGACATATATACACTTCTCGTATATTTCAAAACATGACGAAATCGGCTCCCCACATTAACCCTAGTCGGCAGAACTTTGAGGGTTGGTTTGCGGTTTAAATCAAACCTCACAGTTTCCAAGTTTTTATTGGCTGTCGGGCGCGATTCTCAGGTAGCTTATGCGTAAGTGTATAATTAACTAAGAATTAAATGTATTTTTACTGTAAGGACTAACAAAAATGCAGCTTCGCTCACTTCATGTTAACTAACCAGACTCGATTATATCTTCCTCCTTACCTTCATATTCCTCTAAATCAGTCGTCACCAACACGCTTGATTTTGTATAAGCGCAAACAGACATCCTCTGTGCATTAAATGGGTAAACACGTGATAGCAGGGTCTGCCTCTCTTTCTTGTACAGTTTCGTCGTGTGTGGCGAACAAAAACAATCCAAAATGCAGGCCATTGACTCCAACGTTTATACCTGCCAGAGAGAAATCTTTATTTATATAAAGTGACGGATTAAGTGTTTAGTTTTCGACAACGTTCTGTACTAGAAAGTTCAATTAACAGCGTAATTAGGCAGCTCATGCAAGTGAGTAGAAGACCGTTTCTTAGAAATTATTTACGATCCCATTTAATTACCAAAATGTCTGAACATTTTCACTACTATAAAGGTGATAGTTTTTCCTTACAAATGATTTCACACCGTTGGAGATACAATGATGGTTTTAACTAAGCTAAGGAGCTTTGTGTACTATACTATAGCAATTTGCATTACCTTTTGCAATTATTTATGTCATGATTAGCAGTTACTATCAAACCTATGAAAATATACTCATATTCAAAATATGTGAGAGACATTAGGTCAGTTGTTCTACTAATCATGAATCTACAACAGGTGTATTAATCTATGAAAGTTGCATTACGTATTTCAAACGAAAATTGTTGCATGCTGCCATAACACTGGATGATTTATCTGCTCTTGCTCTCCGCGTAGTTGGTCGCACAGTGCACAGGAGGCGAGAAAAGTTGCTCTCTTTGTTTTACTCAAGGGGAACCAGTTGTTGACCCCTGTTCTAAACTTACGTATATTTCGTATTACTGTTTTTTGATTATCCATGCCTGGTTGCAGCCTTTAAAAAGTTAATAGCCTGCAGCTCATACTTAGCTGCTGTATGAGTTACATCATAAGTAAATAAAAAGAAAGTAAAGCCTCAGATAAACTTTAGGTGGTAAAATCCAATTATCAGATATTCTATTCAATGTTCAGAAAAATAAATATAAAAAGATCTGGGGTTTAATATAGTACATACACATGCATGTCGTAGGTAGGTAGATTGAATCACGAAATTTCACTTTTATCATTTTTATATTAACCAATTAATATACACTTAATTTAATTAAAATTAATAAGCAATTAATCAAATCAGCTGTTACTACTTTATTATTAATGCTAAATGCACAGGTGTTTCAATTAAAGTTAGTTTGCATTTAATTACGACATTTATTATTTTTTATTAATATTTATTTATAGTCGCTTTCACTCGTGGGAGTCTTATCGCGACTGAAACACTGATACATTGCGATAACAATAATTATTACAGGATGGTTATAAAGATACATTGGGATATAATACAAGTTGTGCTAATTAACAGGTAACAATGAATACAAAATTACTTCTTATGAAGTTAATATAGAGTAATATTAAACTGTACAGATATATTTAATTTTAATGATCTATAATATATTAATAACATTTTTGTGAACGAAAGCAAATAAAAGCTGTGTTAATGTTTATTGCAATTTTAGATTAAACTGTAGATACTGATAGCTTTTAGGAACATAACAACATTTTTACACATGGTTTCATTATTTAGTACTTTTATATCACTAGTGATTTTGTACTTTTTCCTCTGGGGATTATAACGGAGGCATTCTGAAAGTATGTGAGACACAGTCAGTGGAGTATTGCAAGTTGTACACTAAGGTTGGGCGTCTTTGGTGATCAAGTAGGCATGAATCATTGCTGTGTGGCCAATTCTCAGACGAGTGATAATGGTTTGATGTTTCCTATTTAAGTTTTTTAAACAGCAAACAGCAGTGGAGGATCCTTTAATTGAATGTAGTTTAGTTCCTTGATGTTGAGATCATTGAGTTTTCCAGGCATTGTTGATTTTAGTACGGATGTAAATGAAGAAGTCTGAATGGTGCACTGGAATGTCAGTGTTGCACACAGGTTTCCGGAGAGCAGTTTTGGCTGCCTCGTCTGCTTTCTCGTTACCGGCAATTAGTTGATGAGAATGAACCCAACAAAGGAACACTTGTTTTCCTTGTTCTAAGGCCTGATTATAAGAAATTTGAACATTTTGGGTAAGTTGGTTGTCTGCATAAATATTTTGAGTTGCCATTAGGGCCGATTTGGAATCTGAAAAGATTATGAATGACTGATTCTTAGACTCTGTTATATATGAGAAGGCTTCTTTTATAGCGTATAGTTCACTGGAAAATGTAGAGAAACAGTCAGGAAGTTTTACCGCCTGAACTTGATTTGGTAGGATTATTGCACATCCTACCCCATGGGCTGATTTTGAACCATCTGTAAATATTTTTTCATAATCAGCGTGTGAACTAGACACTTCTTTAAAGAGTTGTTGATAAATAATTGCAGATGTTTGTCCTTTTCAGTAGGGTTCCATTTATAGGTTAAGTTTTGGTTTTCTAAGCCTCCAGGGAGGAACATCGTGAAGTCCGGTTGTTATTATCTTCGGAAGGCTAGTTTGTTGTTTCTTTAAATAGTAATTAATTCTATCATAGAACGGCATTGATTAAAATGGACGTTGGAGTTTATCTCTTTTGGGTGTTTTGGGAAATACATAGTTATAAGCATTTGAGTAGGGTAATCCAGCTATTTTCATTGCATACTTTAAACTTAAGTATTCTTGACGTACTTCAAGGGGAGATTCATCTAATTCCATATGTAAACTATCGATTGGACTAGTATGGTAAGCTCCCAGAACAATCCTTAAGGCTGCGGATTGTACACGGTCGAGATCTTTAAGTAGCGAGGGGCTGGCTGAATTATACACTATTGCAGCGTAATCTAGCTTGGATCTTATTAATGCTTTATATGTCGTGTGAAGCACTTTTATGTCGGATCTCCAGTTACTAGCGTAGAGAATTCTTAATATATTTGACCTTTTTTTGCAATCTGTTGCCAGTAATTTTATATGTGAAGACCAAGTTAGTCTTTTATCAAATGTTAGACCTAGTATTTTCACAGAACTGACAACTTCAATCGTTTTGCCATTTATAAATAACTTGGGTTTATTTCCATCGCGTCTTGCTCTTGAAAATTTGATACATTTAGTTTTATGCTCAGAGTATTTGAACCCTATTTCATTGGACCAGCTTTGAGTTGAGTGCAATGATTTCTGTAGAATTTCTTGAGTTGTGGATGCATTTCTTCCTGAACAAAAAATAAAAACGTCATCTGCAAAGAGACATGCTTTAGCTGGTGGTAAAACATGATTCGCTATTTTGTTCATTGCAACAGTGAATAGTGTAACACTCAAGATTGAGCCTTGAGGAACGCCATTATTTATTATTATGCTCTGAGATAGACTGCCATTCACTCTGACTCGGATCTGTCGGTTTTGAAGGAAATTAGAGATGAAGTTTATCATGTGTTCATTTATATCTATATCTTGTAATAGTTTTAAAATGTAGGTTTTGTTAAGTGTGTCATAGGTCTTTTCTATATCTAAGGTGAGACACAAAAGATGCTGGGAATTACTAAATGCCTCTTTGATTTCAGTTTCAAGAACAATTAAATTATCAATCGTAGAGTGAAACTGACGAAACCCACTTTGACATTGGCTGAAAAAGTGGTTCTTCTCCAGCATCCATCGTAAACGTTTATCTATTACTTTTTCCATGACTTTGCACATAGTAGATATTAGTGCGATGAGCCTATAGTTTTCTGGATGTAGAATATCCTTGTTTGGTTTAAGAATAGGTATTACTATTGAGTGTTGCCATGGTGAAGGAAATACATTATTAACCCATACATGATTGAATATTTTCGTGAGATATTCAACACCACTGGAGGCAATTGCTGCAGAAATTCATAAGGAATATTATCTGGGCCAGGACTTGTGCTTTTAAAACCAAATAGAGCATCTTGCACTTGTTCAATACTGATTGAATCGTTGTAAGCGTAGCTAGTATTTTTACTCATATTAACAATTTGTGCTGGGTTTAATGGTGTATCATTCCAGTGTGGGTTCGACACGTTTGCAAAAAAATTCGCTAAGGTGTTGGCTATTTCTTCGGGATAAGTTTTGATACTGCGATCATCAGGACTACTAATAGCCGTTATCTGGGCAGCCTAATTCCCTCCTTTTATCTTCTTTATTTTGTTCCATAAAATTGACTGGGGTGTCTTGTCAGTTAATGTAGAGAGTAAGGTCAGCCATGTTTATTTCTTGCTTCGTTTAACGGTCCTACGTGCATTTGCACGACATTTTAGGAATTCCTGCTTATTACTTAAATTAGGGTGGCGTCTGAAGCGATTAAAAGCACTATTTTTATTTGCTATAGCTTCCCTGCACTTTTCATTCCACCACGGAACAGGGCATTTTCCAGGTGTTATAGATGTTTGTGGAATACTTAATGTTGCAGATCTAATAATACAGTCGGTGAATGCGTGATTTCACTATGAGAATCTATAACAATAGCCTTATCTTTAGATGGTATCATTTGTGTTACTGAGGCATAACTTTGCGTACCTTTAGGTTCTGGATTCATTTTAGCTGGAACTGTAGAAGCTACATCGTTGTCTTTTGTCGGTGAAATTGTAGAACTTGTAGGGCTCTTGTTGCAGCTTTCCATACGGAAATAATGCCGCGTAACCTCTGGGAGGTTACTAACCTCCTTTAAACTTAGTTTTGCACTATTAGCTCTAGTTTAAATTAACTGATTTAAAAACTAAAGTGTTTATTATTGTAGTGCACACACAATAAAAGGCTATACAGCCTGAAAACACTCACAATTGGTATATTTATGGAGAGTAAATTACTCGTAAAACATTACCCAACCTGTTTTTCTGTTGTCTCGACATTTATTATTGTTTTATTATTAACGTTATTATCACCAATATTGTTGAACAAGGATCTATGCGTATTAATTATCTAAATTTACCTTAATATATCAGCAGTCCTCGTCCACGCTCTCTTCCAAAGAATTCTCCAAATCAAATCAAGTTTTGTTTTTTTCATCAAAATGAATGCAGGAATGTAGCTGTTTTTTATTTTCCCTATGTAGTGAATGTAATCCTTCAGAATTTCAGGAGTCGCGAGATTGCATGCGTCTCCAGAAGTTGTCTTAAAATGTTGTAACATGTCCTTTTAATTATAGACCACATGAACTCTATTGGTTTGAGAATGCAGTGATATGGTCATAGAAGTAAAACAGTTTATCCGTGCTGACAGTACAACTCGTTTATTACGTACACCAGCGTGTGTGTGTGTGAGTGTGTGTGTGTGTGTATTTTCTTTTCTATCGCTGAAAAGGAACTGTTCCTTTATGGTTTCCTGAAGCACTCGAATAATTGGACCAGGATGTGCAACAGGATATTTTTTGTATTGGAGAATACCATTTTTCTTCTTATCATTTACCACATAGGTATGGTATGGAGTATTGTCTATAGTTATTACAGACGATTCTTCATGGCGTTTTAACAATCCTTCTTCAAACCAAGTTTCCAAAATGTTCGCCTTTATGCTGCCATGGTAGTCCGCACGAATTGTTGCTATTTTTGTGTGCTTCACTGGAAGGACATCACAGACAAAGCCAAAACGTCCACCAGAGTGAATAATGACAATTCTGTCGCCTTTGCTGTCTGGTATTGTCACAGCAAAATTTTCAGAATCACAAGTCCAATTTTTCATTCTACAAGAATTACTGTCGAACCATGTTTCATTAAGGTAGACATCGGCATAGGCTTCCAAACTAAACACTTAAGTAGCCTGAAGATACTGATACCTCTACTTTGATTGATTTATTTGTGGGCTCTGTTTAACTTAAACCCATCCTTAGAAAAAGACGATAATGCGTGGTAGCCGAGCATGTAAATTCATAATTGGTTTAAAAATGCTTATATATAATACTGGGAATTTCTAACATTATACACGCGCCACTGGTGTGCCAAAATTTCGTTCCGCAGGAGTTCCTGTACATGCCAGTAAATGTCACTTTTAAGTACATACATTTAAAAACCATTGGTCTCATTCGGTTTGAACCCGCGACCTTGGGAGCAAAAGGCCAGCGCCTCACCAACTGAACCACACAGACCGACTTAATCTGCGTCAACTGTCCTTTGTCTCATGCTGTTTGCTAGAGATTTTACTGCTGAAGATTTACCGCCTCGGTAGAAATAAGAAGCTGCAGGACTAAATAAGTTTTGAGTAAAGTCATCGATTTATCAAACTCAAATTTACTTGTATTTACTTACAGTTTTGTTGCCATACGCCAAGTAGCAACATCACGTATGTTAACATTTTATTCACTGTTGTTATACTAATGCCTATTGCCTCTTATGTGATTTTATTCAGATTATTACTATTTATTACCCACCACTGTTAAGAAAAGAACGCTTAGTGCCAAGAATCTTACATTTTTCGCTATTGCCACTGCTTGTTTACGTAACCAAGCACCTCTTCCTATAGCTGATATGTTTTTATTTGTTACGTGAGCTATTAGTGATGAAGATGCAGGTTGTTGAAGTTGATTCGCATCATCGAATTCAGGTTCATGTGATACAGGGACGGAAAAGAGCTCTAACGGTTTGCAAATGTACAAATCAAATACCAAGCAAGACGGATTGCGGAGGAAAATGAAAGAAACAGAGGAAAATTACATCTGGCTACCACTTAACTTCATACTGACGGTTGCCTTTTCTTTGTTAGTTATTCCCTTGTAGTAGGAGAAATGAGGTAGTGAATGGTATGAAGGGAGGCATCATGTTTTGAAAAAGGTGTAATAGCGATGTTTACATTCATCTTGATGAAAGAAACGCCAATAGGATAGTTATTAATTTCGCTGCGTTAGTATTACCACAACTAAAATTAATTTATCTTCCATTGCGAGTAGTTTACAATAAACAATTCCCTCAAGGATATTTCACTTATAAAAGAGACACTATATTATATAAGGAGAGGCGGTGAATATGGAACACCATTTTGAAAAATACAGTTTTATTGCAATAAAGGTTATATCATGTTTATAAAAGTATCTTAGAACAAAGAACAATGCATAAGAAGCACCCAGTATTGGCTATAAGTTCCTATTATTTACCAAAAAGTAAGGAAACCCATATTTTGAAGACACTGTGTTTCTACAGGATCATTAGCCCTGGGGGTAATATTGAACACTTCCCGTAATACTGAATGATACCAATAAAAAGTATTCAAAACCTACACAGGTTATGAATATAACAAAACTTGTGCAATATTCACTTCAATTATTCAAAATAGACCCAATATGATAACATAAAGTTTAAATCATTTACAGTAATCACAAACAAAGTCTAACTGTTCTACATCGGAACAAGTACTGTGGGACCAAGATTCACACACTGAACACTGTATCCATTCTTCTCCCCCGACATCATCAAAAAAACTTTCCGGCGCAGAAACTGCAAACAGCGTCATCACGAGGAACTGCAGATGTGGAGGCATGAGTACCGATTTGCACAGCCTTATTAAGAGACATTCCTTTTGTAGAATTTGGGAACAATTTTCTCTTCCCTGTGTCAGTGCTTGCAGTGTTTGGAATGCTTTTGA
>CM060900.1:354103631-354113631 GCA_030762935.1 Hymenopus coronatus
GAGATATGTTGTATTCTGAATTTCAATTAGAATCATTAGGGTAAAATTAGTTGAAGCTTTGTTTAATGAGACTGTGACTGTTTTGTTAGGCAATAAGGAACCCTGAAACCAACAGAAGAACCTTAATATGGCGTTATGACATTAGACTATCGGATAATGGTTTCCCGCTTTGGGAAACAAGGATTTCGTGCTAACGAAAGCTGAATTGTTTTAATGCCTTTGATTCTTTAGAGTTTGTCTATTTTCTTTTAGATTTTCCTCAGGTTATGTAGAATAAGTGTATTCATTTTGAAAAGAGACTGTGGATCGGGTTTTATTTTGATTTCGCCGGTATGCTAGACTTTCTTCATGACTACATAGAAAATAGTGAAAAGGGTGAACTTGTAGTATACACGTTGCCGAAAATATGCAAACAACCCATGAATTTACTGATAATGCTTTTCTTCCTTGCCGCAATTTAAGAAGAGCATAAAATTCTGCAGAATTTTAAAGGGAAACGAACCCAAACTCAGATCCAGATGTGATAAGCAGCTCGTGAATGGACATATATACACTTCTCGTATATTTCAAAACATGACGAAATCGGCTCCCCACATTAACCCTAGTCGGCAGAACTTTGAGGGTTGGTTTGCGGTTTAAATCAAACCTCACAGTTTCCAAGTTTTTATTGGCTGTTGGGCGCGATTCTCAGGTAGCTTATGCGTAAGTGTATAATTAACTAAGAATTAAATGTATTTTTACTGTAAGGACTAACAAAAATGCAGCTTCGCTCACTTCATGTTAACTAACCAGACTCGATTATATCTTCCTCCTTACCTTCATATTCCTCTAAATCAGTCGTCACCAACACGCTTGATTTTGTATAAGCGCAAACAGACATCCTCTGTGCATTAAATGGGTAAACACGTGATAGCAGGGTCTGCCTCTCTTTCTTGTACAGTTTCGTCGTGTGTGGCGAACAAAAACAATCCAAAATGCAGGCCATTGACTCCAACGTTTATACCTGCCAGAGAGAAATCTTTATTTATGTAAAGTGGCGGATTAAGTGTTTAGTTTTCGACAACGTTCTGTACTAGAAAGTTCAATTAACAGCGTAATTAGGCAGCTCATGCAAGTGAGTAGAAGACCGTTTCTTAGAAATTATTTACGATCCCATTTAATTACCAAAATGTCTGAACATTTTCAGTACTATAAAGGTGACAGTTTTTCGTTACAAATGATTTCACACCGTTGGAGATACAATGATGGTGTTAACTAAGCTAAGGAGCTTTGTGTACTATACTATAGCAATTTTCATTACCTTTTGCAATTATTTATGTCATGATTAGCAGTTACTATCAAACCTATGAAAATATACTCATATTCAAAATATGTGAGAGACATTAGGTCAGTTGTTCTACTAATCATGAATCTACAACAGGTGTGTTAATCTATGAAAGTTGCATTACGTATTTCAAACGAAAATTGTTGCATGCTGCCATAACACTGAATGATTTATCTGCTCTTGCTCTCCGCAGTGCACAGGAGGCGAGAAAAGTTGCTCTCTTTGTTTTACTCAAGGGGAACCAGTTGTTGACCCCTGTTCTAAACTTACGTATATTTCGTATTACTGTTTTTTGATTATCCATGCCTGGTTGCAGCCTTTAAAAAGTTAATAGCCTGCAGCTCATACTTAGCTGCTGTATGAGTTACATCATAAGTAAATAAAAAGAAAGTAAAGCCTCAGATAAACTTTAGGTGGTAAAATCCAATTATCAGATATTCTATTCAATGTTCGGAAAAATAAATATAAAAAGATCTGGGGTTTAATATAGTACATACACATGCATGTCGTAGGTAGGTAGATTGAGTCACGAAATTTCACTTTTATCATTTTTATATTAACCAATTAATATACACTTAATTTAATTAAAATTAATAAGGAATTAATCAAATCAGCTGTTACTACTTTATTATTAATGCTAAATGCACAGGTGTTTCAATTAAAGTTAGTTTGCATTTAATTACGACATTTATTATTTTTTATTAATATTTATTTATAGTCGCTTTCACTCGTGGGAGTCTTATCGCGACTGAAACACTGATACATTGCGATAACAATAATTATTACAGGATGGTTATAAAGATACATTGGGATATAATACAAGTTGTGCTAATTAACAGGTGACAATGAATACAAAATTACTTCTTATGAAGTTAATATAGAGTAATATTAAACTGTACAGATATATTTAATTTTAATGATCTATAATATATTAATAACATTTTTGTGAACGAAAGCAAATAAAAGCTGTGTTAATGTTTATTACAATTTTAGATTAAACTGTATATATTGATAGCTTTTAGGAACATAACATTTTTATACATGGTTTCATTATTTAGTACTTTTATATCACTAGTGATTTTGTACTTTTTCCTCTGCGGATTATAACGGCGGCATTCTGAAAGTATGTGAGACACAGTCAGTGGAGTATTGCAAGTTGTACACTAAGGTTGGGCGTCTTTGGTGATCAAGTAGGCATGAATCATTGCTGTGTGGCCAATTCTCAGACCAGTGATAATGGTTTGATGTTTCCTATTTAGGTTTTTTAAACAGCATACAGCAGTGGAGGATCCTCTAATTGAATGTAGTTTAGTTCCTTGATGTTGAGACCATTGAGTTTTCCAGGCATTGTTGATTTTAGTACGGATGTAAATGAAGAAGTCTGAATGGTGCACTGGAATGTCAGTGTTGCACACAGGTTTCCGGAGAGCAGTTTTGGCTGCCTCGTCTGCTTTCTCGTTACCGGCAATTAGTTGATGAGAATGAACCCAACAAAGGAACACTTGTTTTCCTTGTTCTAAGGCCTGATTATAAGAAATTTGAACATTTTGGGTAAGTTGGTTGTCTGCATAAATATTTTGAGTTGCCATTAGGGCCGATTTGGAATCTGAAAAGATTATGAATGACTGATTCTTAGACTCTGTTATATATGAGAAGGCTTCTTTTATAGCGTATAGTTCACTGGAAAATGTAGAGAAACAGTCAGGAAGTTTTACCGCCTGAACTTGATTTGGTAGGATTATTGCACATCCTACCCCATGGGCTGATTTTGAACCATCTGTAAATATTTTTTCATAATCAGCGTGTGAACTAGACACTTCTTTAAAGAGTTGTTGATAAATAATTGCAGATGTTTGTCCTTTTCAGTAGGGTTCCATTTATAGGTTAAGTTTTGGTTTTCTAAGCCTCCAGGGAGGAACATCGTGAAGTCCGGTTGTTATTATCTTCGGAAGGCTAGTTTGTTGTTTCTTTAAATAGTAATTAATTCTATCATAGAACGGCATTGATTAAAATGGACGTTGGAGTTTATCTCTTTTGGGTGTTTTGGGAAATACATAGTTATAAGCATTTGAGTAGGGTAATCCAGCTATTTTCATTGCATACTTTAAACTTAAGTATTCTCGACGTACTTCAAGGGGAGATTCATCTAATTCCATATGTAAACTATCGATTGGACTAGTATGGTAGGCTCCCAGAACAATCCTTAAGGCTGCGGATTGTACACGGTCGAGATCTTTAAGTAGCGAGGGGCTGGCTGAATTATACACTATTGAAGCGTAATCTAGCTTGGATCTTATTAATGCTTTATATGTCGTGTGAAGCACTTTTATGTCGGATCTCCAGTTACTAGCGTAGAGAATTCTTAATATATTTGACCTTTTTTTGCAATCTGTTGCCAGTAATTTTATATGTGAAGACCAAGTTAGTCTTTTATCAAATGTTAGACCTAGTATTTTCACAGAACTGACAACTTCAATCGTTTTGCCATTTATAAATAACTTGGGTTTATTTCCATCGCGTCTTGCTCTTGAAAATTGTATACATTTAGCTTTATGTTCAGAGAATTTGAACCCTATTTCATTGGACCAGATTTGAATTGAGTGCAATGATTTCTGTAGAATTTCTTGAGTTGTGGATGCATTTCTTCCTGAACAAAAAATAAAAACGTCATCTGCAAAGAGACATGCTTTAGCTGGTGGTAAAACATGATTCCCTATTTTGTTCATTGCAACAATGAATAGTGTAACACTCAAGATTGAGCCTTGAGGAACGCCATTATTTATTATTACGCTCTGAGATAGACTGCCATTCACTCTGACTCGGATCTGTCGGTTTTGAAGGAAATTAGAGATGAAGTTTATCATGTGTTCATTTATATCTATATCTTGTAATAGTTTTAAAATGTAGTTTTTGTTAAGTGTGTCATAGGTCTTTTCTATATCTAAGGTGAGACACAAAAGATGCTGGGAATTACTAAATGCCTCTTTGATTTCAGTTTCAAGAACAATTAAATTATCAATCGTAGAGTGAAACTGACGAAACCCACTTTGAGATTGGCTGAAAAAGTGGTTCTTCTCCAGCATCCATCGTAAACGTTTATCTATTACTTTTTCCATGACTTTGCACATAGTATATGTTAGTGCGATGGGCCTATAGTTTTCTGGATGTAGAATATCCTTGTTTGGTTTAAGAATAGGTATTATTATTGAGTGTTGCCATGGTGAAGGAAATACATTATTAACCCATACATGATTGAATATTTTCGTGAGATATTCAACACCAACTGGAGGCAATTGCTGCAGAAATTCATAAGGAATATTATCTGGGCCAGGACTTGTGCTTTTAAAACCAAATAGAGCATCTTGCACTTCTTCAATACTGATTGAATCGTTGAAAGCGTAGCTAGTATTTTTACTCATATTAACAATTTGTACTGGGTTTAATGGTGTATCATTCCGGTGTGGGTTCGACACGTTTGCAAAAAAATTCGCAAAGGTGTTGGCTATTTCTTCGGGATTAGTTTTGATACTGCGATCATCAGGAATACGAATAGCCGTTATCTGGGCAGCGTAATTCCCTCCTTTTATCTTCTTTATGTTGTTCCATAAAATTGACTGGGGTGTCTTGTCAGTTAATGTGGAGAGGAAGGTCAGCCATGTTTATTTCTTGCTTTGTTTAACGGTCCTACGTGCATTTGCACGACATTTTAGGAATTCCTGCTTATTACTTAAATTAGGGTGCCGTCTGAAGCGATTAAAAGCACTATTTTTATTTGCTATAGCTTCCCTGCATTTTTCATTCCACCACGGAACAGGGCCTTTTCCAGGTGTAATAGATGTTTGTGGAATACTTAATGTTGCAGATCTAATAATACAGTCGGTGAATGCGTGATTTCACTATGAGAATCTATAACAATAGCCTGATCTTTAGATGGTATAATTTGTGTTACTGAAGCATAACTTTGCGTACCTTTAGGTTCTGGATTTATTTTAGCTGGAGCTGTAGAAGCTACATCGTTGTCTTTTGTCGGTGAAATTGTAGAACTTGTAAGGCTCTTGTTGCAGCTTTCCATACGGAAAAAATACCGCGTAACCTCTGGGAGGTTATTAACCTCCTTTAAACTTAGTTTTGCACTATTAGCTCTAGTTTAAATCAACTGATTTAAAAACTAAAGTGTTTATTATTTTAGTGCACACACAATAACAGGCTATAAAGCCTGAAAACACTCACAATTGATATATTTATGGAGAGTAAATTACTCGTAAAACATTACCCAACCTGTTTTTCTTTTGTCTCGCCTTTATTATTGTTTTGTTATTAACGTTATTATCACCAATATTGTTGATTAAGGATCTATGCGTATTAATTGTCTAAATTTACCTTAATATATCAGCAGTACTCGTCCACGCTCTCTTCCAAAGAATTCTCCAAATCAAATCAAGTTTTGTTTTTTTCATCAAAATTGAATGCAGGAATGTAGCTGTTTTTTATTTTCTCTATGTAGTGAATGTAATCCTTCAGAATTTCAGGAGTCGCGAGATTGCATGCGCCTCCAGAGGTTGTCTTAAAATGTTGTAACATGTCCTTTTAATTATAGACCACATGAACTCTATTGGTTTGAGAATGCAGTGATATGGTCATAGAAGTAAAACAGTTTATCCGTGCTGACAGTACAACTCGTTTATTACGTACACCAGCGTGTGTGTGTGTGTGTGTGTGTGTGTGTGTGTGAGTGTGTGTGTGTGTGTGTGTGTATTTTCTTTTCTATCGCTGAAAAGGAGCTGTTCCTTTATGGTTTCCTGAAGCACTCGAATAATTGGACCAGGATGTGCAACAGGATATTTTTTGTATTGGAGAATACCATTTTTCTTCTTAGGATTTACCACACAGGTATGGTATGGAGTATTGTCTATAGTTATTGCAGACGATTCTTCATGGCGTTTTAACAATCCTTCTTCAAACCAAGTTTCCAAAATGTTCGCCTTTATGCTGCCATGGTAGTCCGCACGAATTGTTGCTATTTTTGTGTGCTTCACTGGAAGGACATCACAGACAAAGCCAAAACGTCCACCAGAGCGAATAATGACAATTCTGTCGCCTTTGCTGTCTGGTATTGTCACAGCAAAATTGTCAGAATCACAAGTTCAATTTTTCATTCTACAAGAATTACTGTCTAACCATGTTTCATAAGGTAGACATCGGCATAGGCTTCCAAACTAAACACTTAAGTAGCCTGAAGATACTGATACCTCTACTTTGATTGATTTATCTGTGGGCTCTGTTTAACTTAAACCCATCCTTAGGAAAAGACGATAATGCGTGGTAGCCGAGCATGTAAATTCATAATTGGTTTAAAAATGCTTATATATAATACTGGGAGTTTCTAACATTATATACGCGCCACTGCTGTGCCGAAATTTGGTTCCGCAGGAGTTCCTGTACATGCCAGTAAATGTCACTTTTAAGTACATACATTTAAAAACCATTGGTCTCATTCGGTTTGAACCCGCGACCTTGGGAGCAAAAGGCCAGCTCCTCACCAACTGAACCACACAGACCGACTTAATCTATGTCAACTGTCCTTTGTCTCATGCTGTTTGCTAGAGATTTTACTGCTGATTTACCGCCTCGGTAGAAATAAAAAGCTGCACGACTAAATAAGTTTTGAGTAAAGTCATCGATTTATCAAACTCAAATTTATTTGTATTTACTTACAGTTTTGTTGGCATACGCCAAGCAGCAACATCACGTATGAAAACATTTTATTCACTGTTGTTATACTAATGCCTATTGCCTCTTATGTGATTTTATTCAGATTATTACTATTTATTACCCACCACTGTTAAGAAAAGAACGCTTCGTGCCAAGAACCTTACATTTTTCACTATTGCCACTGCTTGTTTACGTAACCAAGCACCTCTTCCTATAGCTGATATGTTTTTATTTGTTACGTGAGCTATTAGTGATGAAGATGCAGGTTGTTGAAGTTGATTCGCATCATCGAATTCAGGTTCATGTGATACCAGGGACGGAAAAGAGCTCTAACGGTTTGCAAATATACAAATCAAATACCAAGCAAGACGGATTGCTGAGGAAAATGAAAGAAACAGAGGAAAATTACATCTGGCTACCACTCAACTTCATACTGACGGTTGCCTTTTCTTTGTTAGTTATTCCCTTGTAGTAGGAGAAATGAGGTAGTGAATGGTATGAAGGGAGGCATCATGTTTGAAAAAGGTGTAATAGCGATGTTTACATTCATCTTGATGAAAGAAACGCCAATAAGATAGTTATTAATTTCGCTGCGGCAGTATTACCACAACTAAAATTAATTTATCTTCCATTACGAGTAGTTTACAATAAACAATACCCTCAAGGATATTTCACTTTTAAAAGAGACACTATATTATATAAGGAGAGGCGGTGAATATGGAACACCATTTTGAAAAATACAGTTTTATTGCAATAAAGGTTATATCATGTTTATAAAAGTATCTTAGAACAAAGAACAATGCATAGGAAGCATACAGTATTGGCTATAAGTTCCTATTATTTACCAAAAAGTAAGGAAACCCATATTTTGAAGACACTACGTTTCTCCAGGATCATTAGCCCTGGGGGTAATATTGAACACCTCCCGTAATACTGAATGATACCAATAATAAGTATTCAAAACTTACACAGGTTATGAATATAACAAAACTTGTGCAATATTCACTTCAACTATTCAAAATAGACCCAATATGATAACATAAAGTTTAAATCATTTACAGTAATCACAAGCAAAGTCTAACTGTTCTACATCGGAACAAGTACTGTGGGACCAAGATTCACACACTGAGCACTGTATCCATTCTTCTCCCCGGCATCATCAGAAAACTTTCCGGCGCAGAAACTGCAAACAGCGTCATCACGAGGAACTGCAGATGTGGAGGCATGAGTACCGATTTGCACAGCCTTATTAAGAGACATTCCTTTTGTAGAATTTGGGAACAATTTTCTCTTCCCTGTGTCAGTGCTTGCAGTGTTTGGAATGCGTTTGACTCTTTTACTGTTCAGAGCTGCAGTAACTGTAGCTGTGTAAGGCGATGATGATATGACACAAGCTGAGTCTTTTCTTCTTCCTCTAAAACTGGTTGGTTATTTGTTTAATACAGGTGGGGGAGATATTATTGTAGGAGTGACTGCAAAGCCTTCGTCAGATATTCCTGGTTTTGAAGGCGTCAGGTTATGGTTGGAACTCGTCAAGTCAGCATCAACTGAAGGAGAATGTGAAGTGTCAGAGGTTGCAAATTCCCAGTCTTGAAAAACTTTTTGGTTCAAAGGATATATGCCTGTTGCTCTGAAACCATTCACTGCAGCTCTGAGATACGCTCTTGCACATAGTTTGACAATATCGAAATGGCTAACTGGTCTCCCATGAACTTTCAGAAAAACTCGAACTTCCTCACTGTAGTAGCCTTTCATTGCACCAATAAATGTTTTATCCAAACGCTGAAGCTTGTGTGTCGAGTGTGGGGGCAGACAAATTAGTGTCACATTGTTCTCCCTCGCACAATCGATGAGCTGAAGGTTTCTGGTGTGCGCTGTATGCCCATCTAATATGAGTATGGCAGGCTCATCTCGGGTAGGTTTCACTTTCTCTATAAAATGAAGAAACCACTTCATAAAAAGGTCAGTTTGAATCCAGCCCGATAGATGGCACTCAGCAATTGAGCCAGGCGGTACTCCTTTCAACAAAAGCGGGCTGACATTTTTCTGTGGGAAGATGAACATAGGTGGGACATAAGCTCCTCCTGCGCTCATGCGTAGAACTAAGGTTATGAGGGATCCTCGTTCTGAGGATGTCATTGCAGCAACCTGGCGCTTGCCCTTTAACGAAATAACATCTGCCTGTCGTGATTGTGCAACATACACTCCTGTCTCGTCGACATTGTAGATTTTATCGGGTGCATAATGTCTTTTACTCAGTTCTTCATTCATGATTGCAAAGAACTTTCCTACCTCCTCTTTGTTGAAGCCCTTTGCTCTGGCCATGGAAGTTGCTGTTGGATAGTATAGTTTTGGATGACGTCTCAGGAATTGCTTTAAGCAGTCTTCACCAGCAGATGAATTGGCCCTTGAAAATGGGTTGGGTATTCCATTTCTTGAGGCAAGCTGATATGCCAAACGACGTAGGTCAAGCCTTGATAAGCCAAAAAACCTCCTTTCCATATCCAGAAGGTAGCCCACTAGGTCTTCTTCCATTTTCTAAGAAAAAACTGGTTTTCTACCAAGTGGAATGTTTACTGCATTTGAAGGCGACAAGTCAGCTTTCATAGACAGTGTTCGAAGAGTGATTTTAGGCACGTCAAAGGTTTTAGCAGCTTTTAGGTAACCCATTTCTTTGAAACTAACAGCTGAAATGGCTCTAATTATATCTCCTTTATCCCACTGCCTTCTATGATTTATTTCTTGCTTCTTCTTGTTCATTTTCCAAGCTAGAAGAAAACAGGTGTGTTAGACATAGTATTGGTACCCTACATGTTATAGCAGTTTTAAAGAAAACATAATTTAGAATCCGTATGTATGTAAAATATTTAATTAGTTTCTATTTATTACTCAAATTAAACCACAGAGAATCTATATACAAATGCGTGTGCATATGTGCGTTACTAATTTAAACTTTGTTGCATG
>CM060900.1:354118631-354181131 GCA_030762935.1 Hymenopus coronatus
ATTCCTCTAAATCAGTCGTCACCAACACGCTTGATTTTGTATAAGCGCAAAAAGACATCCTCTGTGCATTCAATGGGTAAACACGTGATAGCAGGGTCTGCCTCGAGTACACTCGGGCGACTAGTTCCTGCTCCTGGCTCCTGGCTCCTCTCTTTCTTGTACAGTTTCGTCGTGTGTGGCGAACAAAAACAATCCAAAATGAAGGCCATTGACTCCAACGTTTAAACCTGCCAGAGAGAAATCTTTATTTATATAAAGTGGCGGATTAAGTGTTTAGTTTTCGACAACGTTCTGTACTAGAAAATTCAATTAACAGCGTAATTAGGCAGCTCATGCGAGTGAGTAGAAGACAGTTTCTTAGAAATTATTTACGATCCCATTTAATTACCAAAATGTCTGAACATTTTCACTACTCTAAAGATGACAGTTTTTCCTTACAAATGATTTCACACCGTTGGAGATACAATGATGGTGTTAACTAAGCTAAGGAGCTTTGTGTACTATACTATAGCAATTTTCATTACCTTTTGCAATTATTTATGTCATGATTAGCAGTTACTATCAAACCTATGAAAATATACTCATATTCAAAATATGTGAGAGACATTAGGTCAGTTGTTCTACTAATCATGAATCTACAACAGGTGTGTTAATCTATGAAAGTTGCATTACGTATTTCAAACGAAAATTGTTGCATGCTGCCATAACACTGAATGATTTATCTGCTCTTGCTCTCCGCAGTGCACAGGAGGCGAGAAAAGTTGCTCTCTTTGTTTTACTCAAGGGGAACCAGTTGTTGACCCCTGTTCTAAACTTACGTATATTTCGTATTACTGTTTTTTGATTATCCATGCCTGGTTGCAGCCTTTAAAAAGTTAATAGCCTGCAGCTCATACTTAGCTGCTGTATGAGTTACATCATAAGTAAATAAAAAGAAAGTAAAGCCTCAGATAAACTTTAGGTGGTAAAATCCAATTATCAGATATTCTATTCAATGTTCGGAAAAATAAATATAAAAAGATCTGGGGTTTAATATAGTACATACACATGCATGTCGTAGGTAGGTAGATTGAGTCACGAAATTTCACTTTTATCATTTTTATATTAACCAATTAATATACACTTAATTTAATTAAAATTAATAAGCAATTAATCAAATCAGCTGTTACTACTTTATTATTAATGCTAAATGCACAGGTGTTTCAATTAAAGTTAGTTTGCATTTAATTACGACATTTATTATTTTTTATTAATATTTATTTATAGTCGCTTTCACTCGTGGGAGTCTTATCGCGACTGAAACACTGATACATTGCGATAACAATAATTATTACAGGATGGTTATAAAGATACATTGGGATATAATACAAGTTGTGCTAATTAACAGGTGACAATGAATACAAAATTACTTCTTATGAAGTTAATATAGAGTAATATTAAACTGTACAGATATATTTAATTTTAATGATCTATAATATATTAATAACATTTTTGTGAACGAAAGCAAATAAAAGCTGTGTTAATGTTTATTACAATTTTAGATTAAACTGTATATATTGATAGCTTTTAGGAACATAACATTTTTATACATGGTTTCATTATTTAGTACTTTTATATCACTAGTGATTTTGTACTTTTTCCTCTGCGGATTATAACGGCGGCATTCTGAAAGTATGTGAGACACAGTCAGTGGAGTATTGCAAGTTGTACACTAAGGTTGGGCGTCTTTGGTGATCAAGTAGGCATGAATCATTGCTGTGTGGCCAATTCTCAGACCAGTGATAATGGTTTGATGTTTCCTATTTAGGTTTTTTAAACAGCATACAGCAGTGGAGGATCCTCTAATTGAATGTAGTTTAGTTCCTTGATGTTGAGACCATTGAGTTTTCCAGGCATTGTTGATTTTAGTACGGATGTAAATGAAGAAGTCTGAATGGTGCACTGGAATGTCAGTGTTGCACACAGGTTTCCGGAGAGCAGTTTTGGCTGCCTCGTCTGCTTTCTCGTTACCGGCAATTAGTTGATGAGAATGAACCCAACAAAGGAACACTTGTTTTCCTTGTTCTAAGGCCTGATTATAAGAAATTTGAACATTTTGGGTAAGTTGGTTGTCTGCATAAATATTTTGAGTTGCCATTAGGGCCGATTTGGAATCTGAAAAGATTATGAATGACTGATTCTTAGACTCTGTTATATATGAGAAGGCTTCTTTTATAGCGTATAGTTCACTGGAAAATGTAGAGAAACAGTCAGGAAGTTTTACCGCCTGAACTTGATTTGGTAGGATTATTGCACATCCTACCCCATGGGCTGATTTTGAACCATCTGTAAATATTTTTTCATAATCAGCGTGTGAACTAGACACTTCTTTAAAGAGTTGTTGATAAATAATTGCAGATGTTTGTCCTTTTCAGTAGGGTTCCATTTATAGGTTAAGTTTTGGTTTTCTAAGCCTCCAGGGAGGAACATCGTGAAGTCCGGTTGTTATTATCTTCGGAAGGCTAGTTTGTTGTTTCTTTAAATAGTAATTAATTCTATCATAGAACGGCATTGATTAAAATGGACGTTGGAGTTTATCTCTTTTGGGTGTTTTGGGAAATACATAGTTATAAGCATTTGAGTAGGGTAATCCAGCTATTTTCATTGCATACTTTAAACTTAAGTATTCTCGACGTACTTCAAGGGGAGATTCATCTAATTCCATATGTAAACTATCGATTGGACTAGTATGGTAGGCTCCCAGAACAATCCTTAAGGCTGCGGATTGTACACGGTCGAGATCTTTAAGTAGCGAGGGGCTGGCTGAATTATACACTATTGAAGCGTAATCTAGCTTGGATCTTATTAATGCTTTATATGTCGTGTGAAGCACTTTTATGTCGGATCTCCAGTTACTAGCGTAGAGAATTCTTAATATATTTGACCTTTTTTTGCAATCTGTTGCCAGTAATTTTATATGTGAAGACCAAGTTAGTCTTTTATCAAATGTTAGACCTAGTATTTTCACAGAACTGACAACTTCAATCGTTTTGCCATTTATAAATAACTTGGGTTTATTTCCATCGCGTCTTGCTCTTGAAAATTGTATACATTTAGCTTTATGTTCAGAGAATTTGAACCCTATTTCATTGGACCAGATTTGAATTGAGTGCAATGATTTCTGTAGAATTTCTTGAGTTGTGGATGCATTTCTTCCTGAACAAAAAATAAAAACGTCATCTGCAAAGAGACATGCTTTAGCTGGTGGTAAAACATGATTCCCTATTTTGTTCATTGCAACAATGAATAGTGTAACACTCAAGATTGAGCCTTGAGGAACGCCATTATTTATTATTACGCTCTGAGATAGACTGCCATTCACTCTGACTCGGATCTGTCGGTTTTGAAGGAAATTAGAGATGAAGTTTATCATGTGTTCATTTATATCTATATCTTGTAATAGTTTTAAAATGTAGTTTTTGTTAAGTGTGTCATAGGTCTTTTCTATATCTAAGGTGAGACACAAAAGATGCTGGGAATTACTAAATGCCTCTTTGATTTCAGTTTCAAGAACAATTAAATTATCAATCGTAGAGTGAAACTGACGAAACCCACTTTGAGATTGGCTGAAAAAGTGGTTCTTCTCCAGCATCCATCGTAAACGTTTATCTATTACTTTTTCCATGACTTTGCACATAGTATATGTTAGTGCGATGGGCCTATAGTTTTCTGGATGTAGAATATCCTTGTTTGGTTTAAGAATAGGTATTATTATTGAGTGTTGCCATGGTGAAGGAAATACATTATTAACCCATACATGATTGAATATTTTCGTGAGATATTCAACACCAACTGGAGGCAATTGCTGCAGAAATTCATAAGGAATATTATCTGGGCCAGGACTTGTGCTTTTAAAACCAAATAGAGCATCTTGCACTTCTTCAATACTGATTGAATCGTTGAAAGCGTAGCTAGTATTTTTACTCATATTAACAATTTGTACTGGGTTTAATGGTGTATCATTCCGGTGTGGGTTCGACACGTTTGCAAAAAAATTCGCAAAGGTGTTGGCTATTTCTTCGGGATTAGTTTTGATACTGCGATCATCAGGAATACGAATAGCCGTTATCTGGGCAGCGTAATTCCCTCCTTTTATCTTCTTTATGTTGTTCCATAAAATTGACTGGGGTGTCTTGTCAGTTAATGTGGAGAGGAAGGTCAGCCATGTTTATTTCTTGCTTTGTTTAACGGTCCTACGTGCATTTGCACGACATTTTAGGAATTCCTGCTTATTACTTAAATTAGGGTGCCGTCTGAAGCGATTAAAAGCACTATTTTTATTTGCTATAGCTTCCCTGCATTTTTCATTCCACCACGGAACAGGGCCTTTTCCAGGTGTAATAGATGTTTGTGGAATACTTAATGTTGCAGATCTAATAATACAGTCGGTGAATGCGTGATTTCACTATGAGAATCTATAACAATAGCCTGATCTTTAGATGGTATAATTTGTGTTACTGAAGCATAACTTTGCGTACCTTTAGGTTCTGGATTTATTTTAGCTGGAGCTGTAGAAGCTACATCGTTGTCTTTTGTCGGTGAAATTGTAGAACTTGTAAGGCTCTTGTTGCAGCTTTCCATACGGAAAAAATACCGCGTAACCTCTGGGAGGTTATTAACCTCCTTTAAACTTAGTTTTGCACTATTAGCTCTAGTTTAAATCAACTGATTTAAAAACTAAAGTGTTTATTATTTTAGTGCACACACAATAACAGGCTATAAAGCCTGAAAACACTCACAATTGATATATTTATGGAGAGTAAATTACTCGTAAAACATTACCCAACCTGTTTTTCTTTTGTCTCGCCTTTATTATTGTTTTGTTATTAACGTTATTATCACCAATATTGTTGATTAAGGATCTATGCGTATTAATTGTCTAAATTTACCTTAATATATCAGCAGTACTCGTCCACGCTCTCTTCCAAAGAATTCTCCAAATCAAATCAAGTTTTGTTTTTTTCATCAAAATTGAATGCAGGAATGTAGCTGTTTTTTATTTTCTCTATGTAGTGAATGTAATCCTTCAGAATTTCAGGAGTCGCGAGATTGCATGCGCCTCCAGAGGTTGTCTTAAAATGTTGTAACATGTCCTTTTAATTATAGACCACATGAACTCTATTGGTTTGAGAATGCAGTGATATGGTCATAGAAGTAAAACAGTTTATCCGTGCTGACAGTACAACTCGTTTATTACGTACACCAGCGTGTGTGTGTGTGTGTGTGTGTGTGAGTGTGTGTGTGTGTGTGTGTGTATTTTCTTTTCTATCGCTGAAAAGGAGCTGTTCCTTTATGGTTTCCTGAAGCACTCGAATAATTGGACCAGGATGTGCAACAGGATATTTTTTGTATTGGAGAATACCATTTTTCTTCTTAGGATTTACCACACAGGTATGGTATGGAGTATTGTCTATAGTTATTGCAGACGATTCTTCATGGCGTTTTAACAATCCTTCTTCAAACCAAGTTTCCAAAATGTTCGCCTTTATGCTGCCATGGTAGTCCGCACGAATTGTTGCTATTTTTGTGTGCTTCACTGGAAGGACATCACAGACAAAGCCAAAACGTCCACCAGAGCGAATAATGACAATTCTGTCGCCTTTGCTGTCTGGTATTGTCACAGCAAAATTGTCAGAATCACAAGTTCAATTTTTCATTCTACAAGAATTACTGTCTAACCATGTTTCATAAGGTAGACATCGGCATAGGCTTCCAAACTAAACACTTAAGTAGCCTGAAGATACTGATACCTCTACTTTGATTGATTTATCTGTGGGCTCTGTTTAACTTAAACCCATCCTTAGGAAAAGACGATAATGCGTGGTAGCCGAGCATGTAAATTCATAATTGGTTTAAAAATGCTTATATATAATACTGGGAGTTTCTAACATTATATACGCGCCACTGCTGTGCCGAAATTTGGTTCCGCAGGAGTTCCTGTACATGCCAGTAAATGTCACTTTTAAGTACATACATTTAAAAACCATTGGTCTCATTCGGTTTGAACCCGCGACCTTGGGAGCAAAAGGCCAGCTCCTCACCAACTGAACCACACAGACCGACTTAATCTATGTCAACTGTCCTTTGTCTCATGCTGTTTGCTAGAGATTTTACTGCTGATTTACCGCCTCGGTAGAAATAAAAAGCTGCACGACTAAATAAGTTTTGAGTAAAGTCATCGATTTATCAAACTCAAATTTATTTGTATTTACTTACAGTTTTGTTGGCATACGCCAAGCAGCAACATCACGTATGAAAACATTTTATTCACTGTTGTTATACTAATGCCTATTGCCTCTTATGTGATTTTATTCAGATTATTACTATTTATTACCCACCACTGTTAAGAAAAGAACGCTTCGTGCCAAGAACCTTACATTTTTCACTATTGCCACTGCTTGTTTACGTAACCAAGCACCTCTTCCTATAGCTGATATGTTTTTATTTGTTACGTGAGCTATTAGTGATGAAGATGCAGGTTGTTGAAGTTGATTCGCATCATCGAATTCAGGTTCATGTGATACCAGGGACGGAAAAGAGCTCTAACGGTTTGCAAATATACAAATCAAATACCAAGCAAGACGGATTGCTGAGGAAAATGAAAGAAACAGAGGAAAATTACATCTGGCTACCACTCAACTTCATACTGACGGTTGCCTTTTCTTTGTTAGTTATTCCCTTGTAGTAGGAGAAATGAGGTAGTGAATGGTATGAAGGGAGGCATCATGTTTGAAAAAGGTGTAATAGCGATGTTTACATTCATCTTGATGAAAGAAACGCCAATAAGATAGTTATTAATTTCGCTGCGGCAGTATTACCACAACTAAAATTAATTTATCTTCCATTACGAGTAGTTTACAATAAACAATACCCTCAAGGATATTTCACTTTTAAAAGAGACACTATATTATATAAGGAGAGGCGGTGAATATGGAACACCATTTTGAAAAATACAGTTTTATTGCAATAAAGGTTATATCATGTTTATAAAAGTATCTTAGAACAAAGAACAATGCATAGGAAGCATACAGTATTGGCTATAAGTTCCTATTATTTACCAAAAAGTAAGGAAACCCATATTTTGAAGACACTACGTTTCTCCAGGATCATTAGCCCTGGGGGTAATATTGAACACCTCCCGTAATACTGAATGATACCAATAATAAGTATTCAAAACTTACACAGGTTATGAATATAACAAAACTTGTGCAATATTCACTTCAACTATTCAAAATAGACCCAATATGATAACATAAAGTTTAAATCATTTACAGTAATCACAAGCAAAGTCTAACTGTTCTACATCGGAACAAGTACTGTGGGACCAAGATTCACACACTGAGCACTGTATCCATTCTTCTCCCCGGCATCATCAGAAAACTTTCCGGCGCAGAAACTGCAAACAGCGTCATCACGAGGAACTGCAGATGTGGAGGCATGAGTACCGATTTGCACAGCCTTATTAAGAGACATTCCTTTTGTAGAATTTGGGAACAATTTTCTCTTCCCTGTGTCAGTGCTTGCAGTGTTTGGAATGCGTTTGACTCTTTTACTGTTCAGAGCTGCAGTAACTGTAGCTGTGTAAGGCGATGATGATATGACACAAGCTGAGTCTTTTCTTCTTCCTCTAAAACTGGTTGGTTATTTGTTTAATACAGGTGGGGGAGATATTATTGTAGGAGTGACTGCAAAGCCTTCGTCAGATATTCCTGGTTTTGAAGGCGTCAGGTTATGGTTGGAACTCGTCAAGTCAGCATCAACTGAAGGAGAATGTGAAGTGTCAGAGGTTGCAAATTCCCAGTCTTGAAAAACTTTTTGGTTCAAAGGATATATGCCTGTTGCTCTGAAACCATTCACTGCAGCTCTGAGATACGCTCTTGCACATAGTTTGACAATATCGAAATGGCTAACTGGTCTCCCATGAACTTTCAGAAAAACTCGAACTTCCTCACTGTAGTAGCCTTTCATTGCACCAATAAATGTTTTATCCAAACGCTGAAGCTTGTGTGTCGAGTGTGGGGGCAGACAAATTAGTGTCACATTGTTCTCCCTCGCACAATCGATGAGCTGAAGGTTTCTGGTGTGCGCTGTATGCCCATCTAATATGAGTATGGCAGGCTCATCTCGGGTAGGTTTCACTTTCTCTATAAAATGAAGAAACCACTTCATAAAAAGGTCAGTTTGAATCCAGCCCGATAGATGGCACTCAGCAATTGAGCCAGGCGGTACTCCTTTCAACAAAAGCGGGCTGACATTTTTCTGTGGGAAGATGAACATAGGTGGGACATAAGCTCCTCCTGCGCTCATGCGTAGAACTAAGGTTATGAGGGATCCTCGTTCTGAGGATGTCATTGCAGCAACCTGGCGCTTGCCCTTTAACGAAATAACATCTGCCTGTCGTGATTGTGCAACATACACTCCTGTCTCGTCGACATTGTAGATTTTATCGGGTGCATAATGTCTTTTACTCAGTTCTTCATTCATGATTGCAAAGAACTTTCCTACCTCCTCTTTGTTGAAGCCCTTTGCTCTGGCCATGGAAGTTGCTGTTGGATAGTATAGTTTTGGATGACGTCTCAGGAATTGCTTTAAGCAGTCTTCACCAGCAGATGAATTGGCCCTTGAAAATGGGTTGGGTATTCCATTTCTTGAGGCAAGCTGATATGCCAAACGACGTAGGTCAAGCCTTGATAAGCCAAAAAACCTCCTTTCCATATCCAGAAGGTAGCCCACTAGGTCTTCTTCCATTTTCTAAGAAAAAACTGGTTTTCTACCAAGTGGAATGTTTACTGCATTTGAAGGCGACAAGTCAGCTTTCATAGACAGTGTTCGAAGAGTGATTTTAGGCACGTCAAAGGTTTTAGCAGCTTTTAGGTAACCCATTTCTTTGAAACTAACAGCTGAAATGGCTCTAATTATATCTCCTTTATCCCACTGCCTTCTATGATTTATTTCTTGCTTCTTCTTGTTCATTTTCCAAGCTAGAAGAAAACAGGTGTGTTAGACATAGTATTGGTACCCTACATGTTATAGCAGTTTTAAAGAAAACATAA
Source organism: Hymenopus coronatus (assembly GCA_030762935.1). Classification (NCBI taxonomy): domain Eukaryota; kingdom Metazoa; phylum Arthropoda; class Insecta; order Mantodea; family Hymenopodidae; genus Hymenopus; species Hymenopus coronatus. Next base: position 354,127,724 of record CM060900.1, read on the forward strand.
TTTAGAATCCGTATGTATGTAAAATATTTAATTAGTTTCTATTTATTACTCAAATTAAACCACAGAGAATCTATATACAAATGCGTGTGCATATGTGCGTTACTAATTTAAACTTTGTTGCATGTTTTCTGTGCACCGGACAAGTAGTATTTTACATTTTAATACATAGTATGAAGGAGCGTAGTTTGCAAACGTGTGAAACACTAATTTGTAGTATTAATATATTATTAACTCTCCTGCATATAGTAAAAAACTAAATTCATTGGAAACAATAGCGTTTGAGACCTTTTTTCCCTTTAAATCACTTTCTGAAATAACAGCGGGTAATATGGAACACCATATTACCCGCCTCGCCAACTTGCAATTCACATTTATTTTAACCGTAGCAGTATATTTATGCAGATGATTACAATGATGGAAAGTGTAGCCTAACATGTCTAGCTACAGATACAATATATTTAACATTGTAATAGAATCACAAACGGACGTTAAAAAATATGTCGGTCTTACCTGTTAAATGTTTCCAGAGGGTTCAGTACAGGAAAACAAATTTATGCGGCATTCCTTTTCAAGCACGCTACCAACAATGAGGCTCAAACAAAGGCCTGATCTAAAGCTACCGTATCGCGCTTCTTACCGACAAATAGCATAACAGATTTGGCGGGAAATACGGTGTCCCATATTGCCCGACGGTTCCATATTCACCGCTTCTCCTCTACCGTATTCCTAATCTGTGAAACTTTTCTGCTATACAGTGAAGCATGCAACAAAGGTTATAGAGGATTACTGCTAGGAGCTGCTGCAAATCTTAGTTCAGGACTTACGTGAAGTTTCTCTGTAACACATTCATCTTTTGATATTAAAACTAAGCAATTTCCATATATATAAACATCTATTTCAGTCTCATCGCTCTCATTGATGTCCATTATTGCGTTCACTCTTTAAGATTTACCCAATAATAAAGACTTCGTTCGTACCACATTGCCGGCTTTACATTCTGAATGCAGAATGCCAGAAATTTCCGCCATTTGGTAGGTTAAATTTTACTCAGTCAAAGCAGGTGAGGTATTTGTAAGACAAGGAACATATAAATGGAATATGAATTGCGGTGTGCAGTCCTACAAAAAGGTATTTGTTACGATTGTTATAGCAAAAATGTATTTTAGCTCATGAAGAAAGGCTAAAATGATATAGTAAGAATTTCCTGCAGGAAAGGTTTACAATTAACATATTTGAATAGGAGAAGAGTCTAATTTAACAACATATCGTATTAATACTGAGTGGAAGTCTGAAGGATGGGTATGTCCCAAATCCTTGTAGCTATGTGTGAGATATACAGTACAACTTTTTCACATTTTTCCAAGGGACTATAAATATTTCTGCTCTGTGTGTTTATATTTTTAGAGCCATTATCACTTACGTCATCCTTCTTTCCAACAAAAACGCCAACAATACAACAGCATACACCTAACCCACAGATCTAACTTGATCTCAATGCATTCAAATTGTCTTTTATATAAACGCATGTTGATGAATGCTGCACGGTTGGAGCAAAGGAATGAAACTCAGACACTATGGCCAATGGTTTTTCCATTTCGTCAGTTGATTTTAGACCTATATGTACTGACTTGTTTGCTATAGAAGGCTGTGGGTTTAGAAACCCAATTAGCCTACATTGGAACTTGGTGAAATCCAAACTTTACAGCGTCAACGTACCGACATTGTAGAATACTTGGAGTAAAATTAATATGTACTAACAAATCAAGCTCTGAAAGTACCGTTTATGAATACAAGTACTAAGCCGTGTGAAAACATACGAAAAATTGGTGCTTCATGGCGTGAGTTCGAGTCCCGCCTTGGACATGGGTGTTTGTGGTGTGTTTTTGTGTTCTCTCTAAGCCATTCTTTATGCTCTGATGGTCAACTAAGACAAGCCTAAAGGCCAATATGTGTGAAACAATAGCACTGTCATAAATGAAGCACAAATTACCGGGTCTAATACGTTTTGACGGCTCTGAGCTATGCCTCTGGTGTGTTTACATACATCATTCCATGTATAATAGGTCAGGACAACGGGCAGAGGTTAGAGGAGGGTCAACTGTGTGACCTGTTACGCAAAAATAAACATATGAAAAAGGGAATAATAGGAATCCTAAGAACATCGTGAAATTTTTAACATGAACATATCTTTAAAAAAATAGCGAAAAGAGTTGCAAATAGTTGATTATCACAACACCCTCAAACTCAAACAAAAATATTTGTACCTATTCACCCCCACTCTGTATATAAGGGTAAATTTTGAGTGTCCAGAAGAAAAGGAAGCTTCAAAAATGTAGTATTTAACTGAAAATAAGAACTTGCTTACAAATTGAAGCTGATAACTAGAACGCTGGAATACCATGTTCATATTGCAACTGAAAGAAGTCATCTACTGCAAGTCCAGTTACACGACACCACTAAACAACTTCGAAATAATAATAATAGTAATCCAGTGCTACAATTTAGTAGAATAGTAATTATTAGTGATAATTATTTACTCAATAATAATAATAATAATATTATTACTGTATTAATATATCTGTATATTAAATATACGTACATTTATAAAGTAAAAGTTAATCTTTAAAGATAAAAAAGATTGTTCTTTGGACATGATTTTCGTATAATTAAAATACAAAATATAATTTAAACTACTGTTTAAAACCGGACTTGTGCATTTCAGTAGCCTATACCGTATTTATAAGAAGCATACTATTTGAAATCAGTCACTATTAGCATACATCTATTTATTTCCTTATTTTTCATATATTAATATTTACATGTAATGCAAGAAAAACAAAACTGAAACGTGCCAATGTTACCTAAAGCGCAGTTATAGTAGGTGCGTATTCTGTGCCTAAGTTTTCTGTAATAGCTGCTGAGGTAGTGTTTGTCGATGAATTCTCTACTATGGATGATTTATATCGCGATCTCCATAATGTGCAAAAATTAAACAAACAACAAATCGTTGAATTGTATTAATTCCAAAATAATATATCTGGTTGACAGCAGATAACTTTGTATGATTGCCTTACAAAAACGAGAATCGGTGGTTACATTTTCAACATCAAAGCTGTTCTCTTTATAAAAAAGACAATCAATGGCTACTTTATGTACGTGAAGCATGATTGGTTCATTATATGAAACGTCTATAATGTTGCCCGAAACAAAGCAATTCGATGCACATACACATATTGGATATGGTGACTGGTAGTAGCAAAGTGCCCGCGGCAGACAGGGAGGGCCACATGTATCACACAAACACACGCGCGCGCTAGCTGTATTGTTTGCACATTCACGCCCGCTAACTAGTGCTTTGTGCACAGGGCCAGTTGTTTCTTTGTGGCATGTGACAGGTCGGCAGAGGTTAGAGCAGAGGGCTGGCTATCTATGTGATGAGTGATGAGATGACCAATGCGGCCGCCTTCGGGGCAGCATAACCCTTCCCAACACGACAGCAATATTACTATACAGAGCTGCATCAGTTGCCTTCTGGCAGCGCCATATTCCGCCTCAGTGAGCACCTGCACATTTACCGCCAATGTGCCAACAAACAGTGCACCACCGTATAATTATTCATCATAATAGATGAATCCAAATAATGGTATAACGTACTAAGTCTCCCTTTTTATGGAACCGAGTTAAGAACAGTTGTTTTTACCAGAAAGAGGCTCCAGTTCAACAGGGTTGTTACCATCTTTTAAGAAAATATTTTAGATCTGAGTTTGTAAGAATAGTGATAGTAACAACAATACTCTAATATTAAACAATACTACAATGAATGACAAGTGTTTCAAAGAATACACACTTGTATCTATCGTCTTAACAATGTAGTACTACTTAAAACACTTTACTGAAAAAGGGACTTTGTGTACATCATAACTGTATAACAACAAATACGTAGTATATTAGGAAACACAAAGTGAATTAATTCTTCTATGCCAGTCAAATCCCGGCTATAACATTACATTCTTCAGTATGACTCTAGCTCTTCAGCTCATGTCCTACACTTGACTGGCGTGAAAGAAAATAATTGATTCACATTAAATGACATAATAGTTGGTTAACTATAAAGCACAGGACTTAAGTACTTACACAGTTTGTAAGTCGCCATTGAGTTATGATATCGCAAAATAATTTGAGATCTCCTTGTGGTTTACCGGGAAAAAACACGAGTCAGTTGGAGAGTTTAGTATCACGCGTGGATGATGCCATGGTAGCTCAGTGGTTAAAGCAACTTGGCGGAAACCAGGAAATCTGTGGTTCAAATTGCAGCTATGGCATTGATTTTTTCAGTCTGACTCTACTTCCCTAAGATAACACAAAATGAGCAGTTGTTCTTCTTAGTCAAGAAGCTTTATAGAAAGTTGATATTCTCAATCGAGAAATTAGATTAAATTATTAAGTTATCACATCCATAACATTTGAACAAAACTGAGAAAAATTCGGAAACTCTTCTTCATAATAAAATAATATCAATTCTAAATTTTATTTTTTTGGTAGTGTTTAACGCCCGCTTTAACTACTTATGACATCGCAGGCGATGACACTGATGAAACATGAACGAAGATGGAGCACTGGTGGAATGCGATGGCGGAGGAAACCGGAGAACCCGGAGAAAACCCGTCCCTGCGCCTCTTTGTCCACCACAAATCTCACATGCGGGCGCTTGGGATCGAGTTTAGGTGAGAGGCGAGTGTTCTAACCACTCGGCCACGGCATAAACTTTAAGAAAATATATCGTTTTTCCATGGCGCACGTTAACTACCAATTAACTGCAGCTTTAAATGTGCAGGCGAATGTTTATTAACAGATAGACTCAACTCTAAATCTTGTTTTCTTGTAAACCTTTTTCTAACACTTCCCATGCCCAAAATGCACCAAATCATTAAATCTTTCACTAATTTGCTTCAAAATGTTTATAATACTCCTCAAAAGCACTTAAAAGAAAATGGTAATTTAGTTTGAGAACACATTTCTCCAAATTTGGGAAATAAATGATTAGATTTTAAAAAATCAAGATTTTTGGAGATTATGAGGATTAAAATTATTCTACAGTAACTAGGGTTAATACAAAACATATGAAGGGTCCAGGAGAAAAACGATCGAAGTCCAATTTTTAAAAAAGATTAGTGGCGCCATTTGGTTCAGAAGGTTGAGCGCTATACTCTGAATGTCAGTTTGTTGTGAAAAAGTGAAGAGATTTCAAATTATGAGCGGCTGAAAATTTAAGTAAAATGGAATAATGATGAATTTTCTGGAAGAATGATCAAAGTCCTGGCTTTTATGGAAGGATGATCAAAGCCCTGATGTTTGTTAGGAAGGTAGAGCAAATATTATTAGATTCCCCTGTTCAAAATGGTATAACATAAGTTTGGTAATCTGTATTTTGAATAAATAAGTAGTGTTGTATTAAACTGTTAGGTTTGTTAACCGGTATATTATATAAATAAAGTAGTTAGGTTTATTGTTCTCAATCGAAATAAGTGCAATACGAACAGTTCTACTGCTATCAGGAGTTATATGAAGATTCACGTACTTATGATGAGGCTATTGCAAAGAGCAGGCCCGATGAAGTAATTTCATTCCTACAACACTTTATTTAAGTTTTGCTATCTGAAGGAGTAACAACGCTTCAGTCATTCTGAGATTCTTGTGGAGGGAATTAAAATTATGCTGTTCCATTACATATACACTGGTTGATTCATGGAAAGAGGAGGTTTGAACAAATCCAAGTTACATTTCCCGTCAGAGGTCACAGCTATCTAGAATGCGATAAGGATATGGGGCTCATAAACCAAAAGAGTAGTGTTGAAATCCCAGCTGAATGGAATGATGTCATAAGAAGTGCAAGGAAATAAACCATCCCCTTTACTGTTGCTAAGATCCAACAGGAGTTTGTATATAATTGGACATCATATATGGCAATCCCTTTCAAGAAAAAATGCCCATTTCTGACTCGCCCTGTGACTGAACCTCAAGAGCACCCAAGAACAATAATTTTGAAAACTACATATAAGGGAACATGGGAAAGTTATGATGTTATTAACAAAGCTGTGAAAAGGTGGGCTGGAAATTTTCCAGAAACGAGGCACACCTCAATTATTACACTACAGTCCACTTCCAGTTCCTTAAAGGAAGTTTCAAGATTTACAGGTACATAAGTGGTTATGTAGTGAATATGCCCAGGAGTTCTGAAATGCTTTGCCACTGAGTCCTGCAATTGATTATCAAAATCAAGATGAAGCTTTCCGACTACTATACTGAGTTACAACATAGGATTCATCTTATTCCATATTTTCATAGAGTAAATTGATCGTTTCTCCATACTAAGGAATGCACTTCTAACATATAAGCTTGTATATTGTTGTGAGGAATTATTATAATTTCAAAATACTTGGATAATTTGTACACGTCAAGAGTTACTTTTATCATGAAAATTAATTTAAAATTTCTAAAATTTATATTCCATGTGGCTTTTAATATTCAATTTTAAATAAATTTACCCAAAGAAAATATACCTTTGATAATTTTTCCCCTGAACCATTCATTTGAGATGGCAGATCTATTTGTAAACTCATTTACTGTAAAACTTGAAGTGTTATGTGTGCAGTTTTAAAAATGCATCATATGGCTTAAGTTTTATTAGAAAAACGAATTTACAGGATACAAATTATTATTTAAAAATCATGCAGGCTAGAATTTTTATACATTACAGAAATAACACTATCATTTTGTTAAATAACTGGTATAAATTTCAATAAAGTCTCTTCCAAATTTCATAGACGCATTAGCTTAAGGCTGAAAATGTGTCATCAATCAAAACTAATTTCTGCAACTTTATACGTAAAAGCTGATTTATATCATAAAGTAAAATTAGTAAATTATGAAGAAAGAGAGACAGAGATGACCGTTATACTTATTTACATAATGATAATATACAGGATGTTTATTTTAAATAAACATTCGTGCACTCTCTACTATTGATCAAGTCTATAGCAGGATTGTGAAATAAGCTATTATTTATTTTCTATCAACAAATTTTACTGCGGGATGCTGCATAAATACATTTATTTGCAGCGTACCTACAGCCGTACACCAATTATATAAAAAGTGTATGCAAACCAGTTAGGTCGCAAAATTATCAGAAATAACCACAGAGCTATATTGTTAGGATCTAAGTTGGTTGCATTATCAATTAATAGCATTTGCAGAAATGCTAACTAAAGTTCGTGATCAATTACTAAAATAACCGCAGTTATGAAATGGTGAGGAATGGAATATTTCTGAACTCTTAAATATGCAACATCCTGGATTGTTCAGTGTAATTGAATGTAAACATATGCTAATACTATCTCAATAAACTGACTTAAGTTTACAGTATTGCGCAACTTAAAATTGGTTTGATCGTATAGTTTTTAACTGCGCCAGAATTAACATGCACCTCCAGTCTGGATGTTGTACAATTTACCTTGAGCCCACGGAAAGTACTGACAAAGACCGCTGTATTATCCTGCATAATCAATACGACCGTGTTGTGGTCTCTCCCATAATTCCGTTCCGGTTCCTACCAACCTTTCGGTTGCTAACTGTCGTCGTCATTGCTATGTTTATTTTGGATTTTGGTAACGAAAAGCACAATTCCTATTTAAAACCAGAATCTTAGCAATTTTTAAATTTCAGGGTAATTTTTAAAGGGCATTATAGTTATTATTATTATTATTATTATTATGTCATTACCTTTAACAAAATTTTAAGACCATTTCGTAGTAATCTCAAAGCAGGCGGACTCTTGTGACTCTTCAGCGCCCTTATGCTCGACGGAAAATCCATATTCATTGTGTTGCACAGAGTACATTAGATCCTCACCTATAAAAACTGATAACTGAAATCCATTATTACAGAATTTGGTTCTAACCAATTTGACAACACTTTTAAATAGTTGAAAAAATATTTTAAGACACCTAAGATAGAACCCAACATTTTGAAAATAGGCGCTAAAGTTACAATTTTGGACACCATAAATATAGTTTCCACAGGTACAATAAATTAAAAAACGCAATTAATTACCGATCATTAAGAATTACACAGGAAAAGTAAGATTAGAAAATTATGGTATTAATTTAGGGATACTAAGAGATAATAGTTATGAGCTTATTAGTTTGAAAAACGATCCTCAAAGCTTATTGCATACTTCGCGTGGTAATGCATCATACAGTATCAGTATCAATTTATCCTTGTGGCCTAAATCTTCTAGAGCATCACTCATATTGACGTTTGCGAAACACAGTATACTGTCGTTAAGAGTAGCAATGTAAAAGAACTGTTTGAAATATCTTTGAAAAAGGAACAGAGAAAACCAGGAGAAATATTGCGAGCATGTGCACATTATGAAGGGGACGAGTTGTGCCATGAAAGTTTGGGAAATACGCTACTTGCCCTTCTTACCTTTGGAGATATTTCTGCCATCTTGATTTCACTGAACAATACTGAAGGATCACAGCGACCTAGACCAAGCATTTGTTCTGTTTCTATTTCAAAACGATTGAATCCATCAGATTAAGTGCTAAAACAAACCAGTTTTTTCTCGAAACGTCTCAAGCTATCAACCACGTTTCATAAACAACACCTTAATTCAGTACTATTTGCTATATTTCATATTTACATTAAAAGGAACAAAGAAGCAACAGAAATGGTGAAATAGGCTCTTTTAGGCGCTAACAACAAATAGGCGCCCATGTTCAAACAGACGTTTCAGGCAACATAAAACTCCATCCATAGGTTATACTTTACATTCATACACATAAAAATAGATAGTCATAAGAATCACATTACAAATAAATCATAACTCAACATTTCCTGCTACGTAACTGGGAAGTTACTAGTTTTAATCTTCTGTCTGCATAAATGCACCATAAATTACAAAAGAAATACAGCAGCAGCATTAATGTTGCACTTGGAACATCAAATGGCAGCACAAAGTGGACTTCATACCTTCTTTTTCACTTCAACTTCGACGTCATTTAAGAATACTTTACTCCGTTGAAGAACATATGTGTGAATGGTCATGGTTGTGTCCCTTGCTGAAGCAATTGTTGCCGAACATTTTCGTAGAGGTGAATTTAATAAACTACCTAACGGTGTTAGTATAATGATACTAATACACGTTAACATGCAGGATAATCCACAGTTTTATTATTTATTAATAACATTATTCATTGTGACATTCAGTATGGCATGTAAACTTAAATGTTTCAAGAAATGCCGCGGTAAATTGAAGCATAGTCGACTGGGGACTTCGATTCTGTATACTAAAGAGTACATTTTCTTCTTCTTTCATGTTTTCCTTTACAAATAGCTAATAATAATAATAATAATAATAATAATAATAATAATAAATCATGGAAACAGTAGTAGTACAGGTAGTAGTACTAGAAGTAGTATTAGTAGTAATAGTAGTAGTAGTAGTAGTGGTAGTGGTAGCAGTAGTAGTGGTAGTAGTAGTAGTAGTAGTAGTAGTAGTAGTACAAGTAGTAGTAGTAGTAGTAGTGGTAGCAGTAGTAGTGGTAGTAGTAGTAGTAGTAGTGGTAGTGGTAGTAGTAGTGGTAGTGGTAGCAGTAGTAGTAGTAGTAGTAGTAGTAGCAGTGGTAGTAGTAGTGGTGGTAGTAGTAGTAGTAGTAGTGGTAGTAGTAGTAGTGGTAGCAGTAGTAGTGGTGGTAGTAGTAGTAGTGGTGGTAGTAGTAGTGGTAGTAGTAGTGGTAGTAGTAGTAGTGGTGGTAGTAGTAGTAGTGGTAGCAGTAGTAGTGGTGGTAGTAGTAGTAGTGGTAGTAGCAGTAGTAGCAGCAGTAGTAGCAGTAGTAGTGGTAGTAGTGGTAGTAGTAGTAGTAGCAGTAGTGGTAGTAGTAGTAGTAGTAGTAGTAGCAGCAGTAGCAGCAGTAGCAGCAGTAGTGGTAGTAGTAGTATTAGTAGTAGTAGCAGCAGTAGCAGCAGTAGTAGCAGTAGTAGTGGTAGTAGTAGTAGTAGTAGCAGTAGTAGCAGTAGTGGTAGTAGTAGTAGTATTAGTAGTAGTAGCAGTAGCAGCAGTAGTAGCAGCAATAGTGGTAGTGGTAGTAGTAGTAGTAGTAGTAGTAGTAGTAGTAGTAGCAGCAGTAGCAGCAGTAGTAGTAGCAGCAGTAGTAGTAGTGGTAGTAGTAGTACTAGAAGTAGTAGCAGTAATGGTAGTGGTAGTATTAGTGGTAGTAGTAGCAGTAGTAGTAGTAGTGGTAGTAGTAGTAGTAATAGTAGTAGTAGCAGTAGTGGTAGTAGTAGTAGTAGTAGCAGTGGTAGCAGTAGTGGTAGTAGTAGTAGTATTAGTAGTAGTAGCAGCAGTAGCAGCAGTAGTGGTAGTAGTAGTAGTAGTAGTAGTAGTAGTAGTAGTGATAGTAGAGTAGTAGCAGCAGTAGTAGCAGCAGCAGTAGTAGTAGTAATGGTAGTAGTAGTACTAGAAGTGGTAGCAGTAATGGTAGTGGTAGTATTAGTGGTAGTAGTAGAGTAGTAGTAGCAGTAGTGGTAGTAGTAGTAGTAGTAGCAGTAGTGGTAGTAGTAGCAGCAGTAGTAGTAGCAGCAGTAGCAGCAGTAGTAGTAGCAGTAGTAGTTGTAGTAGTAGTGGTGGTAGTAGTAGTAGTAGTAGTAGTAGCAATAGTAGTAGTAGCAGCAGTAGTAGCAGTAGTAGTAGCAGTAGTAGTAGTTGTAATAGCAGCAGTAGTAGCAGTAGTAGTTGTAGTAGTAGTGGTGGTAGTAGTAGTTGTAGTAGTAGTAGTAGTAGCAGCAGTAGTAGCAGTAGTAGCAGTAGTGGTAGTAGTAGCAGCAGTAGTAGTAGCAGTAGTGGTAGTAGTAGTGGTAGTAGTAGCAGCAGTAGTAGCAGTAGTAGTAGTAGTAGTGGTGGTAGTAGTGGTAGTAGTAGCAGCAGTAGTAGCAGTAGTGGTAGTAGTAGTGGTAGTAGTAGCAGCAGTAGTAGCAGTAGTGGTAGTAGTAGCAGCAGTAGTAGTAGCAGCAGTAGCAGTAGTAGTAGCAGTAGTAGTTGTAGTAGTAGTGGTGGTAGTAGTAGTAGTAGTAGTAGTAGTAGCAGTAGTAGTAGTAGCAGCAGTAGTAGCAGTAGTAGTAGCAGTAGTAGTAGTTGTAATAGCAGCAGTAGTAGCAGTAGTAGTTGTAGTAGTAGTGGTGGTAATAGTAGTTGTAGTAGTAGTAGTAGTAGCAGCAGTAGTAGCAGTAGTAGTAGTTGTAATAGCAGCAGTAGTAGCAGTAGTAGTTGTAGTAGTAGTGGTGGTAATAGTAGTTGTAGTAGTAGTAGTAGTAGCAGCAGTAGTAGCAGTAGTAGTAGCAGTAGTAGTAGTTGTAATAGCAGCAGTAGTAGCAGTACTAGCAGTAATGGTAGTGGTAGTATTAGTGGTAGTAGTAGTGGTAGTAGTAGTTGTAGTGGCAGTAGTAGTAGTAGCAGTAGTAGTAGTTGTAATAGCAGCAGTAGTAGCAGTAGTAGCAGTAATGGTAGTGGTAGTATTAGTGGTAGTAGTAGTGGTAGTAGTAGTTGTAGTGGCAGTAGTAGTAGTAGTAGCAGTAGTAGTATTAGTAGTAGTAGTAGTTGTAGTAGCAGCAGTAGTAGTATTAGTAGTAGTAGTAGTTGTAGTAGCAGCAGTAGTAGTATTAGTAGTAGTATTAAAAGTAGTAGCAGTAATGGTAGTGGTAGTAGTAGTAGTAGTAGTAGAAGTAGTGCCGTAGCCAAGGGTTAATCGGGTCAACAACCAATGAGATCTCTCTTTAGTTCTTAGTTGTAATAAGCGTTGTACTCCAAACACCATTATTTACAGTCATATTTAAGTGATACCTGCCACAAATTGTTTTGTTTTTATTTTTAACTAATAATGTGTAAATGAGGTGAAATCCACTAGCAGCAGAGTCGGTCCCCCCCCCTATGTTATGATAATTCGGGTCAGTTATAGTATATGCATGCGGATTATGTTGAGTACCTTTAATTTAACGTAACATCGAATGCGTTTACTTTAATATATTTAACTTCTCAAAATTGATATTTTGCGTCCTACTGCATTAAATCATCTTTTACGGCACAATTTGGATTTTTCTTGATAGTGAACCAATCACCTAATTTTCCTTAGCGAATTACATTACTAGTAGCATTGCGAAGGCAGCAAATCGTAACATTTTCTAGTTTTTCATCAGCGAGTGAGATGTTTCTTTCACAGCTCTCCTTGATATTTTCATTTCCTTTGTATGGTATGCTATTTTGTGTTTATGGACCAAAGAAAATATTAAGAAAAGTACATCTGAAAGTTCCTTACGTAACTGTTTCCTTTAAATATTGCCAGGCGAGATTAATTGACTCGTAACATTTCTGCAGACCAACGTAGAGAACCTTTCCCCTATATAAATCCGAGTATGTACGTTCTTAGATTGTTTTTAGGTAAACACCTTCCTGATTTGGTTTTTAGTGCATTTGGCAACCATCTTTCGGTATTATAGAGAAAATGATTTTGTTTTATCTCGCCACAGCTGTTCTTTGCAATGCACACTGTTCGCCAGTGAAAAGTATTCCATATTACTATTTTAAGTTAGTCTATTGCACTCAGCAAACGATTTCGAAATACAACAACCCAATCTGAACCTAGCATTCTGAACAACTCTGTAGCATGACGTAGGTTCTTGCGCTGACGAATGTTTTGAGAGCTTACGACATGTCTTGTTCTGTCTACGAAAGAATTGTTTTTCAGTTTATGTTTACCCATTCGGATACAAAAAGCTAACAAGTAAATAGAAGTACTTTTTCTTGACAGTATCAATTTGTTTACCCCTTTTAGCGAAGCAGCTAACCCTCTAATATCTGTTTAATGTTTTATTTCAGAGGCTAGTGCTACTGAATACTGGCTTCAACAAGGATCGCAATGAACCCAAAACGATTTTAAAATATTGAATTTAAAAATTAAAATTAATGCCAGAAAGATAGTGCACTTATTATTGTAGCATTAGTATCAGGATCTTAAGGGTTCTTTAAGAGTCTCTAAAATACTTTCCCGTGCTATTAAAATAACTGTATTATTTTATTTTCCACACAAACAATATACACGTCTGCTTATATCTTGGTACTCTTCTTAACGTGTAAAGGAAATTTGTCCTTTTGACTGTTAAATGATGCAGTTGCTCGAATTTATGTATATTTAGAAGAGGGACAATTTCGAAAAATTTGACCAGCTTTAGAACGTTACATCCTAGAAATAACAGTATCAACTCATTTTGGCGGCTTTTCATAGAAGGTTTAAAGAAAAGGAAATAATCATATCATATGGAGACTGTCTCCATTATGTGGCGGTTAGCTTGTCTGAGTACTAATCTGGAGGTTATAGGTTCAATTATCAGTTGATCACTCCCCACCCACCAAAAAGAAAACAAAAATAGAAAAGAAAGAAAGAAGAGTGATAAGAAAGTCGCTGTCCAGGCTGCATCAGGAGGAAGATCGAGGAGCCACTTGCTCGAGAAGTTTTGTTTCCATCACCTAGAAATCAAGAATAACTTTTGAGGTGTTAAGGGATCAGTCTTGTTGACCACACGACACCCCACTTCGCTCAATTTGCATTCATTGGCCAATAAAAGTTAATCACTCTTTCTGCACAAAGCAGCTGTGCTACGGAGTTCAGTTGATGTTCGTTTTAATTAATGATAATAATAATACCAATAATAACAACAATGACAACAACTTGAATAATAATAATAGTTTGGGTGATAACAACTGCACAGACTAGAGTCGGGGTTTTTTCATGTTCACTTTGTAACCAGAACATACAAACTGATCTTCTGAATTATAGTCATCAGAAAAAGATAGATGAACATGAAGATTAATATCATGAGTGGTCTCAAAACTGGCTACGACGTAAATAGACAATCCGGTATTGTATGGATTACTTTGTAAGTAATGAAAAATTGGTTCTATGACAATGCTGTCTACAGCTCTCTTACTCCTACTTCTCATATTTAGATTTTTTAGTGCAAGATTAATTCTTATGTTCATAATTATTTAACTAATAGAATTGCTCTTTTTGCTACTGGTTTTCTTAATATTGAAAATCATACGAAAACACTTTATAATCACATAAACGGAACGCAGCATCATTATGCTTTAAGCCTTTAGTTCTTAAGGGGGTCGTAGAAAAGTATAGTTCTACAAGTATGTATATTTCTAGACGGCAGTTTTTACTCCAGAATGCTATACCAAAAGGACAGACTCCTGATATTTCATGAAATCGAATTTGGTCTGTCCAGATCGCTGTCGATCGCCTTATTGATTCTATATACTGGTGAAGATAATTAATAATTCTATTATTATAAATATAATTATTGTTTTTGCTTTCGAGAACAACACTGCGGTGTGTAGTAGTATTGTAGGTTCAGGTAGCGGCTTATATCAGGAAGTGAACTAGAAGCTTATGGTCCGAGGAAGCATTGAAAGAGGCTGCTATCAGATTTCAGCGCAAGATATAGGAAAAAGGGAAGCAGAACGCTAATATGAAATTCTAGCTTTTAGAATACATAAGGGAGGCTTTCAGAAGAGAGGAATAGGTCCTGAAGGAGTCCTGGGTGAAACAAATGAGAAGAGACTTGTAGTCACATTCAGCGGCTGGTTGCAGTGGCGTTTGCATCGGATTCTGGCAGATAAACTCGTCGAGAGACTAGGATTATAGAATGTTTTCTCATAAGAAGAAAATGCCTGGTTACGTTTGGCTAAACTATTTTGGAGAAGGAATCCAGAATTTTGGATGACAAACCGAAGGTCTTTCCGTCAACAAAGAAACAATAGGAACTAAATTTCTGATGCTTCAAGCTACCGTTAGAGATGATGGGTGAGAAAGAAATCCTTTTAAGGCTTAGATACATACTACGCATACGCAAAAAACATGTCGAAAAGACAGGCGTTCCACTAATAAACAAATCTGCTAAGTTCTGACGTCAGAATACGACGGGCAAAGAGGGCGAGAAGTTTGTAACACTAATCAGGTGCAACAACGCTGAGAGAACCTACTATGAACCTATTATGAAATATGTTAACAGGAGGGCAGATTGCGCTGATGGTCTTCTGTTTGGCTTTAGTGTTATATCAACAAGAAATAATATTACACCAGCTTTCCACTATTCCTGAAGCTACTAAAGGAGCAATTCATCTCTCGAAACACATTATCTTTGGATAGCTATATCTGTTATGTGAACTTACTTCAGGTGTTACAGTTTGTAGAGGGGAAAAAATAACTATGTTATGCCTGTCTAATCATATTTAAACCTTTGTTTCTGTCAATTTTTATCGTCTAATAAGAAACCTGCTGTCTGAATGAGCAGTCATTAGAAGGAAATATAACGAGGAACAAAGTTGGGCAACCACTTGTGTTGTGTGGAATAATGAGGCATCAGTTGGAAACAGAATCTCAGGATTTTGGGCCTATGGCACATACCTTCCAAATCCAAATGTGTTCCCCAAATACTTTTATTCAATTTCTGATGTTATACCTTCAAGGAAGAATGTCCAAAGCAGCAGCTTTGTTGAAGTTAAACATTCAAAATTAAACAGAAGCAATACTTACTCTAATTGTAGTCCCCTTGCGAATTATTCTCAGTTATCAAATTTTGAGAAACGAATGAATTCAGCATTATCAACAAGTAAGACTCCCATGGAAAATCTCATAGTTTCTGTATGTCCCACAATATGCTGTTCATCCTATGTCCACTAATGATTCGCCTTCGAAAAGAATTTTATAAAAAAAAGTCCCATTTCGGTGACTGCATCCACTTCTGAAAGATAAACACATTAGAAAGATATTTTCATTGATCCTCAAATCCATAAACTACTAGAGAGGATTATCAGGAATAGGAAATTAGAAATGTTAAAGAAGCTTATTAATACATTGAAGAAGAGAACAATAATTAATGGTGCTTCGAACACTGAACGTGATTATGAAGGAAAATATTGCGTTGAATATTGGAGAAATTCTTCGCCACTTCTCCCAAACTTGACTGGATTAAATGCAGAAAAAGTCACAATTTGACACATGATATTTACACGCAGCACAAGTGTGTATATAATATCCGTGGTTGACCAATAGTACATCAGGGAGAAGAATACGAACAGGAAGAAAAGCACTTAATGTTTCGATGTCAGTCCATCATGATGCGGCATATATACTCCAATGTGCAAATAGGTAAAACGAATTTGGACTCTTCAATTCTTAGCTGTAGTTTATTAATACACATTATATTCAAATTGTGATAGTTGTATTTTACACGCAAAGCTTCGTAGATAATCTTATTTTAAAATTATTAATATATTTTCATATATGTGTATTGGTTTTCATATTTACAAAGGGTACGGCATTTCTGTTCAACTTATCTTTGATATTATTTCTTCTTTATTATTTCATCTTATTATTTCTGATTGCAGACTCAAATAGCAAACACCTTTCTCTTTAGATATCTGAGGTTATGATATGAAAGAATTATCTTAGTAGCGAAACAGCTATTTAACTTTTTCATTTTGTAATAAACGTTCTTAATAACTGCAGGAATCATAGGTGTACCGAGGCTGTGCCGCGGCCGAGTACTTAAACACTCGCCTCTCACCAAGGCCCGTGTTCGATCCCAGGAGACAGCATGTGGGATTTGTGGTGTACAAAGCGGCGCAGGGGAGGGTTTTGTCTGGGTTCTCCGGTTTACCCCGCCACCCTATTCCATAGGGGCTCCACCTTCTTCCATGCATCACCACTGTCATCGCCTGCGGTGCCATATGTAGTAAAATCGGGCGATAAACACTATAAAAATCTGATGTATTCCATTCTCGTGACTCTCTCTGCATCTCTGTAACTAATTATTATTAATAAGCCTATGCTTTTATCTACTTCGTGCTAATCAAGATAAACTTTAGCAGAAATGGTCTTATTACTTATTTCCTTATAAATATAAGTGGAATAAGGAATTACACTGTGCTGAACCGATAGTCAAATGCTTTTAAATGTGGTTGCTATGGGAATGAAATCACTTTTTTTGGTTTGTTTCTGGTTGTCTTTTTGTTTGTTTTTTGCGTGCCAGGGGTAGACAAGTTCTCATATGAAAAAGGGTTAATTATTATAAAACTGAAACAAATAACAAGGAATATCTCGAAAACGGTTAACTCCACGAACAAAATGTGTATGACATAAATTGTGTGTGTTAACGAGACTTAAAATGTTCACATTTATCACATAGTCCTCTCAAATTCTTAAAGCAATAATCCGTTGTGTTTTGGAAATGGTTTTGGTTTTTTTTCTGATAGTGCAGCCAGCAGCTAGCCGTACTGGAAGGACTATGTGATAAATGTGGCAGTGTTAGGTGTGGATGCTGTACAGTAAAATTATGTTTTACACACCTTTTGTGGGATGTCATTACCGCAGGGTATATGTCCAGGAACAATAACCGTGTTTGGAGATGTGCAGTACTCCCGAGAAGCTTCAATTATGGTAAGACATTTGATTTCTTGTCACATGAAACCAATCGTCATCGCCTTCCCCGCTCTAATTAATTTGTAAATAACTCGCAAAGTAACAGCACTCGCGTTATAAACATTTGTATAAGCACTTGTTTTGACATTACAAATATGTTGGAAGACAAAAAAAAAATCCACATTTTTATCTGCCCCATGAGAATGTTTGCTTCTTAGTTCTATTTTGTGTAGTTTTCTATTTTGTGTAGTTTTCTTTTTTACGCGTAACGTTGTAATAAAATACGCCAAAACACCCTCTTCTCTATGTAGTCATGCATTGTAGTGTTGAAGACAAAACTCGTCTCAACTCTTCCAGGTTCTCGTTAGCTGTCAAACAACGTACCCCTCTGGTATCATACACTGACGCTCCTAGATCACACTGCATAAACTACATTATATGTTACGTAAACAACAAAACTAACTAACTCACTCACACACACCTACTCACTCATTCACTCATGCACTCACTCACTCTCTTACTCAGTCATTCATTCACGTATTCATTCAGTCACTCACTCATCCAGTCGTGAGCACGCTCTCTTTTATGGAGGTGCACAACCTTTTTGAAATCTCGCGCACTTTCGGGAGGAGGAGCATAGGCAAATCTCCAATATAGGGCATTGTTCTGGATTAGTATTCCAAATGCTTTCGGATCAACAGTTCCTCACTGACCCTTCAACACGTTTTCCAAACACCGTCGGTTATCTCCAAAGGGGAAAACTTCTATCTTGATCTATGCTAGTGCCATTACATACCTCCCTCCTAAGAAATGCCCGTTGAACAGCTCCGCGATATGAAGGAAGGCGAACGGGCATTTTACCTTGTACAGCCGTTCCAGGAATGTAAACAACTTCGGCGGATTACATTTAATGCTCGTGGAACGATAGAGTCATATGAGGTCAGCTTAATGGAATCCGGTGGTCTTGACTGACTGTCATAAGATGCTTTTATCCGGTAAATTAACAGTTTCAAATGCTGCTTCAAGAGATGGTAAAAGCGTGAAGCCCTTACGTTAGCGCCCCCTAACGTTAGCCGGGATATCAGCGTAAACAGGTGTGTCAAAGTACAGATCACATAATAGCCGTAGCTCTCTTCCAAATATACGTTGGTAGGTGTCATGCCAGTGGGCTCGTTTACTTATGTTCGTAGGTCAGGAAAAATAATCACACGTGCACATCTTAGTTTCACTGAAAAATAGAATTCTCTTTCCGGAAGTATTCCTCAGCCATGTTAATATGTATATACATATATTGTTTCACCATTCCGTGTAACTGTGGATGAACGGGAGAAATACGGTTGTTCTGTAACTTCGAGGCGCCGAAAGTTGGACTCGATATTAGTCCCGTGGTCACTGTGGAGTTTCCCGAACCGAGAGAATAAGTTATTCACCTGCATTATACAGAAATGTCTCTTGTTTGGGAATTTATATACCTCCACACACTTGGTGAAATAATTAATTTCCGAAAGTAAAAGCTGATTTAGCACATTTTTGGAATGCTGAATCTATTAAAACGGATACAGATAGCAAACCTCAGTTCAAGGCCAGTTATGGCTTAGGAGATAGTGCCTCAGGGTCCTCTGTTTGGAGTCTTTGGTTGCAGTTAGTTACGCACTTCTTTTGAACTTGAGTCATGCATACTGTAGGAGTTCACATTAAGCGTCCCTTGAAAAGTTTAGTTCTGTTGCGCAGACTGTCCTCACTTTGAATGCTAACATTGCTGTTTTGCAGGAAGAGAGCCCTCGTGTGTGATTAATGCGAAACTCAACGCCGATTTTATCAGTTGATGTGTAGGTATTCCCATTAATGCAATTGAACCATCGGATAAGGAACAAGACGATTTCTTTTAAACGCTATTCGATTGTGTGTTGTGCTTGCAGAAATTACACATTCTTTCAGTGCATTTAGCTATGAATTTACGTTAAGGATACAGAAGCTTCAAATATACATGCAATAATTATGGGATCCAGAGCAAATAGAAAATCCTTAAAATGTTAGGTGAAAATTTTATCAGAGCATGTGAGTCTTCATACCCCACATACCTGCTGATAATATCTTTCCATAACGCAAAAGCATTCATGGATATGCATGAATCAGTAATAAGAATTTGGAATTTTACACTTTATCCTCCTCAAAATAATTTATGTCAGCATCTCATGAGTTCAATTTCGATTTTTTTTCTTACCATTTCTGTGTGGTTAAATAGTACACGGTGTCTTATTGGCAATATCTATAAGATCTTCTTGATTCTTATGCCAATGCGATGATAGCTTTTTTACGGTTCTATTATACGGAGCAAAGCAGTCTGACACTGTTATGTGAAATATCACGGGACTAGTGCTATAAGCAGTGGCAGAAGAAGAACACTAGATACAGGAAGTATTTTAGTGGGCAAAGTCCAACGCTGACATATAAAAAATAAGTAAAAAGGAGAATTACATTAGCAGAAATGTACACCGCAGATTGGTGTGAAGAATTATCAAACCTTATTACGCTCCACAGATAGAGGAACTCTAAAACGTTCCAGCTGAATTGATTTTCTAATTTGGAAACCTAGAGATTAGGGATATAAAATGTAGCAAATGTTTGGGGAGATTCTATACCAAACATATAGGATTGGTGGTGTATTCAATGGTGTGGTACTCCAAGTTGAGTTAAACATATGTACGTATACACACTTCTGTCATGTTAAACACGATCTTGTGTTGGTTCATGTTTGTCAAGTAAGGTTATAACCGAAGTTTGCCTCTTAGACGGGAGGCAAGCTTGTTCATTGACTTTTCCCCTTGATTATTGTGTAGACTTTCTCCTATACCCGATAACCGATTCACAGACAGGAATTCTGTACGGCTTTCAGAAAAATAGGTATTCAAATTCACAGGCTGATACGCATATTTTTGGTGCCTAACGCACTTCATTGTTCCTATGTAGGGAAAATGAATCCAAACTATTAAGTTGACCTCAAATACATATGTGTAAGCAATATACTTTGTTAGTGACCTTACCTAAGTTTTTTTATATAAATACAAGCATACATTACATAAACAACCGCTAGTATTAACCCTAAATAATGATGGTACAAAGTATCAAGTCATTATAACTCATAAATACAAATAAACATCTTATTTATTTAAAACACTGGCAATAACTAAACTTATTGTATAAAAGGGATGGAATTATTATAATACTGATAATAACAACAATCATAATGATGATAATAATAATAGTAATAATAATAATAATTATAATAAAATAATAGAGAAATCATGATAGTTACATTTGACACAAGCAAGCATCCGTGATTAATTAAGCTATTGAGTACTAAATAAGTAATTACTTTGAAGCGGAATAAACAGTATAGTCAAAGACATTAAAAATACACCTGGTTCTGTGATTTCGCTGGAAGTGTGAACATTTGACGGGGAATCGAACATACTACGAGTCAGAAATTGCAAAACCGATTGGCAACCCACCCTTTCACCCCTCAGCCCGGATCAACCTCACTGAGGTATACTTGTATAAGCAGTGTATTAACTTAGTGTACCATGTGCGCGCATTACCTTGGTGTTATAACTTGAGTATATAGCGCAAAGAAAGATTAACCTCATTTGGTAACACCCGGTGAGACGGGTGGAGAATTATCCAACCAGAAAGTTTAGAGATCACCAGCTTGAAACTCAGAACTTAATTTGTCCCTTCCGTAACCTGGCTTGTCCAATGCGCTTTTAAGAGCATAGCAAACAGGTGAAAGTCATGAGCGGAGTCAGCGAGAAGACCCCGTCTTTAGAGATGTATTTTCAGCGTGTTTTTGATGCCTTTGAGTGAACAAGCAACGGTGTTGGTGAGTGTCCTGAGTTGGTTATAATGGGTTGAGGAACCTGCAGCGCCTTCGGCTTCACATAGTCTTAGCTCGTTGCATACTCATTGTGTCTTAATTTGGATTGCGTTTATGCAGTAAAAAGGCGTATGCTCCCTGTCATAAAGTAATAAAATAAGGAATGTTAGACATTTATCATCTTGGGCTCGTGAGATACCGCCCACGCACGAATTGACTTAACAGGAAGAAAGTCAGTCATCATTCATATGACACAGCTATATGATAACATTACTTATTGCACTGTAGAATAAAATGTGTAGTTTCTGAATAGCTTGTTAAGCTTTTGGTTTATACCTTACAGGATTTCTTTGTAGATGCAAAGGAATAAGGGAAATCGCTAGGGTTAAACGGTATTCATATCTTTTAAGAACTGGTCACTATGTGTTTGTGTTAGAATTTTATTCCCTTTATTTGAGTAAAGATGAAAAAAGCCATTCTATTTGGAGAAAGTATACGCATTTTAAAATTGAAGCCAATCACAAGAAATATCTCGGAAATGGTTATTAACTCCCTAAAAACGTATATCCCACATAAATTCTGTGTTGTAACAAGACTTGCATTCCATGTGCAGTGGGATTTTGTCTCTCACTTACAGCTTAGCAGTTACACAAAAGTTGTCTTGAATGAAGTGAACCTAGAGGCTATTGCATGAACATTCAAGATATACACACTACTTATGATAAACTTGTCTTACTCAAATGTTGTTTTCATCGCAATGAACCCTTTTTTAGAAAATAAAAAAAAATCGAATTTTTTTCCAAGAAAAGGTTGTTAAGGGTGCTGGATTCGTTTGAAAACCATCATGAATTACCCTTGAAAGTTGCTGAACTTCAACACCAAGGTATGTGTTTAAACGAATTTTCGTTTTTCAGTTATAAAGTTTAAAGACGGAAGCACGGACTCACATACGGGCACGCGAACCTTTTTCTAAATGTGCGCTGTTATATCCGGGGACCCCAGAACGTGTATTTCAAGTGAAATCACAATATCGAATTTTGGGGTGGAATTTCATACCTTCTCTACCTGTTATGTATGTGGTAGAGAAAGTAGAAACCACCCTCCTTTCTTGGTGTCATATACAAAGGGAAATAACCAAAGTAGAGACGCTAACTCCAAATGAGAACGAATTACAAAATAAATACTGATTATCATAGTGTTAGGAACTAATAAATAAACCGTTCATAAACCAAAACATCATCGATTTATACCAACAAATTCCCTGCCTTGTTATATATTGTAAACAAGGGTTTACTCAGCTTGAATGAAATACGTCGCTTGGAACGTCAATAAATCAAGAAACGACATCCACTTCAAGCAGAAATGTATATCATTTTGAATATTTTCTTTCCACGGAATTTGATCGCGCTGGGGAATTTTAGATTACATGCTCCACTTATACGGTTTGGTGCTTGCATATTCAGCAAGGCTCACGTTAACCGGTCTTAATTTCGCATCTAAAGTTCGAACATTGCACACATTGCTTTTACTACATATGGCACCGCATGATAAATGGAATGAAGATGGAGCACCAGTGGAATGCAATGGCGGGAGAAACCGTAGAACCTCACTTTGTCCACCTCAAATCCCACATGCGGCCGCCCTAGACCACTGGCCTCTCGTTGGGGCTATTTTACATAGTAATATATGCACATAAAGAAACCAAATTGGGCTATATTACCATTGCAATTTTAGTAACCTTATAAATAATATGACAAAAACAGTCATCCTCTGTTCACAAATCGGCCGTCTACTTTGCTTGAAATGGTCACTCAAATGACAGCTTGAACTATAAATTGATTCGAATGTATCATCATTACGTTGAGCAGTATTACTTGTTTCAGTATCAGTGATTTTATTTAAAATCATTACGCAATTACTAATACTATCACCATGTATGTGGCAAGTGTAGTTGCTGTACTACTATTTATCTTTGATTGTTATATTCATCTAACCAGCGTGCTTTTGTGTATTATTATATATATATATATATATATATATATATATATATATACTATACTGTTATATGTAATATCAATATTTTTCTAACAATCCGTAACCATAATAATAATAATAATGACGATGATGATGATGGTAATAATAATAGTAATAATAATAATATACAATAAGAATAGATTAGTGTTTCTAATCTTTCGGGTTTAAAACCATCAAACATGTCATTTATCACTCATTCCTTTAGGGTGAGGTTGGTCTGCAACAATATTTGTAAATTCTAAGAATGGGAGCTAAAACTATGAGCAGATTATACCATAATCACATACTTAATGCTGAATAACTTAATACTACAGTTAGGATTTTAAATTCCACTAGATGATTTGTTGCTAAAAGTTATATATAAAAGTGTGAATTCCTACCTCCAGATTTAAATGATATACCTGAAAAATGTAGGACTAACAGCTTTGCTTCCGTTATGCTTGATGTGACAGTGACAGTAGTAGTTCTCCCCTGATACCTACTTGTAGGCATCAATTACTAAGTTTATTATAATACATATGCAAGAAAATCTCAAACTATTTACATTTTGTTTCCGTTTTTTGGTAATAACACATCAACTACTTAATAAAATAAACGATAAAATAAAATATCAGTTAATTCGTCAAACATTTGAGGAAAAGTAATATTGACGCCTGCCGGGGTAGTTGTTCAGCTTCTTTTATATGGAATGCAGCCAAATGTCGAGCTTGTTTCATTATTTAACTCAGATTGATTGCGTATCGTAACGCGACACCATTACAAAGATCACGATCAAACAGAAGGGATTAATACTCAAGGAAGGTAACAATGTACTACATACGATAGGAGATTATTAGTTATACGTATTTGGGCAACGTTTCTTTTAGAAGATGAAAGAAGGAAAAGAAGTGGAACTTTATTTAGAGACGCTGTTTAACTGTTGCGGTTCCCAGCGTCCCATTCTACACTGGGCGTAAAAGAGTTTAATTTTCCTCAGAAATCTCTTTAGCAGGTCTGAGGTACTTCTGATTTAAAACATAGGACCAACGGCTTTGCTTCCCTTCCGAAAGAAGCCATGCTAAGAATGTTTACGCCCGAAAAAGTTCATCACCCTCCGCCGGGTTTGAACCCGCCACCTTGAGTACAAGGGGTATAGGGTGGCAACCACTACACCACTTATCTTTAAGGAAACTATTTGATAGTTAACTTTACCTCTAAGGAAACTATTAGTAAGATTAACTACACAAAGTAAGGCATAGTTCTTAATAAGCCGTGTCGAAGTAACTGTTAATTTCGTCTTTGACGATCGCTTAAATCCCTCCCTTGCTCTGAACGATTGTATCCACAGCGGAGAACTTGTAGCGGCTTGGGGGATCAAGTTCTAATCTCTGCTCCTGCTGTACTGAGGTGGAAACACTGCACCATAAGCTAGTGGACTGCGCCGTCGTGCGCTCTATTTGAGACTGGGTATATGGCAGAATCTGCGCCATCTGTTGAAGGGCACAAGTATCTTCACGAGAAAACAATTTGACCTTGGAATTCCAACAGGCAAAGGGTAGCTGTCGGATATCCTGACATGGATCATATTTGCCACATATTATTGGGTACTGCTAGTTGGAGACGCGGCACATCTATCGGACTACCAGATTTTTATCCGGAAAGAACGTTGGGAGTTGGAAAACCGAACCCCTCAGTCCTTGTATCTTCCGCATTTAAGGAAGCTCATGGTGCCGAAATGTGACATGGCCCGCAATTCTCCCCCCCCCCAAAAAAAAAAAAACACGTCCTGTCTCTCTGGGGATTCCTGTTCCGTGCATCCATTCTCTTCAACTAATAAACACGAAAACAGAACAAAACATATTTGGCTATGTACTTCAAAATTTTGCTGAATAAGCCTCGGAATGTTGACTTCATCTGTAGGGGGAAAATAGAAAAAAGGTGGAAAATGGGGAAGAAATAGGTATAAAAATTAGTTATTGAGATATACGTTTTGTAAATTGTTTGCTTACAAAGAAAAAAAAACAGAGTAAAAAGAACAAAAAACAAAAACAAAAAAAAAAAAACAACACAAACTTGGCTTAAACTGTAGCATATTGGCATCGAGGAGCCTACTGTAGGAGACATAATTATACATTTGGGAACATTATTTCCGCAATCATTGTAAACTAACCAGAAATTATTGCAAATTCAACCTCAATATACACGCAGAAAATGTGTTATTATTCTGTTTCAATTAAGTAGTGGACCTGAAGTATAACGCTCCTAGTGTTGAGTGCTTTGCTTACACAGGTAAGTTTAATCAACAGCAGTAGTGCTTGCGACTAGAATAGCGGAAGTGGTTAGGGCATGCTCCTACTAAGTACAGAGACGAAATGAGAAGGATTGAAATCCCTGTAACCGGCTGCCTTTATTTTTATTTATTTTTTTTTTTAAATTTTGTTGTTGTTGGAAAATATTTTTTTTCGTAACCTGTGCTAATTAATATAAATTTTACAGAATAACAGAACCTCTTTCTGATAAAACTCCTCCCATAGAGCAGCAAATAACATGGCTAGTTTTATTTCGCAGAGCGTTGTAATATTTGCCGCCATGTTACGAACGCTGCAATACAATTGAAATTTCACAACTGAATGCTTTATAAAACATATAATGTAAATGCTGCATATAAAACCGGGAAATATACCTATCTCAACTGGCAAAAATTCCTCCCAAAATCAATATTTTCATTTAAACATCCACATACAAAGCATCTGTCTATAATTATTGAATACTGTTTAGAAATGGTAAATGTTTCAATTTCCTTCCTATCTTGCGAGCCCTTCCCACATGAAGGAGATATTAATGCTTTCTTATGTTCATTATAGATAAAATAAGCATTAACAATGCATGGCCGAAATAAATCCTTAAACATGATAATAGTATTCGAGAGTTGTAGACAGATGCCTTTGAATGTGGGTATTTAAAGGACATTTTTGAGTTTGGGAGGTATGTTTGCCAGTTGAGGTAGGCGTATTTTTCTGTTTTATTTTCAGCATTCGCAATTCATGTTTTGTAAAGCATTCAGTAGTAAAACTTCAATTGTACTGCAGCATTCGTAAGATGGCGGCAAATATTACAACGCTATGCGAAATAAACCTAACCATATAATTTGCCAATCTATGGGAGGAGTTTTATCAGAAGGGGGTTCCATTAATCTGTCATATTTATATTTAGTACAGGTCACGAAAGTAAAGATTCCCCCACTAAAAAAAAATAAAGTAAAGGCAATTGTTTACATGATTTTCGATCTACCTGCCGACTTTTCTGTTGTTCAACAGAAGCACACTTCGGCTGTTCTAGTCGCAAGCACCATTGCTACTGATTAAAATTATCTTTGTAAGCAAAGCACCTAATGCTTGGAGCGTTTTACTTCAAGCCCATTACTCAATTGAAACAAATAACAATACATTTTCTGAAAGTGTGATGAAGTTGAGTTGGCAATAATTTCCCGTTGGTTTACAATGATTGCTGAAATATTGGTTTCCAAAACTGCGAGGTGAGTGGATGGCTGCCATGCTCACTTGAACACAAAGGGAAGGGAACCATATTGAAAATTTTATTCCAATACCATCTGTGTAAGAACGCCAGAGAATTAGGTTGCCTATTGCGCGGTGAGTATTTACTTTTACATAGCAGTTATTGTTCTGGATAGATGCTTCTTTTGAATGTACTCACCAAACTTTTTTTGGAAACGTTTAGACTCAGTTTCAAATATTTATGAATGGTGGTTTTATTGCAACCATATATATTGGTTATCCACTCAATCACAAAACCTCTAACAATTTTTATTCTTTCAGATTTAATGAAGCTTTTATACTAGCCTTCTACTTACCACTACTATTTTTCCAGAAGAGATGTGATTCTAGTATGCCACTACATATAAAAACTATGCTTAGGCAGAAATTAAGTATAACTTTATATGGAAATACCGTGCAACCTAATATCCTCTTGAAAATAGCAAGCATATACATGCATTTGCGATAAAAGTTGGCAAAACTAATTATAAATCCTATCTTTCATTATTGCAGCGTCTTAGTATTTGAAACACTCACTAATGTAGCACTGCTTCTTGATTGTCAGTGCTTCTGACAAATATTTCAGACACTTATTGACATTCCAGTACTGTTTTATTGTTAGTATTTCCCATTAGTTTTTAAAGTACTCATTGATATGGCACAGTATTTTATTGTCAGTGTTTCCCATTGATATCTTAAATTGACATGCCATTACTTCTTGATTGTCAGTAGTTCCCAGTATTTTAAAACTCAATTCATCCTGATGGTAAATATTTTCCATTAATGTTGGAACATTCATTGACATGGCAGTATTTCCCAAGAGCATTTGAAGTTGTCACTCTGATTCTGGATTGTCATTTCCATTAGTACTTTAAGTACTCAATGACAAGGCAGTATATTCCATTAGTATTTCATTAATATAACACTACTTCTTTATTGTCAGTATTTTGGAGTTTCGTAATTTTATTTTCAAAACATTATACACTACTGTAGATATAATTTGTTGTCACTGCAGTTCCTTTTACTGTTTTTCTCAAGACATACCGATACATACCAAGACATAGGTGCCACACATAGGTACTATAAACTAGAACATGACTTTTCATTGGCCAGTGGCACAGTTAATTAATAGAGAGTTCCATTGACGTGAGTTGCAGGTTTGCTGAATTCAATTTAGAATCTTCTCATTATAATCAATGTTTTTCCTTTCTTTTTCCTCGCGCTTCCAATTCACCTTGACACTACAGGAAACAAAAACAGTGGTGAATTGGAAAGTTTATTTATTTCTTTGTTAGTATGTGTACTTCATTCTCTTATTTATGCCAATTGTTATGCAGTTGTACAAAATTAATATTAAAAAAAAAGTGGCCTGATGCGCATTAATGCAAGTTTAACTAAACATAGATACAGATACAGTTTTTGAATGTTAAAAATTTTAAATATATAAGAAATCAAAATAAGAATGTACAGATTCCTTTTATAGGGAAAAGTACAGAAAAATATATTGACAGCAGCAGACTATATATCAAACACATGGTAAGCATTCGTTTCTAGTGGAAAGTAATGCAGGCTCAACCTTTATGACGTAAGAATAATAACACTTTTTTTTAATATCTATTGAATAAAACATTTCCGAAAGTTATATAGGCCTCTATCACTTATTGATAAAACTTCTGCATTTAGCGTAGCAACCATTCAAAACTATGACCTTCATTGATTTGAATCCGTGCGCGAAACTGTAAAAGAATTTGCGGAACTCTGACGGATTTGCAGGTCTCATTGATCTGTTGTCGAAGATAATTAATGTTCTTGTCTGCACTCCGTTTGCTTTAATTGATCCCATAGGAAGAAGTCAATTTGCAAAAGACCGGGAAATTTCCCGGGTAACAAATAGGTCCTCTCTTCTTAACCATTTTCCTGAATTGTGCTGCGAAAATAGACGACAACGGATTGGTGCGCAGGAAGCTATCATATGCATCTTGACCTTCCCGTATACTACAAAGAATGTCGTTGTGGAAGTTCTTGTATTTGGCGGCTGAGTTACCCATGTACGGCGAGGGGCAATCCCTCTAAATTGCAAGTGAGAATGAGAAATTTAATGACCATGTTTTTGATGCGCGGTTCGGGCTTTGTCCTTACCTGCTCTAGAGGTATCCTCTCCTCTCCATGGCACGACAGCCCACAAGGAACCTTGGCCTACCACCCGGCCGCTGCGTCCCCCATCTCGGTCCAGGACAGACGTTATGGATGGGGTGCAATACTGTAGGGTGAGACGTGGTCAACGCCTCAACCCCCCGCCGGTTAATGCGGACCTCATAACCTGCAGCCGCTACTTCTCCATCAAGTAGCTCCTCAATTGGCCTCCCAGGGACATCACGAGGCTGAATGCACCCCGGTCCAGGATTCCCAGTGGGGGAAAATCCCCATCCGGTACTGGGAGTCAAACCCAGGTGTCCCGCTTGGCAAGCAGCAACACTACCGCCGCGCTAAGGAGACGACCACTTCTAGAGGTAAATGAAATAGATATGGCGTGCGCTTGTAAATCTAGAAAATGCTTCTCAATTATGTAGCTGATCACTTAAAATGCAACACTATAAATATATTCCCTAATGCTACCGGTCTTATCCATCATAGATATTTGAACAAGAGCAGTTAAACTTTTGGGACTTACAGTTGCATTGCTGTTACTCAGCGATTCATCTAAAAGTTAAGGGTTTTGGATAAAAGCGCTGCATGACTGTTCACTGCATAATACTCTCTGGCAAAAAGCTACTCGAGTTTCAAAATTGCCACCATGAAGTTTATGGTGTAGTTGCAGGTTTCAAGGGTTACGTTAATTGTTATGTAGTATTTGCATAACTGATGACTGCTAATGGCAGTACACTAAGATAGTGCCTGTGGGATAATATGGACTGTTTAACACGTCTAAAAAACATTTTTCATTATGGCCAGAAGTAAGTGCTGATTTTCTAACATAATCTTTCCTTTGAAATGCGTTTGTTATTTCGGTAACTGTTTTTCCTTAACGCTTGTCATCGTTCCTAAATTGCCTTCATACAGGTGATGCGCTCATAATGCGTTGCGTTTTGCTATTGAGGTGGCAACGGGGGTTACGGGTTCGTATCCCGGGTGCAGGTTTCAGCTATTAGGAATGGTGTGGATTTATAGGTGCCCTATCTCAGGATTTTTACTAGCATGGAAATTCTTTTCAGGGTGTGATACGACACAAGCGTTTTATTCAATTATTTTGGTCTTTCTCCTCCGTCGAACACACACGCATTCTTCTTAGTTTTTCTTATGCTTTACGCGACCGCGAATATTATTACTTATTGTTTTAGTGCAGTGATTTATTCCGGTAGTGTTTAGCGCCCGCTTTAACTACTTGTGGCACGGCAGGAGTGATTTATTCCGTACTCTAGTCTGTATTAAAATAATTATTTCCCTCACAACTAAAGGTAGCCTGTTCGGGTCCACCGCGGACCCTAAATATCACATCTTTGCTCTTTCGATGTTCTACGCCAAGTGCCTCAAAAAGTGTCGTTTGACCAGCGGGAGCATTGTTTTCTCTTTTCCCGTTATGTTCCCCTCGGGCAGTGTGCTCTCACCCCCTTTGGTTCAATGCCATACCCTCTTAACGGTACTGTCCTTCCAGCTCGAGACAACTCGACTACTTAGACGTGTTTGAAAGTTTTCTTCCCTTCCCATTTTCAATGTACATTAATATTTCCCTTCTTGGAATACTTTATATTATTAGCTATGATTTACCTTTCCCTTCTGAATAACTCTTAGCCCCGTGACAAGACATGTACTGTCTCATTATCCGTGAATAAATTACCTACTAGCATACTCATCATTTGAATAAACCAAGACAAACTGATTATAGTAAGAGCCCTAAGATGAATAAGACTCATGATTATACTGTTTGCAAATGAGGAGGTGACACGCAAAGGCGAACATGTCCATTAAATACAGTTTTTCACAATCGACATAAAACGTATCTCAACTATACATATTATTGGAAACAACATATTGATAGGCAAACGCCTTTATTTTGTAACCAAAAAACAATTCATGTGTGTGAAATAAATCTAAACTGAAAATTTTCCTTTAAAAAGTACATTTAAATATGGACATGTTCTCGTTTGCATGATCCATTTTGACATGTTCGCTTTTGAATGAATTTCGAAAGTTAAATATCTCGTTGTTTCTTAATGGCTTTCACGTTATTTAGTAATGCTTCTTAAAGTATATCAGATTACGTATCTGTAACATTTTAATATATCATATCATTAAAAAAAAAAAAAAGCTATATTCTCACTTTGGTACCTTTGCCTTTGTTTGGAAATTTTAACCAAGTTGTGATATTTTGCTTTTTTTAGAATCATTTAATTACATAAATTAAAGCATCATGACCAAAATGGAATGATATCAACAATGACATTGCTTATTATTAGAAAGGTTCTTAGGCTCGCACACCTAAACAAACAAACCACAATCATCTTCTAAACAGTCGACAAGAAATTTCTTCTGCCTCTGTGTTGCACGATGTGGGAATAGAGTCAGTGATGGATGCATACCATCTTAAATCTTGGTGATTTCTCCAGTCTTCTCCAAAAATAGTTTTCAATAAACCATCAAGTTCTTTCGTCTTAGCATCTGAAAGTAAATGGCGTGTTATATGGACGCTCTTTAACTACTGTGGTTCTCAGCGTCCCATTCTAAATTGGGCGTGAAAGACCGCTTAATTTTGCTCAGAGACCTCTCTATCAGGCTTGAGGTAAATCTACAACACTGGAGCAACGGCTTTACTTCCCTTCCGAAGGAAGCCGTGCTAAGGATTTTTACACCCGAAAAAATCCATCGTCCTCCGCCAGGTTTGAACCCGCGACCTTGGGTATATGAAGTCAGCATGGTAACCATTACACCACGGAGGGGTGGATGCTGAGGGGTATTTCAGGTATTGGTTGGCAAAAGAGTTTCTTCATGGTCCATCCGCGTTTCAAAAGAGATTTCCGCTATGGTAGCTCTTGCTGGGATTTGTAGAATGCAGTTGCATCCGCATCATATGAATGTTTTCCATAGCTTGATACCTTTTAATGAAAATTCGTTTCATTTCATTGATGTGATCTAAATTTCGTAAGTCTTTAGATAGTGATTTCATGTCCATCACTCTCCAATTTTCACCAAGGTTTCTTACTTCACCCACTGACTGATAGACCTCAATATATTCCTCTTTTGTTACAGCTGTTGGCCTTTTTCGTAGAAGTTTCTCCACTCTACCGAAAACGCGGGGAACAGGTAAGAAAATGTGTCCTCGAACTGGAAAAATGAGGTGTATTTGTTCAACCGGACCATCATGTATTCCAAGAAAATACATGAATGTGTGAAGCACGATATTGTTCTTGTTTTGAGCTCCACACCCGTCACAGAAAAGTTTCAGTAATTTTATCTTTAAAATCGACGGATTTCACACTGACAATGCACAAACTGTAACAACTTATCTGTCTGGAGTAAAATGCTTCTTGTAGAGGACTCTTTGGCAGTAGCTGGACCTGTTGCAAATCAAAACAGAAAGCCACTGCCTGTTCATTCTTTTCTCGTAAAAGTTCATAGAAGGCATTTGCCCTTTTTTTGTGGACACTTTTCTGTGTGATAAGCTGTATCTTTTCCTTTTTTGAAGCCACCTGCATATGCTCGTCAATTCTTGCGCAGAAGCTGCAGATATCTGAAGCAGGACTTCTAAATCAAATGTTATATTAATTCACGAATTTCTACGGAACATAGATGTAGACACTTTGTTGTCATTAGCCCCAGATCTGTTGTACAGCGCACTTAGTTTCTTTATACTTAATCCGCTGTACAGATACAGCCGTTGTGTTTTTTGTCGGTTGTAATGCCTTTCAGTACAATGCAGATTGCCTATAAATTGTCTAACACTGTTCTTCTTGTCTGCAGACTTATGACTGACGCGATCTCCACCTCCATATTCCTTTATTGCTTTTCCTTCTTTTATTTTGTTTGTTATACTATTCAGCCGAGTAGATTTCATTATGGTAATGTGCATGAAAAATTTCTTGCACACTGGGTATACTATGTTTCCATTTTGTGCGAAAAGAGTGTAGTTAACATTGAATTTGCGAGTTTTACTTTCGCCTTCATTGTTTCGAGGTCGCTTTCTTTGAATATTTGTCAGCGACATCATCCGTGCAACCATACTTTCTTGGGATACTTTATCACGAACATTATAAATTAATTGCCTCAGGTGCAGTGCATCTCGTGGGTGTATTTCCCGAAAAGAGAACTGTTTATTTTGGTGTGAACATGCATGAAAAGAATGAAAGCCTCTTGGTGCAACATACCGTTTCCCTTTATCCTTTTCACGTTGTGATTCATTCCTCTTTCTCTTTCTGCTGCCCTGGTTTGTACACGTTCTTCATCCATTTCACTCGCTAACTAAAAAGCTGACCCAATAATTGCAGTTAATAGATATTAGAATACAATGGTACATGAGAACACAGAAGCGCTACAATAATCATACCAGCTGCTCTGCGCGGGAATACCTAGCCTAGAATGGAATGGAAATCACGTGACTTAAACCACAGCCTCCTATTGGTTGTATGGACTAGTTTTTCTTTGCAGGAAATTTATACGTGGACATGTTCGCGTTTGCTTTGCACCACGCATTTTCACAGGCTTATATCACGGAATATATTCGGGTTTGCTTCAATAGCATGATGTATATACATTCCGCTTATCCTCTAATTACCATTCCATACCGTAACTCATTTTTTTTAAATTTTGGACATGTTCTTGTTTGCGTGTCACCTCCTCAAATGTAACTTCGGTAATCGGTGACGTCTAGACTTACAGTGAGTTTAGAAAGTACTTGTTACTCACTTTAGGGGTTATAGCAGCTAACTTTGTATACAGGAAATACTCATTGATACACATAAGAAACAAACATGGATTTTACATATATTAACATTTTATAATGATATTTATTAATGGTCTATTTTTTGGAATTTTACTTATTTTCCAAATTTTCATTACAGTTTTACTTTCAAAATATTTTCACTGAAAGGTAACAGCTACAGAATAAATTAACTGAAAACCATTTTTCCTTTATGGTCCTGTTTTACTGCTAATATGGCCTCTTTTTTGTGAAGAGAAGACTGCATTTACACGACTGTCAAATAGTCAAATAGCATGATAATATAGACCATTTTTACTTCAGTGCTTACTGTGCTAAAATTCTCGATAAGTAACAAGACACTGGTGAACTACAATGTATAAGCACACAGTCACAAACAGTGACATCAAACATCCAACGCCCAATGTCTCTGGAGAACAGTAACATACATCCCGCAACGTTAGCGCAGTGCATTTTAACGAATATGATCAAGTCGCATCAGAATTTTGGTATATTAAAAGCTCCCTCTCTTAAGGTGGTGTTAACATGCATATACAGATGAAATGTATGAGTTTTAATCTATTTGTGAATCAGGTAACTAATATATTGTAACATTTATTTTATTGCGATATCTTCTTAATATGTTTAGTTATGGGCAGTTGAATTTGACATGAGGAAAGCTGTATTTTCTTCAGCTTTTCACAAAAAATTTACCGATGACAAACCCTCCCACACACTGTGCTCAGAAAGTTGGTGTAAGTTGCAAAAATTCTATGAATAAACTAGATACAGTTATAAACCAAAACATATACAATTTTATTTGCAGTAGCAGTTGTTATAAGATTTGTATTCCGTGACGTCCTGAATCCAAACCTTCTCTTAAATGCCTCCATGGTAAAACTCAAACAACTAATGAGTCGCTAAATTGTCTTTTCTGGTATAGGTATCCCAAAACTGAATTTGTTGAAGAGACATTGCAGTGGCAGAAGCAAAACCTGTATATAATAATGGATTAATCACACTTTTTATATACTCCAAGAGATGAGAGTTCATCTGGGGGACTAGTGTGTAAACAATACAAGAATATTGGTGGACATGGATAAGATGTGATGTGAAGTGCAGTGAGGCATGCAAAATAAGAAGAAAAAGGAAACAGATAAAAGGATGACAACAACAGGAAGTAAAGAAAGAAAATGGTGCTATAGATGGATGTAGGAAGTTTTAGAGCTACAGTGGAGGAAATCTTCGAGGTGCAACACATTCTTTATATTCAGTTTCCCTTTAATTACATTTATGTTTATAAAATTCACATTTTCTCAGGAACTACTGGATGGAATTGCATGAATTCTTTTGTGGTTATTATTAGATATATGATTTTGAAATTGAACCTAAATCTTCGTCCATTCTGCTAAACACTGCATACAAAAAAGTTCAAAACTTCGAATTTGAACTAAAAATTTAAAAACATAATTAATGCACAGGTTTAAAATATTATAGGTTCAGATTATTCAGCATGTATACGACATAGTTTATAAACATTTGGTGTTGTTTTGGTCTTCCATTCCACCTTTGTCTATTTTTTGTTAATGGATGAAACATTTTGTAGAACTACTTGTATTAGGTACAAAGCATTGAAAATTAAGCAGTAGTCAGATAATTATGATTATAATAAGCACACCAAATTTAAACAAGGTGCATCCACCCAGGAACATATTTTTTTCTGTCAGTGGAGGAAAAAATGTGTTTTGGTAATTAGCACCACCTTAAATCATCTTACTTCCTGTAGTTCATTAATCTCGGATCTTAGAATCGGACTAGAGTTCGTGGTGGCTGTGACTGGAACTAATGCGCTTTTTGTGACTACTCTTTTGTGGCCGTAATTGCTGCATGTTGGAGTACGTAGCTGAATGTTGCCGTGCATTGTTACAACTGCGTGGTTGACGCGTGTGATCTCAGCAGGTTCTTTAACATCGAAGCTGCTATTGTTGCACTTGCGTGAGTTTGTGACACATGAGATGGTTTACACGTGTGACTACTTCTGTAGTTTCTTGCTGCGTTATCAACTGGTAAAAAGGGAGAGGATGGGCCCCGGAGACAGTGAGTTACAAATGGGATTGCATAGCGTGCAGCAGTTGAGTCGGTTTCGATGAGAAATTCTGAGCGTACTGTAATAGTCACTGCAGCCAGCTTCGAAAGGAAACTAAACTGCAGAATTGTTGTAAAAGGATCGAATAAATACATTTATTTGTGACGGCTTTTTATTTATAATCAGTGAAAGAAATAGTTGTTTGAGTAATAAAAAACAGTTTTGTTACATTATTGTGCACGTATACTACATTAGTAGCTAAAAATGCGCTAACTAGTAGTTTAATAAATTACTACACAACTATAATATGTACAGCCATGTATTTATATGAAATGGAAACGTTACACAAATGAGTTTCGAGTTATTCTGGCTGTTTTGCGGTATTATTTCACCAAATACCTGAATTCCCAATTCTTAATGAATCCAAATGAAGGCCACATTTGTTCCAAACAACGTATATAAAACTGATGATTATTACATAATGACAAGGTGCAATAAATTATTCAAAACAAGCGAAACTAACATATATATTATGATGTTTTAATTATATTTAGGAAAAACTTAGGCTCTAAAAGAGACCTATAGACGAAATAATGATCCTTCCATTAAACTGGACCTTATTTATAAGTACGTTACACTCATAGGTTTCTTTTATGAAAATAAACATAAGTCTGCGTTCTCAGTGATAGCAAAAGTTGTTGTGCAAAATAGTCCCTGGAAATGTAGCAATGATTTAACAACTTCTTGCGTATAATGGTTGTAGCGTTAAAAGTACTTCGGTGTACTAAAACAAAACTTCTGTTCTTTACAAGGTCAATATATTATGCTTGATCGCATAAATCAGAGCGTCTCAAAATCCTAAACTCGCAGCAATGCAAATCGAGGAGCAGAGGGTCTGAGCAGCGTGCATCGGTCCAAATCGGCTCACCTAGGACAATTATGAATGAGGAAGAACAGGAAGAAAGTGAGGAAGGAAGAGCTAGCGTGAGAAGTGTAATGAAAGAGAGACGGTGCTATTGCTAGAAATAGAAGAGTTTGCACTGTCGTCAATCTAGCGAAGTCGTATTTTGTACCCTACATAAATAGAGTTCTGGATATCTCATAACCTTTCTTCTGGAATAAAACCGTCTTTACCCCCTTGCTACCAATGAAGAAAGGGGTATGTAGAATCTATACCATGATAAGGTCGTTTGAAATTTAATTTTTTTATTGCAGTTGAAACTGTGAAACATTTCACAAAACATTCTTGCCATATATCTATACCAATAACTCAATTTAGATACTTTCTTTGCAAACAATATATGAGGTTTATACATTTAACTATAAAATGCACTGCCAATAGTTATATATTTACGAATATATTTATTTATCATTTTTTGAAGTTTATGTTTTTTCCTGCGTGAAGCACGTACAGGTTTGAAAGTTACAAAGACATTTATGTATCTAAGATAGTTTATAAAACAAAAACAAAAAACTTTATATTCTGAAAGTGTTTTTATGACTAAGCGTTCTAATAACTCTTAAAAAATGAGTGCATAATTTTTCACATGAGTATTAATCATAACATCCGAATATACTTTCACTTCTGAATTTAATGTAACCAGTAAGAGAATCTGTTTCGCAAAGTAAAGCATAAATTATTTCTGTACCCCCATTAATGTGTGCTATGTCGTAAAGAATATGACTCACTTCCGTTATCGCGCCATTAATGATGCAGCAGAAAATAGCATACTCGGCATGCCAAGAAGCCAGTTCCGTCTGGGCGGGAGAATATGTTGGTGCCACTTGCAGAAAACGTATCGTACTACGGATTCTGCCAGTCACACAGTTGTCCCATTTATGATGGCAGAAGACTTTGGGGAAGCTGACATTTTCTGCCAAATTAAATAAAATATCGTTGTTTAATTGCACTATAACGACCTTTGTTTTTAACAAAGCTGTACCAATATTTGCTACGGTGTTTGCTATGGACCAACCTCTGGAAGAAAAAAAACTTGTTTTCTCTTTGAGCTACTAAAGGAAGTTATGAAGGAATTGGTTAACAAACGATTGCGGTATTCCATAGGCATGTGCTTAATACTATGAGGATGTCTTTTGCACACGGTACACATTTAGCGTATCACTGGCACACTTGCTTCAACCTGCAATACAACTATATTATGTGGTAGGTTAGCTATGAATCAAATCATTTTCACTATTCTATGGACTTGTTAAAAGCTGCGGTTTGGTAGC
Source organism: Hymenopus coronatus (assembly GCA_030762935.1). Lineage (NCBI taxonomy): Eukaryota > Metazoa > Arthropoda > Insecta > Mantodea > Hymenopodidae > Hymenopus > Hymenopus coronatus. Next base: position 354,165,933 of record CM060900.1, read on the forward strand.
CTGTGTTATTGCTAACTGCTGTTTAAGCGAGGCCCCACATTATGAACGCCAAGTAGCTGTAGGGTAATCAATCTGGAGTTTTTTTAATAATTTGGTAAGTTTGTCAGCATTTCGTGCGCGATTTAACACTAGGCAGCATAAGATCTTGAAAGCAAACATTCTTCTATAATTTTGTAATTTACCTGAAGTGGCCATCTCATTTATGTGTGTAGTAAAATAAACATCACTAAAGGATTACATCACGGGATGGGGGGAGGGACACCTAGGCAATTGGAGTAGCCAGAGGTATCAGGGGTTACAATTACCTTACATTTAACCTAAAAGTAGGAAGCAGGAGCAAGTGTGGTGAAAGGGACATACGCTGTTGAAATTAGACACTACGAGAGAGCCAACACTTGGTGATAACTAAGTTGTATATACATTCTGTTATAAAGAGCTAATGATGGGCTTTTACATGATGATAAATAGATTGTGGTCACCTTGCCTTAGGTACTCAGCCGAAGAGTGTGACGTTGGCCCCAAGGCATCATGGGAGGTCTTGCAGTATTTCACTGAGTTCCCTTCGGAGATTTGAGTGTCGTAGGTTCTGGTGGCAATAGTGGTCAAAGAACATTTCAATAATAATAATAATAATAATAATAATAATAATAATAATAATAATAATAAAGGTCCCAGGTTTTTATGTGATTTTGCATAACTGACCTCTGCATTATGTTAGCGTTATTCTGAAGAACCCGGTACTAACCTAAACAGAAAAAAATCTATTTCACCGCGGAAACAGCTAAATCGCGGGAAATGTGATATTTGAGAAGCCGGCAGCGAAAGCACCAAACATGGCTGCCTACCGGAAATCTAACTTCCTGTCTCTCATCTAATGTGAACATACCGCATTGCCACGCGAAACGTTTAATTCCAATAAAAGTTATAATTACTGAAAGTTGCTGTCACAATAAGCCTGGATCACGATGAACTTAAAAGTATTTATGCGAAGTAACAAGAAAGTCTGACTCATTCTATGGGTATTAAATGGAGCTATTTAGGGTTCACTTAACACGACGTCACTAAGAGTTTCACAATGTCAAACTTTCCCTTCCCGTAACGTTAAATTTGATGCCACATAATAAGTTGAAGCAATCGTCAAAAAGCAGTAGCATGAACTAAGAAAAATGAAGTGTCAATCAGAATACATTCCTGTTACGTTAAATGGTCCCATTTAGATTAACAGCATTTCTTACTACATGTTACGTCTCTGCACTAAAATCAAAATTCTCGTTTTTAACGACACTTGTCAACTGCCAGGATCATATAAGCGCCGCGGATGTGCTGGGATTTCGTCCTGCAGGAGTTCTTTACATGCCAGTAAACCTACTGACGTAAGGCTGTTGCTTTTAAGCATATGTAGAAACCATCGTTTTTGGCCGGGTTTGAACCCGCAAGCTTGGGATCCTAAGGCCAGCGTTTAACAACCTGAACCCTTCAGATACACACGTCCCGTTACGTTAATTAAAATTGATTGTAATAATCCTATTTTGGCCTAAAGTAGGATGGCTATACGGTAGTGTAATCTGAAAATAAGTTAGGCATTTTGAGGTATTGGATTATATGATATAATCATCTCAATATTTGCGGTTGATGTTGGTTAATGGAATGGTATATATCAGAGAGTAAAGTTAAGTGGAGTTCAGTTTATGAACGCTCTTTAACTTTGTACAATTATGTATAGAGCATGAAGACTGCTTAATTTTGTACATAGGCCTCTTTATCAGGCTTTAGGTTCTTTTTCGTGTCGTAAATCTACGAAATGGAACCACCACCTTTACCTCCCTTCGGAAGGAATCCATACTAAGGATTTTGACTCCGGAAAAAAAAAAATCTAGCACCCTCCATCGGTTTGATATGGCGACCTTGGGAGCCAGAGGCCTATATGTTACCCCTAGAGCGCGGAGGACGATATACCGTACAATGCTGAAGTTTATCTTGACACTAACGTATGGTAAAACGTATTAGGTATATTAATGTTTGAAACCGAATATGAGGAGAAATAAATGGTTTACCTTATGTACAGTTATTGTACTCACCTATTTTATTTCTGCCAGGAGTTGGATGGTATGGAGGTAGTAACGTAGGATTTATTCTACTACTTTGAAATTTTTGCTGATTCCTTCAAGAAACGGCACCATAAATGAAAATGGCGTGTTATTTATGGACGCTCTTTAACTACTGTGGTTCTCAGCGTCCCATTCTAAATTGGGCGTAAAATACCGCTTAATTTCGCTCAGAGCCCTCTCAATCAGACTTGAGGTTCTTTTACGTGCCGTAAAATGTTTTGAGTTAAATGAAATACAAGCTCAAGCGGTTGTGATGTAGCTAAAAACTGTTAGAGGGCATAAGCGTGGAAGAAAATATACATATAATACAGAATTTGTTATCCTGACTCATTCTCCAATTTACTCATCTCTCTTCTCGCATTCATTTTTTCGGAATCTTATTCCTAATATATACATAATGTCTCAATACTTTCTTCTGGCAACCACTGCAATATGAATAATGCAAGGTTTCCGCAAGAATAAAACCTTTCAGAATATTAAGTTACGAGGGCAACTACTTATATTTTGAGCCTTTGTAACCCTGATTGCCGTAAGTGCATCTGGTGCTTCTACTAGAAACTTTTGACATCATTGACTCTAACCTACTTCATATTTTGTCAATAAAGCGTTATTTGTGTTGTTCGTTTATTTGGCTTAAAATTGTGTCTCAGCGTAGAGATGCAATTAACTCGTGAATATGTTTGTGCGATGATTTAACATGATTTTTGACGTTGGTTATCAACACAAGAGTGCATTGATCAACTTACTACTGCATTTGGTGATGAAGCTCCATTCTTTGCCACTGTGAAACGCTGGTATAACCAGTTTAATCGTGGCCGCCGTTCGCTCACTGACGAAATTCGTGAAGGTCGTACAAAATCAATTGTTTAGCCAGGAAACATGGAAACTGTGCAAACGCTGGTACTGCAAGATCGGCATGCCACATGCTATGAGATAGAGGCAACCCTAGGAATTAGTTCTACTAGCATATATAAAATATTACGAGGTCATTTAGCCGTCAAAAGGTTTGCTCTTGTTGGATCCCGCATAATTTAACACAATCTCAAAATGATGCTCATATCGATTAGTGTACACAAATGCTCAAGAAGTACAACGGCGGGGCTTTAAAAGACGCATATAAGATTGCAGCAACTGACAAATCATCGATCTATGTATATGATCCGGAACACAAAACGCAGTCAAGATGAACCTTATCCAACAAAAGTTGTTCGCAGCCGAAGCACTTCGAAACAAATGGTCGCTTGTTTTCTTCATAAAAATTGGTCATGTGGCAACAGTGCCTTTAGACGAATGTAAAACGGCCACTTCTGAATAGTACAACCATTTGTTTGTCGAAAGTCTTCGGCGAAATAAGGAAAACAAACAACTGCCATCGGATTGTTCTTCATCAGGACAATGCGAGTGCTCCACTGCACGTCCAACAGCCAACTATTTGAACACTGAAAAACTCAAATTGCTGACTCATTCACGGTACCATATTGTTTTGACACCAATTCGATGTAATCTGAAATTAATAAAATTGTTTAATTATTAAGTTTGTTTTTTGTTCCCGAACACCGAGAAAAAATGCACGGAAAAAGTTTTTCATCAAATGAAGATATCGTCGATGCGTTTAAAAACCATATTTTGGAGGTATCTCAAGCAGATTGGTAAAAGTACTATGACAAGTGGTTCGAACGCATGCAAAACTGTGTTCATCATAAAGGAGAATATTTAGAGAAACAATAAAGCAATTCTTAATGAAAAATTACTGTTTTGTATTATTGGGATCAAAATATATAAATAGTGGCCCCCGTATTCAGATTTCACTGTCAACTGTCTTAAATTAAGGTATTAATAATACATATTTGCATTCAGAAAAAAAACTAAAACAGGAAAGTATAGGATTTCGACTTTAGTACACTCGTGTAGATTTGTGTTGAAATATGTTGGGTGATTTTGGAGTATTAAACTGATATGATCTCTTACTTTGGACTTCCTACAACGAAATAACATATTTTAGATTATGAGGTTAAGTTTCGCTGTTGATATACCTTTTAAAAGTTACTTACAAAGTAAACCTACTTTGTAAGTAACTTTGTAATATTGGATTAGTATCGGTTGCATTATATTTAAACAAATATAACTGCTGCGCACGTTAGGAAAGCGAAAAATGAATAAAGCCCAAGCGAACAATTCCTTACAATAATATTTGTTAATTAGGGGAATTTCTGCTTCATATAATAGGAAAAAAATAACTAATGCAATTTTCAACAATCTTAAATGTTTTCAAAGTTACAACTTGTTAAGGAGACGAGAAGGCATTAGACATTATTCTTTCGAGATCTTAATAGTTTGGCTTTCTTCTTTTATAAATATTGATCGATTATTTCGATTTGGATTCGTATCCACTATCTTGATAGGCTGAAAGTACCCTATTTTTATATGGTTACCTTCAAGTTATTTCATCCTTAAGAATGACTCCCGGTTAGCTATTAGCTGAAAGTCATAATAAAATTTAGTCTTTGAGTTCCACATAGTAAATAGCTGGAATCTTGACTGGAAATAGTAATACAGGTCCCGTGCGTAACATATTTCAAAGAATGGACCACAATATAAACCAATATGAACCTCAGTTTAATTTGTACAATCCATATTATACAGCACTTATTTCAAAATGTTGCACTCTTGAAATATGGGCATTCCTTTCCACTAGTTTCGTTAGTAACGGAGTATAATATAAAATAACGTAAACTGTATATATTTATTTTTAGTATAAGTTAAACCTTGTTTACTACAGAAACAGAATCTTTACCGAAACTGTATTTTTTTTTCAAGATACGCACTATTTTGCAGACATTGATTGTTTGGAGTCAGTGAACTGGGTATTGAATTTGGAGCTTTGAGAGTGGTCAGCACGTTCAGAAGCGAGTGCGATTAGAGGAAATTGCCGCTGGCGGCTTCTGTAGCCCGAGGGTCATCAATAAAATTGCGATACTACGGGGAGACCGAACGAGACAAAGGGGAACGGATGGGAGGTGACAATATAATTACCCCCTATCATGTACAGCTGGTTGATCACAACACAGGCACACTGTGTTTGTGTGCGTGCGTGTGCATGTGTGGCTGGTGTATTTGTTCCTCCATGCAGAGTATATTCAGCGGCAATATGACTTAAAACCTCCAAGTAAATATACATATAATGATACTTTATGGTAATGTTATTTAATTTTAACAACTTTTAAAAGCATATATCATAAAAATTTGGTAACACTAAATTATGACAGAGGTCAAACGGAAATGTTAGGTTTCCTTTGAAAGTGATAATCACTAACGTCAAATATTACTCTTATTATACCTATAGAAATACACCATTGAGAGGAAACCTATATACACGAAAAATACTATAGTCAAACAGATTTAATTCGCAGACCGCATTCCAGCGTCTCATTATGTTGGTGCAATGATGCCGCGTCGAAAAGAAAACACAAGCAATTGTGATTCATATCAAGGCCGCACTTCCAATGTAGTCCAATCTATTAAAATAAAGCCAGTGATATGAGGTAGTATTTAGGAAAAACTGCGTTAACTGAAATTTCATGGTTTTTGTTGTTCTCTCTTTTAAAAAGTGGTATAATGTATTGCTATTGCCCATGTTTGGATATCTGTGTGGACATTCAGCACAAGAGTGTGTTTCATTTTTGTGGTCAGCGGATTCTTTTAATTGTATTTTCTCAAAGCTACATATTTCTTCCCATAAAAACCTCCTTGCATAGAAATTTTGACCAGATAGTTACGAATTTAAAATATAAATTCTTTAAAACAGTTTTATAATGTTGTCTGCGTTTGAAAAAAAATAATAGTTAACCATTTATCTGGCAGGAAGTTTTTAAAACAAGATTTATTTAAAACATTAAACATTCCAAAAAACATAAATTACTGTAGATTTTTCTTTTATTATAAAGCAAAATCCAGACCAAATTTTATTTGCATGTACATTAACAACATTTTTACAAAATGTTATGAAAGGAGCACGAGAAATGTTTCGCGAGGAGCGTAATATAAAGAATACTTAAATTCTTAATTTATAAGTTAATAAATACGGAAATAATTATTGTGTAGCGCTTAAGTGCTTTATATAGATGAGATAGATCAGTAAGGGAAATAAACATGCGCAATGTTGAAGCTATATGTTTAAAAATATGGAACAGCGTTTTCACTTGACTGTTCCCTTAAAGACGGTAAAACATTTCTAGAATTCAAATTTGAAAAGTATGCACCTATGACTCAAAATCATTACAATAAGTTTATATAATCACGTTTTCGATTCCGTTCTTCTAATTCTCCACCATTTTGGAGATAGAAAATACATCAATTTTCTCTCGCAGGACACAGTTATAGAGCAGTTAGTATGCTGGTATTATGTCGATTATAAGTCACCATGTGTGTTAGATTTTGCCTATATTTGCAGAAAATACATGATAATAAATGCATATTGTACCTCTAAACTGTGGCCTAAAGCATAAACCTACTCTGACAGCGTTTCGTTACTGACTGTTCATCAAAAGGATTTGATTTTTGAGTTCCATTTCGTGGAAAATTGTGAGTTTTCGTCCATCGGATTTGCATCCATGTAAAACAAATGCGTTGAAATAGGACAGAAAATTAAATTAGGGAACTAAAATAAAATATACACTATAGTGTTTAGCAGTTTTAATATTTATAAATTGTAAATCTTATACGTCAGTAGTGCTAAGGGATTTTACGTTCCTATCTTATTTCAACATTTTAAATGGTTTATAGCTTCCAATATGCTAATACATGTGAAGTAAGAACTTGTCATTTTGTTCTGCACTCGTAAAATCATCTGAGAAATTTAAGTAAAAATTAGTATCTATCACCTATGCTTAATAGTTTCTATGGGCAATATACTTTGTATATTTGGAATTAATAGAAAAAAATAGAATACCGCAACCTTTTAATTTCCTATTTAGTGTCACAACGTAACAATGTGTATACATTTTCTGAGTTATTCCTAGTAACTCGTGTATGCTAAATAGAACATGTTTTACGTAAATTCAGCTTCGTTTTACTAATTCAACGATAACCAGTATTATTTTTCCGCATTATATACAGTTAGGTCTGAATGCTTCCGTTCCCGTGGCGCTACTACCCACGTCGGACCTGGTTCTGCCAACTCGACTGTCGACCTCATGCTCACACACACGGCCGACCATACAATTAATGCGAAGAAGTGATGTGGCATGGCATTATGAATTCTGCAGACCGAAGGCTGGTTCCCTGGCCAGGCTGCTGCTTATCGCAGTTTCTCACTTCCCTCACAATATTGAACTCCTTAATCGAGACTTAAAATGCGCTAAATCTGATAGACTACGGATGCATTTGGTGGTCGAAAACCAGAGCTACTCGCGCTAGCCCTCAGCACCACTTTTAGGGTAAAAATATATTGTTCTCTTGTTTTAAGCCAGCCTGCGATTGGGTAGTCTCTACGGAATTTGCAAAATTTCTTCTCGAAAGCAGAGACAAATTGTTTGTAGTTTTCTACAAAAATAATGTTCATGGAATAATCAGGAGGATGTAGCTTATATTTCCTAATATTAAGTTCCTCTATACCCTGACGAACATTAATGGGGGGAAGGAAGCTTATGTATGTTTGAATGTATATTAAGTTTGATTCCAACGGTAAGCGCAAATACATATGGTTGTATTTATTCTTTTCCTGTTGCAAATTTTAATGTATTATGAACAATTTTAGTATAAAATAATTCAGCAAGTGTACGACAGTGCATTTCACTACTCAAGGATTAATTACTAATTCGCGCAATGGAATCTAGAGTCTATAGTTAAATAGTTAGTAAATTTCTTCTCAGTGATTATAACGAAGACCACCACCAAAGCGGCCACGATGAAAGATTTCTGTGATGGAAAATAATGAATGCAAAATCTTGGGCACATTTGTTGAATTTGTCTTTGTTAATAACAGAAAAAGTTGTTAATACAGTTTTTGTGCCATATGTTTAAGCTCATTCTATACTGGTTTATCAGAAATATGGGCCTGAGGGGGTTAAGATAATCAAAGCAAGTTGTTATTGTATATGGTGAACTGAGTGAAATAATATACAGATCCATTTTCTTAACACTTTCGTCTCACCTTAAGAAACTGATTGTGCGGGACCTCTGTCAAGCCATTACTCAACGAAATCTTTAGTATAGAAACGTGTTTATAATGAACTCCGGTATCTTTGCTAGCTAACGTAATGTTTAAGGGAAACAAAGCTTCACTAGAAAACTGAACAAAATACAAATTAATAACTCTGTTCTGCACTTTATTGTAAACTTCATATAATTCAATCCTAAATTGCGCATCAACCAGGTTTGAGATCCTGCGTTTTGAGCCTAAATAACTTCACGATTCTAATACAAAAAGGTTAAATTGAGTTCGTATAGGAAAATTTTCCCTTATGTTATTGAAAAGTTTCTTTCTTTCTTTGAATAATTTGTTTACTTCACGCCCGGTTTCTACACTTATAGAAGAACAATTAATTAACACTCAACACGGATTAGAACACTTAAGCAAGTTATTAATTATAGCTTTCTCAAAACGACCGTACAGTTAACCTTTAAGAATGAAAATGGCGATTCCTGGTCTTGGCCACCGGTTAGAATGTCTTAGGCACTGGAGCCGAGTTCCGCTTGGGCTAGTCATTCTGATTAAAGCCCCCCCCCCCGCGGGTTATCCAACTCATTATGCGAATGCTGGAATGTATTGTATACTACAATGAATTTTCCGTTCAAGGTGAATACGTTGTGCTGAACTGCGGCTGCCACTAATGGATCCGGCCGCCCTTAAAATGTCTCACCTCATCCGTTCCTCCCGGATGTTTAGTAAGCGCAACATAGTGCAACCATAAAGTGCAAAATCAAAGCAGTTAAATATTGGATGAGAATCGTTCAGGAAATTAATCCCTAATTAGGCAGTGTGCTACCGTGAACAGTTGGGAATGAAAGGTAATTCGACGTGGGCATTAAAATTAAGGAAAGGTTGGGAAACCTTTGGGATGGGATACATTTGGATGGCGGGTCAGGGAAACGGACGGAGTATTTGGAGAAATATCATGAACCACCTCTGTAATATTAACGGACAGCAAATAATTGCGCAATGCACAGAGAAGGATTCATTGGAAGCAAAGGCTGGGCTGAAATCAGAGGAGGTATGAAGCAATACATCAAAACAGGTATTCAACTCATTACACAGGGGCTCGCGTAGGTTAGACCAGGAGCATTGCGGATGATAAAAATTACTGACGAGAACGGTATGAGAATCTGCCCCATTTGCGAGGAGGAAGAGTCATATCTTCGCAAGATGTAGGGGTACGGAGGAATGGAGGGAAAAGTACCGCGATCTTTTACTACCGCGAATAGTTAGTTAGGAGCATGTTGGATGCTACTGGCAGGCATGGAAGACGCGGAGGGGATAACTGAATTTCTACATAAGGCAAGACAGCTGTGATCTGAGAAGGCTGATAGTAGCAAAGAGAAGAGCTAAATTTTTATTATAATGCTTTATGTATATTTTGTGTTATCGTTTTCTCTGTCATTGCTTGTTGAGTTGTTATTCCTGTATATATATGTGTGTGTGTGTGTGTGTGTGTGTGTGTGTGTTTGTGTATATATACCTCTTAAGCGTATTTGTCTACTATAATAGGGTGCATTACTATATCGGAACGCGGTTTATTATGTGTTGTAAATTTAAAAAACTGTATCTGAATGTGTCTTTAATTTTTGTGTTGACCCTTTTCATTTGTTGTTCGTATATTGCTTACTATTTTGAACATGGCAAAAGCACTATGGTCTGTGGACCCGTACGATTGATGAAGATCAGTATATGTATATTGGCAGTTAAATAAATACACTTATTCATTCATAGTAAGCGCAACAGACCTGGTCTTGGCTCTATTGCTGAAAATCCTACTCCGTTTCTAGTCCCTATCTCCCTGGTTATTGCCTTAGTGAATGTTACACCGGATTGACTTCGTGCGCTCAGGTAGTTCAAATTCAATTTTATTTTTCAAAATAACAAAACACAAAGTTGAATGCAGGGTGCACGTTTATAACAATTTTCGGTTATTATGTCTGTCTGTTCCTCTCTCTTAGGCAAGCTCATACACAAACAACATACACACAACGCACATGGTGAAAACAAAAGTGTAATTTCACATGATCAAAAACTTCTCAAGTTACTCATGGATAGAATTATATGTTCTTTTTAACAAAAGCTTAATCGACCTAGAGTTTGTGACAGATTCAGCACTTTTAGGCTAGATGGAAGTTTACTAAATAGTTTTGGTCCTATGTAATAGGCAGAGCTAGGAAGTTCGTACTGATTTCCTTATGTATAGTAAGAGCTACCAGACTTGGCTATATCATGCGGCGCTACTTGTGCGAACAAAGATCAACGTAGAGCGCAACCCATTACTGCTAACACGGAACCACGTCAGTGGGAAGGAAGGCGTTCGAATAACATTTTCTTCTGCTCAAATGTGAGCAAAATTTATTTTATAACCACAGTATGCTTTCTCGCAGTGTACTTATTAGTGTACCTATTTAGAAACCGATGACAGTTCTAGTATACAAACTTCCAAACGTTTAGTAACAGAACAGCTTCACAGAAACATATTATTGATTGCAAATTTGTTCAAAAAGTTACCCACAACCATCTGACTTTTACAGTTCAGAGATATGAGGCTGACTGAATCTGTACGGCATGTAGAAGAACTGTCAACACGGACTTTTTCGCATTATAAATCTTATTTATCGGAACGCAGAATGCGTTTTTATTTGAAAGGTTTCAGAAGTATATCGTTTTTAGTAATACTGTTGCAGATGAGTAAAGATTTGGTTTCATTCCTGCTTTGATTTTTACATAGTAAGACTCTTAAAGTATTGAAGAAATTAATTTTATTATTTGTATATTACTTTACATTCAATCAGTAAATATTACATTCCGTATCATAATTTTCATAATGTACATATTTAAGAAAGAAGATCAGTATCTCAGCCTGCATGTATGCAACAATTTGAAAGTTGTACGTAATGATCTAAATAGGTGTACATTTACGAAAGTCAAATAAGTCACTTTTGTTCTCTGTAAAAAGTATTGTTTGCTTGATAATAGTTTTTTTTTACCTCTCAACCGTGCGTACTTATCTATGACTTGTTTTGATGTGGCGAGATGGTCGGGACGGGACGGCCAACAGTACGAACTTCCTAATTCTGGTAATGGGACTTGCATTATATTCCTTTAAGCTCTGTTTTTATCAATATAAATCTTCTTACCGCAGTGTCGTAGTTATATATATATATATATATATATATATATATATATATATATATATATATATATATATATGAATTTGTAATTTTGTGTTTCTGTTGTGTATGAATAGTATTGTTCGCGCATAAAGTCACGAAGGCGAGTGAGTATATTTAATATTTTAAGGCAAAACTAACAAGTTATTTGTCTAATTTCTCTTTTATGTACTATAAAGATTTTGTTAAAATTTGATTAGAAGGTGTTTCTGCACGGTTCGATTCCAAAGTAATGTGTAAATAAATTCTGTTTATAGCTATGACAAGTAAACGGAGAGATATCTCACTTGTCTCTGTCCAATTCAGGTGATCATCACCCAGGAGGTGAAGTGAAGAGACAAAAGAGGAGAATTAGGATTAGTCACATACGGGTCCCCCAGAAATCTGGGGCAGAACAGAGGAACTAGACCCTTATGGCCCTTTGCAACTTAAGTAAATTCAGGGAAGAAGGGATGAGGGGTGAGACCCGAAGGTCGACCAGATCCTGAATACGTCGAGCGCAATAGGGATGGAATTCCTATCGGTTACGATTTGAACGCTGCCGGCGCAGACCTAGGCTCTATTCACGAGCCTTTACCCTCCCGGAGAGCCCGCAGAGGGAGCACTAAAACCGTAAGAGACCGCATATTTCGGAATATGACGCCAGGATAACCTTTTGCAATGCGCAAATCACCATCCAGCCGCAGCTCCCTGAACACCGTCGCCTGCCCCTTCAACTCTGAAAGAGATGATTAGAAAATTATGGAAACAGGAAATGGTGAGCCTGAAGATTCCGAGAACGAAATATTTCCCTGATCACCTGGGGAAGCCCCAGAAAAACACCCATGAGTAGGAGAGCAGCCGCGGTTTTCAAACCCACGACCTCCGGAATACGGTAACATAGAAAACCTCCTGAATCATCCCACTCGGTAAACAAGAGGGGAATATAGGTTGAAGGCAGACAGGTCACAGAGATTCCGAGATCCCTGGCGATTTCAAAATTGAGGACTCTCTCACACCATTGCTGTTTCCTGCTACTAGAAGCCTTTCTTCTGTCTTTGTCGGGAAAATCTCGACCCACCTTAGACGGCTCAAAGAAGGCTGCGATTTGGCAGAACCGAGAAAAACTTTCCAATGACTAAGCATCTGCACTATCTGTCCGACATCGACCGACACTACACGCAATCAATGTCTACCTGAAGTATGAAAGGTAAAGCGAAATGAGAGGACAGGAATATATAGTAAAAGAGGAATTATCATACAAACTGGTGTAAATCACAAAAAAAAAAAAAAAAAAAAAAAAAAAAAAGAAACTAACGTCCAGCATGCCCGGATCGATGGTAATCGAACCCATCATCTCACAAATGCGTAGTCTGACACGTTACTGTGAATCCGTCTCGCTGGGGTTGAATAAATTAGAGTACAATGCACTATTTTATCTATGTCAACTGATCTGTCGTATTTAAGTCGTAAAACTGTACCACGATATTGGAAGCTAAATTTATATTTATTTTTAGTTTTTTTAAGCAGGATTATGTGGCAAATCTGCATAGAGACTTAAAACCACATTAGTAGGTACTCCTTTTTTGATGTCCTTTACAAACACAATAGATAATAATGGTCAAAAAATACAGCCCTCCGATACGTCAGATAGTACTTGTGCATGTTCTGAAAATGCCAAACTTGTTCGTTACGCGGATGCACGATTAACATTCTGTTAGTCATGTAGAACTGCTTACGTAACTCACAGATTTACTTACTAAGCGCTTATCTAAGCCATTTATTTACTAAGCTCTAGTGTTACAAGAACAAGTGCAGGCGATTCTGAGTTAGAATAAAACAATTTGAGGAGCTCGTACGTTTTAATGACAAATCGAAATAAGGAAAAAATAAGCAATGCAAAATTTCTAAAGCATATTGTTACTTAAAAATGTTACAGAGTAAAAGGAACTCAATATCATTATAAATATGAACAGCTAGACTTTCTGAAATATTAATGTTGTGTTAAATATTTTTTTTCCTGAGAAGATAAAACTGCTTTATCACGATAAACTGTAGTAAACGTGTTACTTAAGAAGTTTTATACAAATTCAGCACTCTTTCTTTCACAAAAAACTATAATATTTTGCCATTATCACAAAATGTAGCGTGAAACAAGAATAACTAAATTTTGTCAGTGAGGTATTGCAAGTTTAGTTTCACTAAGTTAATGGTTGTATTTTTATTCACCATTCAATATTCCACTGTCTACGCTGCTGGAAGACTTCAGATTGTAATCATGCTGGTGATCATAAACAGGAATCCATTGTAAGCATGACATGATATATTTAACATTCATACGATCAATAGACACAGGGTCTGGAAATTGCTGAGGTAAATTATTTGTAGGAAATGTTTCATAGGAAGGACGACCTCTTTTCTTTAGAAACATCCTTGATAGTTCACCAAAATAAGATCTATATGCAAATAGCGTCTTTTGGACATTCTCTTTTTATCCTAATTTAAAGCACCACTGATATTAAATGGTAAGATTTGTGTAGTTTTCCCTGAAGAAATGGCCCTTACAAAGAGGAAAATGCTGGAAAATGTTCTCTTTTCATTTTGTTAACAGAAAATGGAGGGTTTTTTTTTGTGATTTTTGGAGATAGTGTTTATCTAGTCATCTGGAGACTACACGGTGTCCACTCGTGATAGAATGATTTTCTTTACGATGCGGAAGTCCTGATCGCTTGGTAGCATGATATGCCTTACTTGAGAAATACATGTTCTATACGCCTGAAACACCATTTTGACTATAACTGCCACTTTTTTTTGAAAGGAACAGTGTCATCGTTCCACCGTCATCTTTGAGGTATCTAGTGTATTTAATATTGCATCTAAATCTCCATACCAAACATGTTTTACATGCAAATTCTGAAATATTTCACTTAACGTGTTTTACGGGCGAGACAATTAAATTATTTTGCAATATTAAATTAATAGTTTGTAATACTATTCCAATACCTCTTAAACATAGTATGCTCTTAACTGTAATTATGCTCAACGTCTTGCTTGTATTTAAATAACCTAATGTTTGATCTATAAGATATATGTTATGCCGCCACATATGGCAATTTCAATAATGGCATTGTAATAATTTTGCTTAGTGTATGTACATTGCATCACAGAATGAGCTTACTGGATTCCTTAAATATATATTACTTTCTAAGATTTCGGAGTGACAATGCAACACATAGTAATAGGATTAGGATACAGACGAATGGGATACGGTACAATATCTAGGTGGTTATGATACCTATGCCCCATGCGACCCCCTCCCCCCGGGAGATAGGGATGAGGTGAGAGGTTATACCTAGTTATCTGAACCAGGAGATACGGCTCAACAATGAGGTGGTAACTGCAATTTCAAGATTGAAGCACCCGGACAGTCGGACAACGAGACCAGAGATCCCGCCCCAAACAGAGCCCAATGTCCCCATTAAGGGCGGTCATCATCCCGGCAACCAACCGAAATCGGGGGACGAAGAGGGTCACTTTGAGCATCCTTCATACAGATCTCACATCACACCGAACAGCATTACCGATACTTCCAACCCTGAAACAAATCATCGGGATGAAGGATGAATCAAATGGCAATGGAAACGGCATGGAGCGACAGGAAATTCGTAGAAACAGAAAAACCTACCCATAACTCGCACAGCAACCCGAGCAAACCACCGAATATACCCATGGGTCAGGTACGC